>OY728132.1:458061934-458661934 GCA_963277665.1 Viscum album | reverse complement strand
TAATTATAAGATGGGTGGGACCTATATCTCCCTCCAATGCATTGGGTAAAGATTTTATATCTCATGAGATAGACATGGCTGGAACGGTAGGTTATACCGGTTCAGTGAAATAGGACTGGAACGAGGGTGACTCGGTTCAGAAAGGGACTCTGTCCACTAAGATAGTCTTGGCAATGAGTCAGGACTAATAAGAAATGATTTTCCATGATTATGTGTGCATGCCAAAAAGTTTCAAGTTTCATGTTATGATTATGGGGATCTCATTTTCACTTCTATGATTTATTCCATGTTAAGATATTATGATATCTTTTGCAGGTTATGATTTTCAAAAAGATATGATATGATTTTTATTTCATTTATTTGCCCTTGCTGAGCATTTGAGCTCACCCTTTTATGTTTTTTCCCCAGGTCAGGAAGATGGATATTAAGTAGAATATGCTAAAAGGGACCCTATATATGATGAAATAAATGGGAGACACTGTAGAAGATTTATGAACCAGTTGTTTATGTTTCCCAGTTTCTAAAGACACTATACCTATACGGTCCTTTGTGGTTTTGTCATATGTTGTAATAAGTGTGCTTCAATTTTGAAGTATTAACAATGTATGTGAAGTATGGGTCGTTATACTAAATCATTTTACTAAATTATAAAGACAATAAATGTAATATTTTATTTGTTCTTTGTATGTGACATTTTTTTAATAAAATTATTGTCAACTTTAAATAAAATAACACAGATTGGAAAAATACCGGGAACACTGTACATCATATTGTCTTGTGTCTGATTCCTACACATCATAAATGAATTAAAAATTATTTTCCAAAAGTATCAAAATAATCTTAATTCATCATCTCTGCTTTGATTATGTGATGTGTGTTATGAAAAAAAATGTAAATTATAAACTAAATATATATTTTCGGGGTCATACTGAGCACACTCTGTAATGGATTGAGGTGTGGATGATTAAGAATGTTATATGTGTATCTCTTTAAACTACCTGAAAAAACCTAGAAAATATAGAATATGTTTCATCCTAATGAAAGAGAAACCCCATGATACCTAAAACACATTACATTTCAAGATTCATGGGGTTTCTTCTTCTATTAGAAAGGAACATGTTCTTCAATTTTAGGATTGTTCTAGATAGTTAGAAGAAAAATTTGACAATCCAAAAAAATAATTGAAAAAACAAAAATTAGTAGAAGATAAAAATGAAAATGAATTTAACATAAAAATAGAAGATAACATGATAAAAAAATTAATTAAATAAGTAGTAAGAATTTACCTTCTTAGGATATTGGTTTTTATTCTTGACCCATTCCCATTGTTTTTATTATTAGAGCATCAATATTGACTTCTAATCTCTGATGAGCGTGAATTAAATCGAACTAACCAAAAAAAATTGACAAAAATAATCCACCTATATAATAAAATAATTATTGTTGTAGAAATTCTAAAAATAAAACAATTTAACATAAATATGAAATAACAAAATGATTTTTTGGAAATTGATTTTATTATGAAAACATCATGATTGGAATGCATGTGCAAGAGTAGAACATGTTGAAGTATTTGGAAAGAACAAACCAACAATGTTGTAATTTAAATAGCTACATGTCATTGATAATATATTGGTATATGGGAATTTAATTCGGATATTGGGGAATGAGTTTTCCTAGTTTGAGTATGTGATGTCTGTTTTGAAATAATATGAAAATTACAAATTGAAACCATACAGTTTGAGCCATACTGATCACACTATGGAAAAATTGTAATGTACAAAAAGATGTAATTAACTAAAATATTAAAAAAAGATATGACCAAAAAAGAGATCAATATTTTGGGAGGGGAAGAAAATGAAATATCTTGGACTCAATCATAGATTTATCTTAGATAAGTTTGAGATAACCCCAATGCATGGATTCATTCAACCATTAAAATGTTTCAAGAATTCATTCGTTTGAGCCTTGGCTGCGAACCTTGGATTTTTTTGAGATTTGATTTGAGCATTGATTCAAGGATGGATTCAACGAGGAGGAGCACTGACACCAGGTGGATTCCATAAAAATCTTGAGATATCTCGACTGATATATATATTTTTAACATTCTTTAAATAGATTGGGGAAACTTTTATCCATGCTTGCAAAAAATGTTCTGATAAAGAAGTTATCTATTAGTGCTAAATTAATGTGTAGATAAAAGGGATCATTAATAGTACTAAAACATTAGCGATGATAAATGATTTATAAATATATTTAAAAATAAAAAATTTATATATATATATATATATATTTATAATTACAAATTTTTTAATAAAAATTTTATAATTATTGAATATATAATAATTTAATTGTAATTATATAAATTGTTTTCAAAAAAATTTATTTTTATTTTGAATTTTAAATAGATAATTTTATAAATATTTTAAATATTAATTTATAAATAAATTTTTACTATATTTATAATTATTTATTTATAATTATTAACATATTTATATCATTATATATATATATTTATAATTATATATATATATATATGTGATAAATATAAATATATATATATAGTAAATATATTAATTATTTTAATCTATTTATTACAATTTTTTGATTATAAATATATTTATATCATTATATATATATTTCTATAATTATATGTATAATAAATATATATAAATATAAATATAAATATAAATATAAATATAAATATAAATATAGTAAATATATTCCTTATTTTAATATATTAATTATAATTTCATAGTTATATAAATATATAATTATTAATTTACAACTATATAAATACTTTCCCAAAGTTAATATATATATGTGTGTTGTTAAATATATTTATATAATTATTTATATTTATATAGTTAGATATATAACAAATATATATAATTATATTTATATAATTATATAAATACTTTTAAAAAAATTATTTATTTTATTATTTTAATAAATTTTTAAATTTATGAATACAGTAAATATACAATAATTTATATATATATTTTTGCTAAAATATTTTCTCATTATTTATAAATATATTATATTAAATTCATACTTGTAAAAAATGTGCAAAATTGAATAATGAAAAATTAGAAGAGTTATAAAAAATTGAAAAAAGTGAGTAGAAATATTAATTAAATAAAAATTTGTAAAAAAAGATGGATATCTATTTAAATAAACATATAAAGATATTGAAAATTTTAAAATACTATAAATATATATTTATAAATAAATAATATAAAATGATTGAATTCCAAAAAAATAAAAATAACAAAATAAAATAAAAATGAATTAATACCTAACAATAATAATATTATAAATAAATATATAAAATTTAATGATTAAAAACATATTATAATAAATTTATTAGGTTATAATTTTATTCTAAAATGTATACTAAAATTTAAATAAATTAAATAAATATTTGGTGGATATGTTTCTATATAAGATTCCATTAACTACGTAAATATATTTTTGTATGCTTTGTATATAAAAATGCATTAATTAGGTATATATATGGGAAATCAATACAACAAAAAATTGATATATGTTATAATTAAAAATCAAACGACATTCAATTATGACCTCTAATTGATGCAATTAGTCATTTTTATTAATATTATTTTTAAATTATAAACCATTCTTCACTGAATATATGACTTCTTTAATGTAAATGATTTTTTTATTATATAAATCATATGTTAGGGAATTTTATATACATTCACACAGACATATATATTCATATGAATATTTTTTTAAAAGGATGGGGATCGAAGCCTCATTTATTATTAAAGCAAAGAAAATACATCTTTAACTAGGTAGAGGGAGACCCATTACATAGCCCGAAGGTCGAGTTGGAATTTGGCCCATTACATGGCCCGTAGGCCCAAATTTTGGGCCCAAGGCCCAATCTATGAGTAGTCTTACTATAGTACTCTCCTACTACAATGCCACACAATACCCGATGCTACTACATTATGCTATAGTATGCTACATTCCCATGTGCCCAATGGGTTTTTAACCCCCATTTTCTTGTAGGATTATCGGGTGCTTACCACTAAGACAAACCCCAACAATAGTATATACATATGAATATATTTCTATATTAATTGTATTAATGAATAATTATGAACAAAACCCATTAAAATGAATATGAAATAAATATGATTTTAATTATTACATTTTATTCATTTTCTAAATTTATATTAAATATATATTATTTATTATTATTTATAATTTATATAAATATTCACAAATTTATATTAAACTTATTCAATTTTATAAAAAATTATTTCATTAATAATTTTTTATTTTATTCTTTTTTAATTGATGTGCTTAATTATTAAAATTTATTCATTTTTTATTTTTTTTAATTGTTAAAATTTATTAATTTTATATATCTATAATATATAATATTTATTAGTATTTATAATATATATATTTATGTATATTAAATTTATTCAATTCTCTCAATAATTATTGATCTTATAAAATCTTTTATATTTTTCTAAATTTACAAATTTTTCATTTTTATTTGTTTAGTTATTTCATTTTATTCATTTAACATATCATTATTTTTAGTATATGTTATTTTTTTGTATTTATAATTTATTAATATGTATATTATATTTTTTCGTTTTTATCAAAAAATATTTAACTGATTAATGTTTTTAATATTTTTTAAATTTATTCATTTGTAATTATTATTTTTACTCTAGAACATTATTGTAATTAAAAATAAATCCCTGATAAAGGTGGCCTTTTATTTGTGCTAAATAAAGGCACTAATAAAGGCTTTCCATTATCATAAAAAATGATAAACTAGTGTACATTTTATCAACTTTTTTAGAACCAATAAAATTTACCCTTCATTAGAGCATTTTAGTACTTATAATGGGATCATTTATTAATGATTTTCTATATAACTGAAAATGGTTAGAAATATAAATATTATGTTTTTTAGTATTGCATCTTCTATAGTGCATATTTAACTCCTTAAATGTTAATATTTACTTTAAAAATTCTTGATCAGGAGATATATCCCCATTTTTTCAATAATTGTAATCCACATATATTTTTGATGGAAAAACACTACAACTAACTCAAAATCACTAGTTGAGTATTATCCATCGTGAATATTTAATTTTTATGAGGCATAAGCTATAACCATGTCATTATATGTAATAACACATCCTAATGACTTCCAGACGCATCAAAATTGATTACAAACCATTTTCAACTATAGTGAAATGTATTAACAAGTGAGTTGACAAGCCTTGTATTTAGTTCTTGAAAATTTTCCTTACATTCATATGTCTATTAGAACATAACTACCTTATGAGTTTACTCAGTCTGAGGATTATTTAGTTGTGGGATATTATACCATAACCATCTATAACATCTAGCTAAACTATAGACACTATGTATCTCACTCACATTGGATATTCTATGACAACATTTAATACGCTAAAACATTATTGGAACTATATATATACTTTCCGTTGAAATAATATGACCCAAAAAATGAATTTTTTTCTACCAAAATTCATTATTATAAATTTTTCATATATGTTATCCTTCCTTAGGATCATTACTTCTATTCTAAAATGGTCTTAATGATCTTACATACTCATTGAATATATAATTATATCATCTTTAAAAACCACAAAAAACTAATTAATGTAATCTCTAAATATTCTACTAATTAAATCCATGAATATATCGAGGTAATTAGTAAGACTGAATCCCATCAATATTCAAGACACGGTCTATACGTTGTACAAGAAGTTGTCTTGGGTGTATCCTCTTTCTTGGCCCTCAATTGATGATATCTAAAATGAAGGACAATATTAGAGATGTGTTGATCTCTACAAATTTGATCAAACAAATAATAAATACAGTGAAGAGGATACCTGTTATTAATTGTGATCTTGTCCTTCTCTCAATATCCAATATTGAGTCCCATCAGTCCATATTTATTCTAAAAAAGTATTTTTTCCCCAAGGTGACACACAGGTCCAAATTAATCCCTTGTAAATGTTATCCAAGAGTTTCTGTTTCAATTTTAGAAACTCATTTAGGGACATTCTATAGGAAGTCTTTGAAATTGGTGTGTCACTTAGTATGGGTTATTCTGATAACTAAACATCACATTTTGGTGGAAAGATAAGAAATTTTTTCCAAAAGACTTAAAAATTCCCCACACAGTAGGTATATCATTGATGCCAACATTATCACATTCTGAATGAGAGAAACACCCTTCCGAATGTGTATTAACACAAATAAAATGGATGTGATATCCTTAGGATTTTCATACATATCACAAAATGAATAGAAAATAATAAGTTGGTTAAAAATATATAACTTGATTTCCTTTACTAGGAAATTGATGTGGGATTTATGTATATATTTTTAATCTATGACTAAGATAACATTAAATAAATCTCGAGGAATAATGAAAATTCTTTTTACAAGTACATCATTCAAACTTCAATAGAATAATAATCATATACTTTAGATGTTATCATCTTTCAATTTGGGGTTTTAAATGATAATTCTAAATCTATTAATTTCAATTGAATCTTGATACCCTTAAAATATTATTTATAAATTCAAGAGTGGTTACATCTAGATTCATATAAGATATTAGAATTTCTAAACCATATGTTATGTGTGCCTTTCACAACATTGTTATGAAATATCGTATCAATAATTGTGATTGCATAATTTTTACCTTTGTACCTTTACTTGAGAGGTAGTTATAGTTTATCACCATTATTAAAAATTAGATGTGCAATCTTGTTAGCATAATTCCTGAACTCCATAAATTTGAAAAAAAGAGGGTGGGTATTTCTTTCTGTAGGTTTTTATCATTTTCATATCATTTTCTAACTTTATCCCATCACATAAGAATTGATACACTTTATCACATTTCTGTTTATAATTAAAACATTTAATAGTTCCCTTAAGACTATTTCCTCCATGATTACATCCACACTTTTAGAATGGAGAGAATATAATCTTCTTCCCTCTATGATTTTTAGAGTTTCCCCTAACATCCATCCTTATTTTGTTATCAGATTCGTGATATTGAAACGTAAGTCTGACCTCCATTTACACGTTGGTAGCATATTGAACAATATTTTCATAACTAAGGAAATATCTTATGAATAACAGACATTAGATAAATTGTTTTAATCTATTTCTGAATTGATCTACCTTACATTAAGTTTGGATGATTGTATATTAAGTGTACCTCATAAGTCATTTAAAATTATATTTGTCAATACGAATGGATTTATATTCCATTTTCATTAGCTCAAGAAACTACTTCTCTATCTCAGTATGAAAAATATGAGGATTGTAGTTATTGAATAAAAATTTCTTAAGCACATAATATCATATAGATTTAATTTCATCATTTTCTCTTTTATTATTAATGAGATTATCTAATTAATTTGATTCACCTTTTAACTGGTAGACATCCAAAAGGACTTTTTCATGATCTAAATACTATTGAATGAAAAATATCTCTTCAATGGTACTGATCTATTTTTTAGGTGGATGATCCCTCCTAGAGGAATCACCTGAATGATGTTCCCTCTTTTTATATTTTGAATGTTAAGAATGATTAATTGCTTGAGAAAGTTGACTAATCATAGAAATGATATTTTTCATCAAATGTATCATAAAATTTGTCTAATTAAAAGATTACTGATTTAAATTTCCATCACACAAAACATTATCATGGTTCCGTTGGGTTCCACCCAGATAATAAAACTAAAATTTATATTGTAAGAAACAATAATCACATTGTGGAAAAACTTAATAATGAAAAACTGATTATAGGATCTTAGATCATGTCACCTTCTTTTTTTATCTATAATACCTTAGGTTAATCCTACGACATTAATAATAATAACATATTAAAATCCTTTATAATTTTTTGTATAGAGTTAGTGAATTTTTAAATGATATCACTCGATATAGTCAAACTGGTATGTAGTAAGGCCTATTTTCATTCACCATATGACAATCGAGTCTAGATCAAATCTTTATTTTCATTGTTATTACAGCTATGTACCTATGATTTAAAGCCACATCCACTTGTAGTATCCTTACAAGTATGTAATGACATGTAAACAAAAACATAAATCCTTTACCAAATTTCCATGACATTTTTTGATATATTGAAACGTCCATAGACTTACCCTTAGTAATATCCATATACATATCCTTATAAATATCCCTAGGTGTCTCTTTAAATTTCTCTCCTCAGAGTTTCCATAGAATAGATAAAACATTCCTATGATACCAACTATATCTGCACTATATTTTCACACATAGATATTAAAACATTTTATTATATAATAAAAATTTATACCTGAGGACCTTAGTAGTTTAGTTCATTTGTAAACATGGATAAATAAAAAATCTTTACCATATGTGAAATACATTATCTCCCACTATGTTCTTTGTAACAAAAAACCATCATAGACCTGTCTTATAAAAAACTTTTTTTTATAATGTGGGGAAGGGAAACCCAAAAAAGGTTGAGCTCGGATGCTCAAAAAATGTAAAATTCGAGATATATGTAAGCATAATATGAGAATAAGTGTATGAGAACAAGATAAAACCATTTGAAAATCTTAACCTGACTATCAGAAATCAAAAACAAAAGCCATGGAATACATATTTGAAGTTCACAAGACATTAATCATAATGAAATAAATGATAATAAGATATGTGATTATAACATTTTTATAAGAAATGGATTTGTTAAATGCAAATAATCCTAGATTATTTTATATCAAAGCTACCGAATAATAAATTCCTAACATTTTAGACATCGTCTAATCACCTGTGTTCCTGTTTCCAGATTAGGATGAAGTCCAATGTTCCCTATTTGGTCATGGGATGACCTATTTTGTACCCTCCTATGGGATTGGGATGATCTACCTTGTACCCCTTGGTCCTGTAATACATTTATTGTTACCCAATTAATTGGATGGAGATATAGGTCTCGACATTCACATAATAAAAATCATATTTATGTGTTCAACAAGATCATAAACATTCAATATGTAATTACCAAATAACTAATGTGGGTTTTATAAAAATTTCAGAAAATCATAACCTGTGAAAATTATATATATTACATATTCATTCCATCATAGAATAACCCAACAAAATGCATGTTTTTCATAAGCAATATAACATGATATAACCCATCGAAAAGGAACGTGTTTTATAAAAATGTTTTCATCATAAACAATTTATAGAAAGAACAATAATGTTTTACCTGAATCATACACATAGTAAGGAATAAGTATCACAAAATTATGTTATCTTGGATTCAAAATAATTTTGAAAAATTATTCCAATTACTTCTTTATGAAAGTAACCATTCCCCTTTAAAAACAGTTTTTAAAACAAATAAAAAAATCAAAATAACATTCCATGAAAATATTATTGGAAAATTATAATGGGAGTTTTTAAATTCATTAATAATATTTCATAAGTAAAATATAATTTCCTCTTTAAAAACAAATTTTAATTTTTTTTGAAAACTTTTTTAGAAACATTTTTATAGATGAAAAAGGGGTTCTCGACAGAAAAGATTATTTTTATTAAAAAATATTTTGAACTATTTAGTACATAAAGAGATGAAAATGACAAGAAATTTGGTATTCAATAAAAAAAGAATAACGGGAATAAAATAACAAAGTTTCTTGATAGATAGATAGTATCATTTCATCGTTGGAATAAAAATCATAAATAATCCTAAATAAATGATGACTATGTAAGAAAGAAAAATATTTACCGTTTTTGTGTCTTTAAATCACAATTCCAATAAAGTTATAACCTAAAATGAAACAAAAAATATATTTATGATAAAATAATTAATGATATTATATTTCAAATGGGTTTTATGTAAACCTCATAAAATAACATAGGGGCATAACATAGCATAGTTCTCAATTAAGGACAATTGAGACACAAATCCCTTAATTTATGTATTGACTTCCATCATACACATTAAAAACTCCTATATAATATGTATAATTTATTATACATCTATTAAAAATACATATTCTTACAAATCATACCATATATTCTTTTTTATGAAATTTTTTACCGGTTTATTAATAATTCAATGTTAATTTCACTTTTTTAAAAATAACTGATTTCTCTTACATGTATTTTTTAACATGTTATTTTTGGTTCCCATACATAAATCATGGTTTAATAATCTACATAATTATAACCATAATATATATATATAATATTAATTATATAGGTATATATATTAGTCTGTATAATTTAGTGATAGAAAACAAAATAAATCTCTCATGGATACGGTATGTTGTATATATAGATGAAAGTCGTCTCAAATTTATCTAAGGATTATAATAAAAAATGAAATTGATAAATTATATTTTAAAATTAATTTCTATTTCATATATTTTACATATTTTAATTAAACCTATGCTTATTTCCCACTATTTAAAGCATAAAAAAATAACATCACTTTTCAAAGTCGTAGTCTTCCATACACATGATCTACATTTTTGAATTCCTATAAAATGGTGAGAATTAAGGTATGTGTGATATTATAATTATTTCAAAATATTAATTTTCATACATATCATATATAAATAATAATTCCATCAGAATTTATTATCATGATATGTGGTATTGGAAAAATGATTGACATTGGTTCATAAAGCGGTAGTCTTCTGTACACATGAATAATGATTTTATAAAACATTTTAGGGAAGTGGATATGTTCCTTGGTCATTAAATTAAATTAAAATAATATTAGTATATGAAAGATAATTAAATTTTTTGTCATCATTTTATAATAACAATTGGGAATGTTTTAGGAAGTAATAAAATGAAAATGCTTGTTGATGAATGTTTTCTCTTCTTCATGTATCCCCCTTAGGTTTCACCAAAATCCTTCAAATGATGATATTCTTCACAAAATAATGGTTATATGATTATAGGATGGATTTTTGGAATTAATTTTTGTAGTTTTGTTAGGAACCATATGTTTTTTATATAGTTAATATGCGACGAGAAGTGGTGTCCTTTCATATGTTAGGTGAGTGGCACACTTGTAATGTTTTATAGTAAAAAGTATCACACATAATTTTATCATCCCAAAAAGATTCCAAGATGGATAAATATAAATCTTTGAAGTTTTAAGGTGTATATATGTGTATAAAATTTGTTTTTTTATAATTTTTACCATTTTTTACCATTATATTTTATGGTTAACCCCTTAGTAAGACAATTTTACCATAATTTGGGAAAATAATTTTTCAAGTTTTTAATATTCTTTTTGGTAAAAAAATAAATAGAAATTATTAAATGATATAAATTATTAAAATTAATAATATTTAATCCATTTTTATAGATTTTATTCACATAATATTCAATATTTAATTTATAATTTTTATCTCAAATATAATGAGAAAGTTGGGTTTTCTAAAAAATATTGAAAAGTATAAAATGTTTGTATATAAAAATTAGATATGAAATAGATTTAAATAGCCTAATTTGGATTAATATGTTTATAATTTTACTAATTTTAATATAAAATTATTTTAAAATATAATTTAAGTTTACAAATATTTCAGAAAAAAATTTAGTTTTTAATTAAGATTCGTTTGTTTTAACGATTCATAAAAAAATGAAAATTTCTTGAAAACACCGAAACATCACCCTTAATTAATTTTTAAATTATGATTTAAAATATTTACATCATTTTATCAAATTAATTTTATAAAATTATGACACATTAATTTTATTACTTTTCGAAAAAAATAGAAGTTATTTTTTGAAAAATTAATATTTTTGAAAGATCTAAAGAAATTACTAAAAAATATTTATTTTATTATGAATATGATTTGATTGTATAGAACCATTTTTATTGATATTTGAAAATTAGATATTACTATTCCTATTTCTATGTTCAATGGATTTTTTATAAAGGTAAATTTGGAATAATATTAATAATATATCATGATTTGGATAAAATGCAATGTTGTCTGTAATGAACGCTTCCCTCGTATTTATTTTAATGAAATATTAACATAATATCATGTCTAATGTATGATTACTTTTTTGTTTTTCTGTGCCAAAATATATCAATCAAATTTAATTAATAAAAAATAATAGTATATAAAAATCATGGCGTTATAACTATAGTAAAAGTATCATGAATTATCCCATAAAAACTCAACCTCTAAATGTTTTTTTAATTAAAAACCATAAAATTATCATTTAATTTAGCATAAAACATTCTATTTTTAAATATATGTTTATATAGGTTTTGTTATTTCATTATTCTTATTATAAATATTTATCATAATAAATTGTTGTTAATGGATTGTAAAGATAATGTTATTAACCAAATAATATCCCCTAGGTGTGTTAAATGACTTGTGAAATTAATATTATTTTTCATGAACTATTTTATGATTGAGTTAATAACCAAAATTCCATTTTTAGTGTTATTACCCCTTGGTTCAACTGTTCTAGATCCTATATCCATTTTTTATCTAGATAGGGATATTATTTCCATGAAACCCACACAATCTCTACTTTACCCATATCTCATTATTTTAACCTATACATACTCTTATCTCTTAAATATATCCACAGGTTTATAACTAATGTTATCTCATCCTTAAAAAATTAAACTAATCTAAAAAAATTACTAAATAAATTCTAAAAAATAATTAGAAACATGTTTAATAATAATTGAGGTTCCTGGGACTATATTCCCATGCCAAATACTAATAACACATGATTTTAAAAACTAAAATTCATACTGGTGATATTATCCAACATAAACTGCAATAATGTTAACATTATTATTTAATCTCACAAAAATATCACACAAACTAGAAATTTGTTTGGTTATGTGTCTTTAGGGACTGACTTCACATTTAACTTATTTTATAATACTTGTGAACATTTATCCATAATCATACCATACTATACTCATGTACTTATCATAGGTTACACTAATCATAGTAAAATTTGTAATGGAAACATAATATAGGGGTGTTCTTAAATAATCTATACGGTTAACCGTAGGTAATAAATATTAGATATCACTAGAGAATAAGATGAGGATATGGATATTATCAATATATAAAAGAATGATATAACCAAAAAATAATAGATCTTAGATAATATAATATGTTATGGAATAATAAAAAAGTGAGGAATATATTCCAAAAGAAGAATAAACATGGAATATATCATGAACCAAAACTACTAAAACTCCAAGAAAATTGGTATAAATTGAATAAAACATAGAGATAAGAAAAAATATATGATTAGAAAAAAATGTGAAAAAACCCATTATTCCCAAACAAATATGAAGAAAGATATTATGTACATGCCTAATTAAGTGATAAAACTCATTATTCCTGTGAATATGTGGATATACTCATCATATAATCTTCTAAATGACTCATAAGATACAAACATAAACTAATGCATTAGGGGTGATATAGGACCCCACCCCTCATTATCCTTTCATATAGGATATATATATAACAATCATCATCATATTGAACCCATGGAAACAGAAGTTGTTCTACATATCATTTAAATTAAATAATATATGTAAAAAATTATCATTCCATTATTAATTATCCCATGATATACCTATAGAAAATAAATGGGTATCCAAATATAATTTTCAACTTTCTAGGTAAATAACTATTATTCAAGATAATAGAGAATATGGTATATACCAAATATATATAAAGGTTATACAGTTAAGTTGATATTTTCCCCAATCATGTTATTTATGGATTCTAGATGAACACCAATTAATTACAGATATAGGAAAATTTTATTCACAATAGAAATAATTATATGAAAAAATAGGTTGAAACCCTTGATTTAAAAGTCAATTAAATGGTCTAGATGTATCATTCTAATTATAGAAAATAAAAGTTCATAGTCCACCTTGATAATTACGGTGGATGGTATCATTTCAAGAATATCCTTGATAATGTCTAAGATATATCAAAGTACAACAACTTAGATGATTTTTTTGTAGTTTTATAAAAAATCATGTTGGAAATAAGAAATATCCAATATATTTTGAAATAATATTAAAAGAAATAATATATAAAACAAGTAGGAAGAAACTTTATTTATGAAATAAAGATAAAATAAAAATAAAATTTCATATAAAAATATTTTTTAAAAAATCTATATTTACATGGAAAGAATTCAAAATAAATTTTATAATACTATTTTTAATATACTCATAAAAAGATGATGTTAAGTGTCACTTTTAATTTTTTTTAAATAAATTAATATGACATAATTAAAAGAAATTTTATTTTGAAAAAGAAATACCAACAATATATCATTGAAAATAAATAAATGCAACCAAAATTAATTTGTGATGAAAGATAAAACAATTAACTTTGAAAGGATATAACCCATTATTAATATTTCGATATACAATTATTTGAAATCCCAGATTGTAAAAATAGTATATTAGTTTCCTTTTAAAAATATATTAAGGTAATTATATATATTATTGAAAATAATAAATATTAATGTTCAAAAAATATAGGATAAAATTAGTAGGAATGAAAATAGAGGCATAGAAGAAAATATTAATTGGAAATAATGAGGGTAAATTTTAAAATCAAAACATTTATTTTTAGAAGGTATTTACGCAAAGATTATTTTATAAAAAAACATGTAACTTTTCTATAGAATAATATAATATACCATAGAGAATAGTATTTTTGAATTTGTAGGTTTTTATGAATCATATTTATTTTATATATTACATTTATATAATTCTTAATTTGTTTCATCTCACAATATTTGAAATTTATTTTTGAATAAGTCATATATGATATTCATAAAACCTAATATACAATATTCATTTTTAATAGGGTTCTTATAGTGAAAGAATATAAAATAATCATATAAAACCATGGATAAATACTCAACATGGATGAATACATCTATTAAATGTGTATAAATCATTAATAGATACTATATAGAAAATATTAAAATCATTATGACGTGAAAATTCCTTGGACCACCTTTCTCCATGGGCATCATGAATATCCAAAAAACCAATAATGATTAATAGAACTATTAATGGAGAAATAATTAACTAAATTATAAAATTAAGAGTATTCCTTGTGATGTAATTGTGGAATGAATGAAATCAGGTTGTTTGATAGTTGTTTGTTAGATAAAATAATATAGAAAGAATTCCTTGAAAGATCACCACATAAAATTAAAATTGGAAAGGAAAGACCCTCCCATAAGAATATATGATTTTTTTTCTAAACTCTATCATTATAATTATGATTTTTTTATCTTCCCATAGAAATAAATGGCCTAAGGTGATAGTCAAGTTTTTAGAAATTTAAATAATTATGTTTATATGGTCAGGTTGTATCCATGAGAAAAATATTCCATAGCTTCTCCAAATAACTTTGAAATATTAATGATATGGTAGATGATTTCATAAAAAATATTTTTCTTTTATGTCAATACATTATGGCCAATTACGCATGGAATTTCATAAATTATAAAGAGGGATATTTTAAATTCATCAAGACTTGAATCAATGATATTCAAAATAAACGGTCCAACTCTTCCTGGTCTCATTGTAATATACTTGCATTGAATATTTATACAATGATGTCTTCTTGAAAACTCTACAAGTTCTTTCCAAATCATTCAATCGTAATTTTGGGACATCTTCATGTATTAGTAATCCAATTACGTGTACTTTTCAAACTTCCACCTCTATGAAAGAAAAATTATATTTCTTATTCTCTTTTTTACCTAAAAAAGGTTAGTCAATTTCATTCATTTGAGATCAAGACTAATATTGACTCTTTATCTTTAGGGAAGAATATTTCATCTTATAACACCAACTAGAATCAATACTCATAACAAAAATCTATATTATTTGACTCTTATACAGAGGTAATGAATATTTAACTCAATATATAATGTTATATAAGTATCCTTTAATTCATAAATCAAGGAAGCTTCATATCTAAAATCTTTCTCTCAAACAGATTCTAATGAATGACAGACATCTAATGTAAAAATGGTAGTCTCCATTTTTCAGGTCGATTTTTCAGGAAAAATGGAGAAACATGGAATCAGTTATTTCTACAATTCACCTTTTCCAATATTATTTGTTAACATGGGGAACAAATCTTCCACTTTTACTTTTAGAAAATGGAGTCATGAATGATTTTATTATATTTTTTGTTCTATATAGGTAGTATCATTGATGTGATAAATCCTGTTTAATAATTTGTTTCTTCTATTTTATTATTATATTTGGATGGTAAAACATTATATTGGGTTTAAAGGAATGAAACAAAATAATTGGTTTATTTTTACAGGTATCATCAGTGGCATCCAAATAGATTCTACTATGAAAATTCTTCGATGAAAAATAACAAGGATGGCCTTGTAAGTATCAAATTTATGGGTGTTAATTTTATCCCTTGGAATTCAATTTCTCTTAAATTTGTTATGTGTATTCCTCTAAATATATCATTGATAAATGTTAATATGCATGGTGATACTCATGGTTCACCTATCCTTGAAATCATATTTTACATTTTTAGAATGAGTATGGGTTTTATTAAGTGATTTTTTTAAAAATTACATGGAACATTCATTTCTTTTTTAGCATTTTATTGGGCTATGACCCATGAGGTCATAAAATTTAGGTATTTTGGATGGGTTAATCATTTTATTGAGAGTGATTCATCTTTGGAGGACAGTATTTTTTTCAATCGATCAACTATTATTCATTTTAATCACTTTATTAAATAATAACATGTATGGACTACTTGAGTATAATTTAATTTGATGTTAATCACATTTTTATGTTGAACGTCATGATGTTTAATTCCTTTTTCAATCATGTGGTGGAATATGTGAATTTTTTTTCATCTTTTTCTCTTGATGACTCTTTCTATCATTTTTATCATTTTAATATTAGGGATGATGTGGATACTCATCACTAATCTAATCTTATACTAATGCTTAAATTTTATATTAATAAAATTTGAGTGGAATGGTTCTTTGACTAATTTATAAGAATATATTGGATTATTAAAATATATAATTTTGTATATAAAATTTCAAAAAAAATATATCAATATGAAAATACATGTGAAATCAAATTTTTATATTATAAATTATAAATGTTTATTGAAATTTAAAGTGAATTTAGTACAAAAATGAAGAAAAAATTCAATAAATTATGTTATCTTGTATTTTATATTTTATTATAATAAACTAAACTATAAATATGGAAATATTATATATTAAAATTATATAATTATAAATTGATAATAAATGACATCAAGAACACAAACTATTTAAAAATTCCATTTTATAATTAAAAAAAATGATCTTTATATATAGTATTTTAGTTCCAAATATAAATATATATTTTAATAATTTAATTAGTTTAAATGAAGATATTTTTTTAATTTTTTTCAATACTTTCATAGGGTTATTTTTTTTGATTTATTTGAATTATTTTCTTTCCTGGTCAATAGTGAAATATACAGGTTTTAGAAATACCATAACACAAATGAAAATAATTATATATAAGTATGACTTAGTGATTTATAAAGGACAATTATATAAAAAATATGTATTCTATAATAATGGTAATAAATTTAAAATTATATTTTTCAGTTTATAAAACAATATTTGATGTTTTATAGTTTAAGTTACTTTTCCATAAAAATATCCTAATATATTATAAATTAATTATTTTAAAAATAATATTTACCACTATTAGAAAGTGAATAAAATAAAATTTATTTTAAAATTTAAATTTTACCTTCCATATAATATAATAAAAAATATTATTTATTAGAATTTTGGTTAATTTTCTTGTGTAAAAACTAGTTACCTCGTTAAAATTTGAAAATGAAAAAGTAATAAATCTAGACAAAATGGATTGTAACATGTTAAAAAAAATTATATAATTCGTTTTTTGAAAGATTATAGACCTTATCTCTTCCCTAAATCCATTATGTTTTTTGAATCCACCGTACATGTTTATGTTGAAATCCCAGTATATTAAGTAATTTTAATTTCAAAAAAATGTCATTCACACCACTTACAAACTAGGATTCTTAACTCCCCATCAAAAACACTGTAAAAATACTTTTATAGATTCTGATTCATCCCTATTTTCATCTCATAGAATATTATCTCACTAAATTAATATTTTTTAATATTATATTGCCTAAATTCCACCATTTCCATGAACATAATCAAGAGAATGTTCAAAATCTCAACGTATGTTTTTCACAATCTATTATTTTTTTCCTTCTATAAAATTTTTCCATTAATTTTCTATTAAACAATATAAAAGGGAAACATGTTTATTATATAAATTGGAAAATGTTTTTATATTTATGAGATATACATTATATACCCTTTCCCACTCCAATTTAAAAAAGAGTTAACCCAAATCATGCTTATCATTAGGCTACCGATTATATAGCGCAATGTGTTATATTTCCTTAACTATATTTAAGGCATGGTAGTAATTATGAATTTAATATTAAATTTTTATTCTTACAAAAAATATAGTTTTTCAAAAAATAAATGATATTATACATTTGTACTAGTTTATGGAAATTGGAATCACCATCCATGCATATGTGCAGACTACCACCTCCATGGAATGGTGTATCATGTATTTAACTACTACCATTCCAAAACAGATAAAAAATTGTCTTTAATAAATAATTATTATTTTTATAAAATTATTATGTTTTTAGTAAGTCTAAAACCTATTCAAAATATGAGAAGTAAACAAAAAAATTTTAATTAAACCATCCAAAAGTGTGATCTAAGAGAAAAATATAATTCATTCATACTATGTAATAACATCATATAGGTTGTATTATTCTTTTAATTATGATATTTAACACTAATAATTTCTAAATAAAATCATTATTCTTCTATTATAATGATATTATAACTAAATCACATTATAAGCTTCCATTAATTTTGGTATGTTCTTATTTGGGATGGTTTGACCACCTACTAGAACAATGATATAAATATATCTCATGGATGAAAATGGGAATTTAATTTTTGTTTATATATGATATAAATATGAAAATAGTTTTTTTAATTATCTTCATTAAAGGAAACATTAATATTAATATCATTAATTAAGATACCATATTTCATATGTTAAAAATCATTAAAAAATTCTCTTTGTAAATTTATTCTTTAAGGATCATAATGAAAACTCTAATAGAATGAAATAATACATTTATAAATTATTATAAAACGTCATTTCAAGTACCATGTTTAATATTGGAATGATAAATTCTTTGAAAAAAATGAATAACGACACCAAAATTATGAAATTAGTTCAAAATGATCAAAACTACTCACACTTGATATATAAACTAAATAACAACTAACTTATATTAATGTAGAGAATACATAAAATGATAGTTATAAAAGTTTATATTCATGAATATGTCTCTCAAAATTGTGATCCCATTATATATATTTTTTATATAGGAGGTTATATAGCATTAAAATAAGATATAATATAATGGAAAGAATTTTTCGTCTCATGTTTTACATCATAAGATGTGTTTCATTTTGTGAACCATGGTATCATTGATATTGTGTGCTTACTACCTAATGAATTTATTTTAACATATTCATATAATTCATGAGGTTATAAGATCCATATAATGTTATTTATTTGAATTTCCTTTAATTTAAAATATACAAAAGGTGAAAGGGGTTTTCAAGAAAATGTTACTCAAACCATAAGGGTTTTAATTACCAATATTATGTTAATGTCTAGATTGTATTAAAAAGATAATACACGTAAAAAATTTATATTTTTTCTAACAATACTTTTAAATTTTCTTATAATAATCATGGGTTTCTATATGTCCCATAAAACCTCATTTCCTCTTGACTTATATTTCACCCAAAGTGATTCTTGTTAGTGAAACCCATCCTGACTCAACTTCTCGATTAGGAACCTCCATTTTTTCATTTATTTATTTTAATTTAATGATTTTAAAGATTACATTATATATTTATCCAAAATTTATTAATTTAATTTTATAATAAGTCACTTTATTTTGTATGTTTTAAATAATTGTACAATATCTTTCATATGGTTCAGTTTCAACAAAATTTGAAAATATTGTTTTTAATGTTTGTGTGTGAAGACATATTTCCACCACCTATTTCATTTTATATGAATATTGTTCTCTAAATATACATGGTTTCTAAGAGAAATTAGTTTTTCTTCTATAATTATATAATATGTCTTGTAATAAATTTTCATATGATTAATAATATTTCATATTTGTCTAAAAAATTTAAGAAGTAATTTTCATCTAAGTCATAATCCTTTGATTATATCCTGATTAAATGGTGATAATCTATAAATATTTTTATAAATAAATATTCCTCTTGATGAGTTATATAAGGTCCATTTCATTTTTAAGAATGGTCTATCACTTCCATTGGAAGATCCTGAATTTATATATTTATGTATTGAGCTTTGCCTCATGTTTCTTTATGGATTTAGTATATTCTGATTGGGTTTTTTAAGGGGGAATTTGGGTTAATATTTGTGGAAATTAGAATGAAGAAGGGTATTTAATGTTCGGTGTATGGTTTTCCTAAACTATGTACCATTGCCCAGCATACCATAAAACCCCTCATAGAGAGAAATTGAATGGTTGACACATAGTTTTTCAAAGCATGAAACTTATTAGGAGAAACCATAACCCCCCAATTAGTGTACATTTAAGGTTCACAGTTTGAAAAAATGTGTGTCCATACCCAAGGAAAAATTTATGGGTTTTAAATTAAACCATAAAATTGTTTTAAAATTATTTTACACCATTATTAACCCCTAATTGTGCCTAGGTCAGCCCTAAACAATCTACCATTTTCGGAGGTCCCAGAGAAATTTAAATGTCTTCTGACATCCATTCATCAGGATTCAAATCCCAAATTGAAGATATTCACATCTCCCATTGAGGGAATATCATCCAAATTGGTTTCCCATATCCATAAAATTCTTCACCTATAATTTGAGGGGATATTTTTCCATATTGGGATTTTATCTCCATCTAGTTGTTATGGATCTTGTTTTTGTTGATCTTGTTTCATAGATTTGAGTCAAGGTTTTGTTCTTCATTAAGATTCTGGTTATTCAACTAAAATTGGGGATTTTCATTGGTGATTTTTCATCATTGATTTTGAGGTATGTGTTATATTATTCAAATATCAATGTCATGATATGAATTAAATTTATATAATTTTTGAATTTCCATTGGATGATTCACAAATGTGTACTTAATCTGAATAAATTACTTTTTAAAATTAATGAAATGAGGGATTATGACATTAGAGATATTGAATTGACTGAATTGAATAACTAATTGTCAAATTAATTTTGGGATATTTGGATTGAGAGTTAAATAATTAATTTTTTGATTAAATATTGGGATATTGGGACTATGAATTAAATAATTTATTAAATAATTTATTTTGGAGATATTGGGATTGTAAAATTAGATAAATTAATTATTGAATTAATTAGTGGAGAATGTTGTGATTATGTAGTAAAAAAAATTGGATTAATTATTGGTGAATTAACTAATTATTATTTTTTATTATTTAATTATTTCAATTGAACTAATTAAAATTTGAAATAATTAATTGAGTTTGTTTTTATTATTAAATTCTTATGTGAATAATTAATTTGTTGAATTAAATTATATAATTGATAGGATTAATTAATTATCGTATTAATTAGTGAAATTGATGGGATTAATTACTTTCTATTTTAATTAATAGAATTTATTTGAATAATTAATTTTTTAATTAATTAATGGAATTTATGTGTTTAATTAATGATGAATTAATAAACGGAAATATATGAGAATAAAAAATTTGTGGTGGATTAATTAATTAGAGAATTAATTATTTTTGATATTTTGATTCTTTTTATATATTTTATTGATTGATATACATGTGTGGGACATGGAATGACGCTCCAAATACCCATAGACTCCCAAGTTCATGCATGAAAATATTATTAACTGGGATAGGGGCTGATGCTCAAAATACCCATGGGGTGCTAGGCATGATGTTCTATGACCATGATATTGGCATTGGACAATGGTTCCAATTTTAAACAATAATGTTTTAAAATGAAATGAAATATGAAATTTTAAGTGTTATAATTAAATTTTATTTGAATATGTGATATGGTTCAGACATAGGCACGTTAAAGAGTCAGTATTGAGAATTTTGGTGACCCTAGGAACCTGAGGTTTTATTTGGTTAAATAAATAATATCTGAATAAATATAAACTATTTAATTTATTACATTTACGTATTTATTTATACAACTACATACAGTTTTTGACTGAATGTTTTTTTAGATGTTGTTTGTGGTGGCTTAATGATTTGTAAAAACAGCATCTATGGGATTCTTTATCATTACTCAAATAGATTTCATGGTTATAGGATAGGTTAAGGGGACTGGTCCTATGTTAGATAGATCAGTCATGATGGATCATGGATAGGGGAACCATACTTTCTGTAGGGACCCGCTTGGGATTTGTCAGTGTGTTTACTTTTGGGTTTTCATTTATACACTTGAAAATCACTTTAGCATGACATGTATATTGTTTAGTTTTGGATAATTTTATTTCTATATTGTTTTCTTTGATATTGGTTTGGGATTGGAAATGGTTATACAATTTGGCAATTTTTATTTATTTATACTTGTTTTGTTACTGTGATAAATAGTTTATAGTCTCCCCAATATCAATATTTTACCATCACTGCTTGTTTGAATCCTTTGGAATACAAGTAGGCATGCTTGAGGTCATGTATTAAACCAACTCAGGGCACAAATGTGTGGAACCGAGGACGAGATGTTACAAAGTCATATCAATTCTCAATTTTATTTTCTTTTATTTTGTCTTAATATTTCAAGAATGGTATATAGAAGACTAGGAATATTTGGGCCATGTACATGAGCTCGTGCATGGGATTATTAAACCCATGTATTAGGTAAAACCCAAGTACCTAAAGTGGTATTTTAGTTATTGATGATTGTTTTTATAGTTACATTTTATTTCACCTTGGGTGATGCACTTGTTGTGTGATGTCATTATTGTATATGAGTTCTTATGATATTTGAATCATGGTTCCATATATCATAAGAATTGATAATTTATTCATCATTATAGGAACTCAGTATCATTTTTTAACATGTATTATTTTAAAAAATGCATGGGAATATGGCTTCTAGGTAAGTTATTGAACATGAATTTTTTATTGCTTTTGTATTTTATATAAAAATTGTTCCTAACATGGATATGGAAATTTTAAATGATGAAAAATGTGAATAAATTGGTGAATATTGATAAACATGAATACGGAGAATGGGTTTACACTTTTTTAAACAATGACTTATATGTAAAATAGTTAATGGTGGTGATCGATCCTTGGTTTTGATGATGTTAAGGGGTTTAGGGGAGTGATTTTATGGATTTTTTTGAATCTCCATAATTATGTAAATTTTGTGTATTTTTTCATAAGACATTTTTTTGTCATTAGAATGATAATCCTCTAGGTAAAATCTTGTTAAGGGGACATAGTCAGTTATTGATGGAAATAATCATCCAATAATGGATCCTAAGGCCCCAATAGTGATGAGTGAGGAAGTTATAGATCAATTCCTTGATAGCTTTCAATTATTTATGAAATTAATTCAAAGAGACTCGAGGTGGGTTGTGAAAATCATATATGACCTTATTAAGGAATTAAAGTTGTTTCACCCTCCAAATTTCACTAGAAGGGGTTGACCTGATGTAGTTGAGTTCTGGATTGATTTCATCATTAGTATGATGGAACCCTTGGAGAATCCTACTAAGAAGATAAAAAATTAGGATAAAAACGGTTTTCATGGTCTTGTGATGTTATGGTGTTGGAAATCTAGACTATAGATAAACTTTTAGAGAGTATGAATGAGAAGGAATGTTAGTGGATGTTCTTGGAGAGCTTATTTCCAGAGACACTGTGGTAGGAGTGAGCATCTAATTTAATGCGATTGACTTAGGGGATTTTCTCTATGTTGGTCTATACTAGATTCTCTCCAAATTTTAACCACTTTGTTCTATAATTGGAAGGTGATGATGCTACTATGGAATATAGGTTTCATGATGTAATTAAATATGACATTTAATTCTAGGTGATTGTCTTCAGGTTGAATACATTTTTAGAATCGGTGAATCAGGATCTCATATTTGAGTGGTGCCTAAAGGAGGATTCTAGTGGGGTAATAAATGATATTCCTTGATAGATAAGAGGAATGAATTATTATATTGTTAATAGACATTATTAGAATGTTAGTTGCAAAATTCGGAACAAGAGTAGGCAGATAGAGGGATTAGTTACTCAGGAATTTACTCAAGTTCATTGAAAATAATACGATTGGCCAATCCACTTTCTTATCAAATTTTCTAAACTACTGGTGGAGTGTTTATCATGTTTTGAGATTAGTCATCTAAAAATTTTCTATATGAATCTATGATTGATGAGTATTGATGGAGTATTGAGGGAGAACTAGAGTGAAAGAAGGGGATATTATATACCTTATCAGTCTAGCTGTGGGTGTTCTAGTGGTCGTAGTGGTAGATGTAATGGACATGGAGATTATGAGAAAGATAATATGTAAAAAAAAGTGGTGCATCTTAGGGTAGTCAAAATACATCACATGTAAGAGTTAATGAAAATTACATGCCATTCACTATACACTTATGGGTAAAAAGTTTGGACCATCTATAGTAAGAGGTACTATTTTTATAGATTTTATGCTCTTTAGTACCTTATTTGATATTGGAGCCTCTCATTGTTTTATTTATATAAAACATGGGAATTTTTTGGGCTTGGAGGTATAGGTTTTGATTTTTATAAAGATAATAGACACACCTATGAGAGTAGGGTTCATATAAATCTGTTTGTGGAAGGGATGTTCTCTCAAGGTTTGAGAGTATCAGTTTAGTTGAGTTCTTTATATTCCTGATATGTCAAGATTTTAACTTATCATGGGTATAGTCTAGTTAGTATCATGTTGAGCCCATATATATTATTACTATAAAAGAGTGAATTTTATGCCTCATGAGGGTGACAACTATATTCACCAAGGAGAATGGGCGATCATGGTGGGCTGTGGGGGGCCAGTTCACCAGAAACTAGGGGATCTTACCTCTGTTGGTAAATGGTTTTTATTAGATGATGGAGGGGTAAGGTATTATATTTTTCCATTATTAGTGGACCAATTTCAAGAAGTTTTTTCCGAAGCCTTCTTAGGGATTCCACTTGAAAGAGATGAAAATTAAACATTGATATCATGCTGGGGGACGAACCAATTTGTATTCCACCGT
The DNA here is from genome assembly GCA_963277665.1 of Viscum album. Classification (NCBI taxonomy): domain Eukaryota; kingdom Viridiplantae; phylum Streptophyta; class Magnoliopsida; order Santalales; family Viscaceae; genus Viscum; species Viscum album. The sequence continues at coordinate 458,636,405 of OY728132.1, read as the reverse complement.
ATAGAATGGAAGGAAAAGAGAATCATGATCTCATGATCCAATTGGATTAGTTTATGGATAAGGGTTTTATCCATATGAGTATCTCCTTAGGGTTGTCTAATTTTTCATACCAATAATGTTGAAGGTACTTTTCACTTATGTGTTGATTACTGGATGTTGAACTAGATGACAGTGAGAAATTAATATCCATATCTGCATATCAATAAACTTTTTGACTAGTTGTGTGGGGCTTGTCTTTTCTCCTTGGTCCACAAGAGATCAGGGTATCATAAGTTGAAATTTCAACAATCGGATATACCTGAGAATAATATATGTTGCATGAATGGCATATATGAGTTTTTCATGATATTTTGACCATTAAAAATATACTCCAGTATAATTTATATCCTTGATGGATAGAATATTCCTATATACATGGATCAGTTTGTGGAATTGTTTGTGGATAACATATTGGTGTACTACAATATTCAATAATATCTTTCCCAACATCTCTTTATAAAATTTATTGCACTAAGAGAGCCTCAACTATACACCATGATATCATAGTAGAAATGATTTATTGATTATGTAAACTTCATGGGTCATAACATCTCAGAGGAAAGATTTTTAGTGGACCTAGAAAAAGTTCATGCATTCATTTCCTATGAGAACCCCATGAATGATTTTTATATTTATATCCTTTTGTGATTATGGGGATATTATCGAAGGTTCATCTAGAAATTTTATTGATTAGCAACCCCACATTTGGTATTGACCAATAAGGGGATAAAGATTTAATGGTGAGAATCCTATGATAATCTCTTCCAAGATTTGAAGAAGCACTCTACTTTTGAATAGATCTTGATCCTTCCCGAGCCATGTGAAAATTATATGGTGTTATGTGATGATTTTAGGGTAGGATTGGGAACTATGTGGATGCCAGGATATCGAGTAATGTTTTATAGGTCTCATAAGTTGAGGTTATATGAATGGAAACACCGTACACACAAACTCAATTCGAAAGAGGTTTTTTTATGATTTCAAGTGTTATCCAAATTATCTATTGGAAGAAAAGTTTATTGTGTATATGGATAAAAATTGATTATATTATATATTTTAGTAGCATGATTTCAATGTCTATAAGTGGATATTGGTTGAGTATGTGTTTTCTTTTGAATTTGAGATAGCATATGTTCCAAGGAAGGGAAATATTATTGCTGCCACTCTATGATAGAAAACACAGACTCATGGTATTCAGGATTCAAGTGATTAGTGGAAGATAATGAATTTATTAGATGACATGCATGTTTTGGTTCATGAGAATCATCTATAGTTTAATCTTTTTTTAGTTTTAGTATATTCTACACTTTTGAGATGGATCAAGGATAGGTTGAATGTGGATAGGGAATGCTTACTCATTTGGAAAATCCTAGTTGGTGGGTGACTCCTTCATAGTGGTTTATAGATGAGTATGAGATCATCTATCTAAAAAATTGAGTTGTTACACCTTTGATCATGTAGGTGGAGTAGATGTGTGAATTGTATTTCTTGAAGTGGGTAGTGAATCTATAAGGACCTAGCCTTAAAACATTACATAATATGGAATTAAATGAATAATTCACATTGAGGATCTTTTTAGGTTTAGAGTTTTAGGGAATTATGCCATAACTAATACACAACAACTTGAATATTACATGTATACACTACTACTTGGTATCAATTTTTTTCATAAAATAAAAACTCTTAAAAATAAATGAAATGAAATGCACCGTTCATGGAGAAGGTAAGATGTATGTACGCAGGAACGCTAATTTCATTTCTATTTCTCATTTTAATGGAATTAAAACATAATGATACATAGTTATATTATAATTCTCGTATAATATCATATAAAATATCATTAACTCCATCCTTTATACGTCCAAAATATGGTATTAACAAGTCATATCACTTTGAGGGGGCGGTAGTCCGCACTTCCTCAAATGAAATTATCAGATTTTCCCATAATGGAAACCATAAATGTATGATAGAAAATAAAAATACAGAAGCATTAAGAAAACATAAACATAATATATATCACATATAAATATTGTTTCATCTTAATCACCACCATGATTGGTGGTAGGAGATAATCGAACAATCATCGTTTCATGAGCCGTTAGTTTTCCATCCACAGAAACAGTATGTTCTTCACCCATTAGATGGAGGTGTGTGTAAGTGTAGTTTGAATACATATCATAACAAAAATCTAATATATTTAGGATATTATTTTTGTTATAAAATAATGTAATAAAAAGATATTAGAGTTTGGAGAAGTAAAATAAAATAAAAGAAATTATGACAAATTGTTACCATTAATTTGGGTAACTTCCTTTGGTTTGAGCCAAAAGGACTTCTTGAAGTGTCTTCTTCCTATAGTAATACTTCTAGGAGGTTGACAGGGATGTAGGAAGCTTAATTGGCCATATATTGGACCAGAAAAAAATTCTTTAGAGGTTTGACGAATTGGATAGAAGTGGTGTCCTTTTATAAGGGGGTGGAGGGGCTCTTTAGGAAAGTGTGAAAATATTATTTTTTTATATAATGATATTCAGCCTTTAAAGGTCAAAAACTAATTAAATGAGAATATAAGATGACTAATGGTCGATATAAAATCATCCAATAATAATTGGACAGTTTTTGGATGTTATTTTAATATTTATAATCTTATTTATTTAAATCATTTATTAATGCGTTATATACTACATCAACATAGTGTCATAAATAATATAATTAATTTGTTGTCTAAAAATTATATAAAAATACCATGATGTAGGAAATCCTTTTATCTTCCCAATTAATATTAATAGTTGAAAATATAATTTATATAAGCCCTTGTAACAATTAATTTATTAAAAGATATTTGTTTTTGTCATTTTTTCCTTTACATTAATTTAATTAATCTAAAGTGTCATTATTACTCCCTAGTGGCTCAATGTGGTCCCAAAATCAAACCAAATATGTCCATGGTCTTAAATGACTCAAAAAATAAGGTTTGGACAAGTGTTAAGGAAATTTGGAATTATTATAATATTCTTTTTACCTTGAATTACCTTATTTACCATTAACTGCTGTAAATAAAAGTTCAAAGTTACTATTCACCAAAACTTATTTTCATCTTATTGAACCAAATTTTACTACTAATAACAACCATGTATGTCGGATTTTCAAAATTAAATTCACAGAAGTGGTAAAATTTCATTTAAATGAAAAAATTATGTTTTTTTAACTACTACTAAGTGGTTTCACAATTCACCAAAAATTGAGGTTTTTCAAATAAATACCAAAAATTCACCCTACGATATATTTTATATTAAAAATTCAAAAATGATGTCTATTTTTCCAAATTATGAACATATAAGTTGAATTAATTAATATGAAATTAATTCTCATTGTTAAAACATATAGCGTATTTTTAAGAAATAATAACTTTCAACAGATTGACACTTGTTTATGTCAAATTTCAAAGTGAAATTAATTTCAATGACCAACATTGAATTAAATGGTGAAAATATAATCTAATTACATATTAAAACCAACTAATAAGATAGTCTAACAATATAAATAAATTATATTTAAAACATAGTTTTGAATTAAAATACAATATTTTCACTATACATTAAAAAATGATTTTTGTTGGAAAAATTACAAAAAATTACACAAAGTAAATTTTGATGTCCCCATTCAAAATAAGGATTTTATTTGGTCAAATAGAATGTATTAAAGTGACCAAAACTATATTTAAAGTGGTTTCTCCATTAGAAGGTGGTAAATCGGCCTTTTAATGTAAATTATGCTTAAAATTAGATTCATTCACATTTTAAGCCTCTAACTTTTATTGGATAAATGTAAATACATTTAACAAACATGTAAAATCATATTGTAGTTAGTTTTTTTCATTATCACCAATACAAAGGCTAGGAGTTAACTGCCATTTAAAATAATAATATTATATTATTAGTGTGCAACGTAAGATTTCAAAGAAACCCGTTATTGTGTATCTGGTACATTATCGAACATAGCATCCCATTTAAAGTAAAATTAATATTTAATTCTCAAATATTAATAAATATGAATATTTCATATTCTTCATTTATCTGTGATGTTACAGAATCAATGTGTGTCCAAAATATATCACTACCTACACCAAAATATTTTATAAGTAGGTATGAAAAATGAGATTGTAGGGTTTGATACATGTTTCTATACCTAGAAATAGGGTAAGGACAAGAATAATGTACTTTTAAGTTTTCTGTAGTTATTTCCCATTCTTGAATAGATGTGGGATGAGTTTACCATGAAAATATTATTGGGTATCCCGGGGATGCATCAAAAGAATTATTCTATTTGGATAATTATAAACTATTTGACAAAGGTAGAACACATATTACCAGTACATGGGAATTTATTAGATGATCAGTTAGGAGATATTTATGTTTGGTAAATATTCCATCTTCAAAGATTCTGATAGGGAATTGTTTCAGACCATTACCCTGGGCTTAATCCACACTTCTTGCATGATTGTTAGTTTTCATCGTGTACATAGGTTTTACGGAGTATCAAATTCCACCCATAGAAATATGGGTAGTTAGAACATACAATTCAGGTGATTGAGGATATGATATGAGCATGTGACCTAGACATTAGTGGGTATTGGGAGACAAATCTAGCATTGTTGGAGTTCACCTATAACAATGGTTATTAAGAAACTATTCAGATGGAACCATACAAGGATCTTTATGGAAGGAATGGAAGATAACCTCTTTGTTTGATGAAGGTAGGTGAGTTATAATTGTTGCGACTAAGTCTCTTGTAAGAGATGTAAGAGTAGGTTTAGTTTATTAAGAAGAATATGAAAATTTCTCAGATTAAATAGAAGTCATATGATGATAGATGTCGATGACCTCTAATATTTACATAGGGTGATCCTGTATTTTTTGGTTGTCTCCTAGATGGGGTCACCATAGCATACTATGGTAGGGAATGAAAACACCTAGGTTTGATAATATTTTTTTTGATGTTTTGGAGTTAATATCATCACTGTTCTATCGATTTTATCTTCCACAAAGAGATAATGATATTCATGGTGTTTTCCATCTTTCATGACATTGGTAGTATCACCAAAACCTTCTCATATGATCAATATGGATGATACTTATATTGAGACTAATGAATCCGTTGAGGGTCATCTAATATGTTTGTCAGATTATACTATAAAAGTTTTCTGTGTGGAGACATTACTGATGGTTAGTGAATTTTGGAAACATGGAAATGTTCTGGAGGAAACCTAGTAGAGTACAAGAGATATATAGGCTCAGTGGCCTATCCTTTTTGACTAAAATCTAAGTGATTCTTGGGAGTAAATCACATGGATGAGATTATATTTCATGGGGAGATAGCTATATCCCAAAATTTTCTAAAGATGTATCGAGATATATTTCATGTATTATTTTATCCTTATGTTATGTATATTTTTATTGGGTTTTGTCTTGGGTGAGTTTTTATGAAAATTTTATAAAATTTGAAGTAAGATGGGTAGTTCATGGTTTTCACCTTGTTTTCCCATACCATGTTCCTTGGCCTTGTAAGTCGTCAAACCCCACACAAATAAGGACTTTGTGTTTGGTGATTTATTTTTCAAACCGTGCATATATTAGGGGAAATCATTCACCTTTGAGAAGAGGTGGATGGTTAAGGTGCCTAGTTTGGAATACTATGCACCACTACCCTTTAAACCATGCATTGGTTTTTAATTAACATGAAGAATTGTTTTAAAATTCCCAAACTCCCCAAATTAACCCATAATCAGCCCTTTCTCAACAAAAAATAATATCTCTCATTATTTGGGGCTATAAAATGAATTAATAAGGATTTTGACTTCCGTTCTTCCCAATTCGAAGCCCGGATTGAAGATTGGAACATCTCTCGGTAAGTGAATCACATCTCGATTTGTTTACAATCTTCATTATATTATTATCCCATTATATGATGGGGGTTTCCCATATTGGGATCATATCTATTTCTAAGATGTATGGATTTTATCTTTTTTGTCATAGAACAAGTATTTGAATCAATATATTGTTCTTTGTCATGATTAAGGATATTCTGATTATGTTGGGGACTTCCGTTGACAACAATTCATCACCGATTTTGAGGTAGGTGGTATATTATTTAAATAAAAAATTCATTATTTCAATTACATGTCTTTAATTGAATAATTTATTCTATATTATAAGAAAATAAGTTCTTAAAATGAATTAATTAATTTGGTAAATTTATTAATTACTGGATTGTGTCATTAGTGATGTTGAATTGTTTTAAATAAATAATTAATATTTGAATTAATTTTATGATATTGTGATTGTTAATTGAATAATTAATTTTTGAATTAATCATGGGGATATTGGGACTGTGAAATTGGATCAATTGATTATTAAATTAATTACTGGATAGTGTTTTGATTATTTTGTTGAACAAATTGGATTAATTAATAAATATTTCTTGTATTATGTAATTATTTGAATTGGATTAATTAATTGGTGAATTAATTATTGGAGGTTATTGTGATTATAAAATTCATAATGTGATTAATGAAATATTGAATTAATTAATTTAATTAATAAGCTTAATTACTTGTTGTATTAATTAATGAAACTGATGGGATTTGTTAATTTTTGGATTAATTAATGAAATTGATGTGACTAATTATTTTTTGAATTAATTAATGGAATTTATGTGATAAATTATTTTGTTGTGTAATTAATGGTATGATATGAATATGTAATTTGTGAGTTTTATTAATTAACTAGTGAATTAAATAATTGTAATAATATGATAAATGTCGTATATGTGATTGATTATTATATGTGTGTGGGACACTCACTACTACCCCAAATATGCATAGAGTTTCAAGTGCATGCATGAAGATATTATTGTATGCAACATGAAATAATTCTCCAAATACCCATGAGGTTTAGTATAAATACTAATGCTCCAAATACCCATGGGGTTATAGACATGAAATTATATTCCCATAAGATTGGATGTATACTATAGTTCTAATTGGATATGATAATGAATTGAAATGACACGAATAATGAAAGACAATGTGTTATAATAAAATTTGGATTGAATATGAGATATGGTTCAGAATATAACACTAAAAAAAGTAGGAACCACAAGTTTGTGTTTCCTCAGGAACCTATGAGTTCATGTGGTTAATTACAAAATAACTGAACAAATGTAAACAAATTACATTATTTCATATATTTTTCTATTTATACAACTATATAAACTTTTTTGACAGTATATTGTTTTCAACATGATTGGTGGTGACGTACTTAGTTGTACTCACTCCCTACTAGGTCTTCATGATCAGTAACAGAATATAATTCTTGGTTTGAGGATAGGTTAAGGGAAAGGACACTATACTATATGGCTATGTCTAGATGGAGAGTTGATGAGGGAACCATACTCGATCTTGGGACCTACATGGGAGTAAGTAGTGTCATTACTTTTGGGTTGTAATTTTTACATTTCACATGTAATTTATCATAAAAGCATCTTATTCATCTTTGTAGACTGTAATTCCTATTTTTTTAAGTTGTGATAATAGATTTTGGTTTGGAAATGGTTATATTATATGAAAAAATGTATTTATTTTTGAAGGTATGTTACATTGATAAATATGGTATAGTATCCCCATATTCAATATGTTACCCTCACTGTAAGTCAATATCCTCTAGAGTATGTGGTGGTGGGCATAATGTCACTTAGAAAACTGGCTCGGGGCAAAATATGTGGCACCTGGGTTTTGATGTTACATAATTTTTCATTCATAGTCATCATTAGTATATGACTGTAATTTTTTCCAATTCCATTAGTTTTTGAATACTTTATCATTATTTAAATTTATTTAAGGGTGACCACCAATATTGAATATATAAATTTAATCATGAATAAAATTGACAAAACTATGAAGAATTTCTCGATATTGATTTAAAACTATATTCATTATGATCTTTATTGAAGGAAATATACCTAGAATATTACAGAATGTATTTGGATAGAAAATTATTTTACATGGGTTATAATGATTGAATTATTTATTTACTTATAAATTATTTATTATGAGAACACTTTTGAAAAGAATATAAAATACATTTTCTGAAGTATTTTTATGATGTGATAAATAAAACCAATTTTCATTACCTGGTTTTGTTGATATGTTAGGAATGAAACCCATTTTTTCCTACCATTGGTTATTTAGGATATAGGGAGTGATTGATTTCAGGTGTCACATTGAATTATGGATTAATGAAGTCTGAGGTCCTGTATCTCCCTCAAATGTATTGGATAATGATTTATATTTCTTGAGAAAATTATAGAAGAAAAAAGATTAGTTTCTTATAAGAATGGGAACTGATTGTGTGAGTCATGAATGTAATGTTTCTTGATTCTAATATTTATACTAAATTTGAATGATTTATTTTTTTTCTTATTCTCATGACTATTTTTTTCTCTTTTGGATCAGGTTTATTCACACACAATATTAATTTTGGTATTAGTATTTTTAAAAAATTATTCCATGATTTAATATGTATGACTTTTTGTGTATTATTATTATTAGGTATCTTGATTATACTTATATTTTGATCTTATTCTCACTGATTATATTCCAATGTAATCCCTTATATTTAATAAAACATGTAACCTAATCTCAAACATATCCAATGATTCTGTTTCCCAATGTTATTAAAAGAATTATTATGTATGATTTATCTAGAAAATGAATTTATGTGGAGGTTATGTTGTTGATGTTGAAGACTCATTATGGATTAATCAGTTTCATATATGATAGAAAAATTACATTTTTATACAAAGTGAATGGGTTTGAAAAATTAAATATTTTTCACAACTCAATGAAATACTAAACTGTAAAACCTCTATAGAATAAAATAGTTACATTATGTGTGAATATCTTGTAATTATGGATGTGTATCATGGAACTATTTAATGTTTATGTTTTCATCACAAGATCTAGGAGTGTGTATTTGGGGCTACCTCAATTCGTATTAAAGGAGTGTTTGGATAACATCCGAGGTTAGTATGTTTTTTGTTGAAGAAAAATTAATTCATATAAAGGTCATTAAGTCTTGATAGGTTAATAATGATCATAGTTAGAATGGTATTTATAATACTTTATGTTAGTTAAACAAAATATTTTTTGTTTATAGAGCATTGTAAAGCGAAAACATTGAAGAAACCCCAAGTAATATGTACTTATAAACAATAACATCTTGATGTTTTGGTAAATCTTATTATGTGTGGTTATCTTGGAAAAAATCCTTGTTTTGATACTATTAGTATATTTTAGATCTCGAACCAATGTGAATACATGTTATAACCGTTAATGTGTTGTGTTGGGTATTAACTCAATAATTACCTAGTGAACAGTAAAGGAACCAAAGTACACAACTGATTTGACACACCCAAATAATTTTCATTGGTTAATCACAATAACACAATAAAAAAATTTAATGACACATTTCTTAAAGGAAATAGGATAATATATATGATATATACCAACCTAAAGAAACCTATATTTAAGTGAGATTGATTTAGGTTGAACATAAATCTGATACAATATTATTGAAATATAACACATTTTGACGTTGAAATTTTCATGTAATTTTCTTAAAATATTTACATTATGGTGTTAATTATTTATTATGGAATATTAACATCTTTTCATTTTAGTAATGTATGAATCCCAAATGAACCATGTTGACACTAATATTCCTAGAAATGGTAGAGATTGTCCCCATATGAAACTTAAGGTGATAATTAATGGAGTGATATGTCTTGTGATTATTCCAAAACCAACTTTCAAAAATTATGATTCACTTAGTAACAATATAATAGCTTCCAAATAGACTAAATAAGAAAAATATATTTTCTCACAGAAGTTCAAATGATGAATATGATAAAGAAAATAATGGTTAATTTTTATTATCTCATAAATATGGGAAGAAGAACAAAAAATTATGTCTCAAAGGGACTCAAATATTTGTTTTCTATTATAAATGAGGGAATATAGATACTAAATACTTAGGAAAAGAGAATACCTCAATGGAGACACTAAATATAATAATTAAATCATTCAAAATTACCAATAATAATCAATTTTTCTAAACATGGGAATCTTATACATTATCCATGGGAATGGCTTAATCCAAGGATAACAAGGATGATAATCCCTATAAACTCACAACATAAGATAATTACTATGAAAATAAACCTGTATAATTGTGTTATAAATAGTATATGGAATGGAGAACACTAAAAATACATTTATGAACTATGAATATTGTTTTATTTCATTTTCAGACCACTCCTTTGTGCCTAGAGTATTTTACAAGAACTTGTAATCATCACACTAATTAATAAAAAATTAATTATTTTTTAAAATAACTTTTGTAACTATAATTATATCTCATGTAAATATTTTATTAATTTTTAATGAGAAATTTATATTATTCCACCATTAGACAAATTTAATTTGATTTTGGCAAGGTATTGGTTCTCTACCTAGAGGAAAAATTATTTGTTGGAATAAAAAATTCAAATTTATGGTAAAATTATTATAGATCTATCAATGAAAAAAAGATTATAAACACAATTTAGAATGTAATGATTTAATGTTAGTATTGTTACTAATTATAAATAAATTCATGGATCATATATTTTGGGAAAAACCCAATTCTGTGACAAGTATGCTCTAATAAAAAGATATATGTTTCCCAAGTTTCAAAGGATTAAGAATTTCTTGAAATTATACCTTTAGTTGTGCCTATTATTTATATTAACATATATATATTTCCACAATTATAATTTAATGTTTGAGGATTGAATTGTTTTGATAGGTGAGAATAATATGTCCTTGGTTTTTTGGAAGAATATTAATTTTATAAAGGAAATGATTTTAATCATATCGTTTTTTTGATTAGAGTATTTGAAATTGAATAATAAATAATCAATACAAGATATTAATTATTTTAAATAAAAATTATTCTCTTATAAAAAGAAAATTAAAAAAATAACATAAAAAATTGTATTCCAAACTATGGATTATTACACTCTAGGGATGAAAACATCTATTAAAAATTCACATAAATGAATAAGGGAAAATAGATTGAAAATAATGAAATCTTCATGACTAAAAAATCATCTAGATCATCGTCAACATTTTTATTCATCAATTTCAAAACAAAACATATAATATTGAATATCACCATGAAAGGAGAAATTATTATCAATAATATGAAATAATAATTATACCTTGCAATGTGATAGTAGAATGAATGAATCGTGTAGTAATCCCTGATAAATAAGAATGAAAATTGGCAATTACAAATATATTTATTGAAATTATGGTTATTTGAAATGTGTTTGTTGTTAATATTGTTGTTTGATATACATACAATATGTAATCTAACGTTGTTAATTGTTTAGTAATATATTTGAAATAATATAAATCAAAATGAATTTAAAATATAATATTAAAATAATATGAAAATTAATATATTCACTACATATTAATATTAACACAATTATTATTAATATATGATATCATATATATATATATATAATTCAAATAAATATTTCAATAAAATGAACTTTTACAATTAGATTTTAAAATATAAAAAATTAATTTTAATTGTATCCTGTAAAGTGTATTTACTATAAATATAATTTTTTCAAACAATTATTTTATTAATTATTTTATGTTTTATCCAAATAAATTATATTAAAAATTTTATAAATATAATTTTATTAACATCATTTCAATTATAATTTAATATGAAACAATATTATGAATACATAATGATATAAAACTCAATTTTTTAATAAATTTTGTTTATAGTTATTTATTTTTATTTTAATCCTAAAAACAAATTTATAATTTTTATAATTATAATGGGATTAAAAAAAATGATTTATTATTTCAATAAAATTTGGGTCAAAAATTGGGTTTTTTCTAAAACATTTGACTTTTAGATGAATAACATACAATACCTTTTTAAAAAAAACCATTATATTTATAAAGTAATAAAAATATTTGTTTTACATAAAATTATATGAACCCATATTATAGAACAAATTTAGTTTTTATATAACAATATAAATTTAAAAATATATTTTTTGGTTTTCAAACCAACACTTGATGTTTTTGAATGTATGATTCATTTTCTCTAAATATTACTTAAAATCCACTAAAAATTTATAATTTTAATTTTATTTATTATAAATTTTAGAATGTGAATCAAATAAAAAATATTTTGAAATTTGAATTATAATTTATATTTTATTTAATAATTAAAATTTTATTTTCAAGAATAATTGATAATTAACATCGATTAAAACAAGTTGTCATGGTAAAATATAAAATTGTTGAAAAATATTTGGAAAAGAGCTTGAAACGTGATTACAATTTGGTTTTTGAATTAATATTAACCGTATATCATCCACAGTCAATTATTTTCTATTTTTGGATCCACATTACATGTTTAACATCAACTTGGTGTATAATATATGAGTATAATTAAACAATTATCATTCTCACCACTACTAATACTGGTTTCTAACTTACCCTTCAAGACCTCTATTAATGATTGGAATAATCATAAAATTATTCGATCATTACTTCTCTAGGAATCCACTTTCACTCCCATAATATTCTCTTCATATGATATTGGCCAATTTCCTATATTTTCAGGAAGTTATTCAAGAGAAAGTTGAAAATCTCAAGGTATTTTTTACTCTTAAATCTTTTTCCATATCTATGTTTTATATTAAAATTAAATAATAATTCTAAATTGATAACATGATAATTTCGTTTATATTTATTATTTTATGGGATATACATTACCGACCCTTTCCCACCACCTTTATGATAAGTGAAAACGTTAATCATGCACATGTGTTGACTACTGGCTCCATGACATAACATGTTTTATTTTTCCATCAATACCATAAAATTATGGATAAGTTATAGAATTATATATATATGATAAATATATCATTAATTAATTATTTATTTAATTAACCACATTATAGATTTATTCTACTCTATGGAAAAAATCATTATTCATGATTACATAAGGACTACCGCCTCCAAGAAATGGTGTATTATATCTTTGATTAATGTATTTCATATATGAGTGAATGATTAAGTTTAAGGGATAATTATTTTTATATGAAATTATAAATATTGTTATGTTAAATTAGAAAACATATTTACAATATGACCATTTTCAAAAATTACAAATTTGACTATCAAAAATAATGTATTGAGGGAATTTTTTTTTTCTTCATACAATGTAATAACATCATATAGGTTATAATCATTTAATAATTATTTTATATTAAGATATATCACACTAAAAAAATCATTAATATTCTTTTATATTTATATTAAAACAAAATCACTTCATAGTCATCTATTAATTATGTTATGTTCTTGTTAAGGTAGGCCTAACCACTTACATGACCAATGAAATAAATTTATATTAGGGTTGCCTATGTGAATTTAATTACTGGTAATATATGATAAAATAAGTTACTAGGATATAATTTTTATTCTAGAGTACATAAATTAATATTAATATCTTCAACTAAGTTACCTATATCCCTTCTTTAAAAAAAAGTGAAACATCTCATCAAAAAATTCATCTTTAATGATCATAACAAAAAATCCTGTAAACTTTATTTCTAGAATTATAAATGATAATAAATATAACAAACAATCCCATTTAAACCAAACATGTTTCACGATATGACCCACTATAAAGAATCTAGCATGCCTTCCTGAAGACTAGAGGCTACCGGCCAATGGCGAGGGACTAAAAGGTGTAGTGGGGATAGAATACCATCTAGTGTAAATAAAATAATAAAAAAATAACCAAAATAAAACATAGGGATCAACATTAGAGTACTCATAGTTATTACTCTAAAATAGATCATGATATAAAAAATGAAATGTGGCATAGGGTCTTAAAGACTCAAATTATAGTAACCCTACTATTCTTAAATCACAATTACATTATTTTAAATATAATAGAATTATAATCCAGGATATAGAGGATTAATATCTTCTTAAAATGAGGACCATAAATAATTTTAACATAATGAGACAAAAAAATATTTAAACATCCATCTTTAAATATAAAACCTCATATTCTCATTACTTAATGCAATCACCTAAAGATATAAATCAATGAAAGAGGTGATCTAAAATCCTAGTAAGAGTATAAATATGGAAAAGAATGAATATAAATTGGTTGAGAATAACCATATCATTATCTTTATAAAAATTATTCATATTTATATAATATCATTGAATATAAAAACTATAGAAATGAAATATCATTTCATTGTTGAAAAATACCACACATTATTGTGAAAAAAGATAGCGTCATGTTAAATTATAACATGTGTTGATAATCATAACGTCATCATTGTGAAAAATATTGAATGATTTTAATTCATAATAAACATCATATCATGAGTTAAATCACACACCCCTATGTATTGGAGAGCTATATAAAAACGGCTTCACCCATCACCACATAACATTTACATAAACATTCATGCCACATATAACCTATATCAATTAAAGTAATGAAGTAACCCATGCATTGGAATGTGTTTCATAATGATTTTTTCCATCATTAATATAACATTGGGTTTTTAATAAAAATATAAATACATATTTATTATAATATTCACCATTCTTGAGTGAATAAGAAACAACTCATGAAGATTCAAAATGTGTTTTGGAAATAAGAGTTCTTCTAGAGAAATATTTTTACATGTCATAAAATCTTATTAAAAACATTTATATCCTTGAAAATTATAGGGTAGGAAAGAGAAATTATATTTTAGGAATATTTATATAATATCCACACCTAAATTGTACATGAATGAGGTATAACATATAGAAAGAGAGTTCATTATGAGAATCCCCTTACCTTATATCTGAATTGTTTATTCACCTTAAAAAACTGGATAATAAAATTATATTATTTAATTAATCAATATAAAAACTCTTCTACATTAATTTTATTTATTATATTTATATTATGTTTGTTTATGGCCATTTTTATGAGTTATAGAGTTCAATATCATCATTACAGGAGTGTTTGTTTTCTTAGTTTTTATGATCGGTTCACTTCTATACATGTATGGAAGTTTATATAAAATAATAATTAGTAAAAAAAATTAAATTATAAGATATAAAGAACATAAATATTCATAAATAGTTTTATATATCATTTTTTATATGAGGATAATTCATTAGAAAAAATGGTAATCATAAAATTTTACTTGTTTTAGTGGGGTTTTTCATCCATCAAGAAATAATTTCATTTTAATAAATAATATTTTTCTAAATTGGTTCTAGAAGCACAAAAAAGATATTATATGAATATTAAAATGTGTTTTAAACATAATTATGATAATATGACCCTCTACGAAAGAGGTAACATAAAATGAAAAGCCTTCGTCCACAAAGGTGGTGAATCAATACATCATAGTCGATGTTTTCATGTTTAAATAAAGGAAGTGGAGAAGAGGACTAGTGATGGATATTATATTAAAAAAACGAAATTTTAATATATAAGTGATACTGGATTTATCATTCCTCTCTTTATAATAAAATAAAAGAAATTAAAAATGAATGAAAGAGGATTTTACCTTTGAAATATCTTCTCCTTCAGAACATACTCAAGGAACTAGAGTTTGGTTTTGTCATGGGATCTATAGCTCTTGGATTTGGGGAGTAGTATTCATAAAGGATACAATGGAAAATTTAGATAATATAAAAGGATTGAATGGTGTGAGGAGAATAGGTGGTGAGGGTGGGGTTTATAGGTGTAGGAGAAGGATATTTTAATACTATATTCAATATTTTACTATTTTGGATAGAGAATAAAAACAATTATGATCATAATCAATAAATATATTAAATAACTAATTATTTTTCATTATTATGGTTCGTAATTCTTCCATACATCAACCAAGACTCAAAAATTCATTTATATTTTGAATACCATAAATTACAGTATTTCTAAATTCTTGAAAAAAATCAACTATTTTAGAAAAATAAAAAAAATATTCCTAACCATTTTTCAAAATTTATAATTAAATAATGTAATAAATGTTGTAAAACTAGCTTTATAAATATGATAAATAATATTTTTAAATAATATAATCATTTATTCAAAAAATATTGATTTTAATATTATAACCATATTTATGACACATTGAAAAATTAATTAAGTTCCCATATAATTTTCTTATAATTATAATAAAACAAAATAATATATTCTAAATATATTTTATGAAAATTAAATTTATTTTAAATCATTACATTAATTATGAAATTTTAAATAAGCATTTACAACTCAAAAAATACCAACTCATAATTTTTCATTTTTAAAACATTTATTCACTTACACTATAATATAATTACTTCATATTTTAACTTATAAGTTTCCTAAATTTTATATTTTATTTCATAAGTGATGTCATAATTCTTTGGGTTGGATTACTATTCCTAATGATCATATTACTATTCCAACAGTTAGGCTACACTTATATCTGCATAGGTTCCTTAATTTCTATAATTATCACTTATTTTATTCCTCTTTTATGAGAATGATGTTTTTATTGCATTAACTATACTATGTGAGTGTTTTATAACATATAACATAATTATAAGATGGTAAATTCTACTAATAAATGTTTAGGTTGACAAATTCTTCCACCCTTCCTCAAAATTTTGTTTTATATACAAAGGTGAATCTAGGTGACGATACTTCTCCTTTATTACTTTCTTCTATTCCAATATCACCTCCTTATACTTATGAATACTCCACAACATTTTGACGTTGTAATTTATCTTCTTTTTTATGAAATTTTCCCTTTGGTCCATATTAATTACCAGTTTTCCCATGTATGAGAGATCATTGTCCTGTCATAATACCTATATGTTTAGCACATGCAAGGTGTCGAGCATGTACTTCCTCGTGAGTGATAAGTGGAACCCATTTCAAACATGATACATAATTTTTGAAAGTTTAGTATTATTGGATACTAATATTATTACATCTAGGATCTCAAAGGATCTAATTTACATTGGCCTAAGATTCCCTTTATTTCTAAGACGCATGACTCTCTTCCTTAATGATACTCAAATGAAGCAATTTTCTCCAACATCAAACTCCAAATACCTTCATGATTTTTTAGCTTAGAAATATCATTGACTCTAAGATGATTTATATATTTATTGATGGATCGAACCTTCTATGTTATCACTACCACAATATCAAGTCAAAATAGATTATGTTCACCAGCTTAATGCCAATAGATTGGAGTTTTACAACGCTTTCCATATAGAACATCATATGGTTCTATAGGAATACTTTATTGGAAGCCTTTATGGTATAAGAACCTAACCAATGGGATATTCTGATATCATCTACCTTTATATTCTATTGACAAGGATCTTCTTATGTCTCTGAGCATCTAAATATCCCTTTCAATTTTTCTGACAGTTTGGGGGTGATCTTCCATATTTAAATTCAATTCATTTCTAAAATAAGGTTGATGAATTCCCTAGAATTTAAATGTGAACCTTGGAACATGATCAGATAATATTGAAAGTGATTCCCCCTTTATACGCTGCCATTTATTCAATTATATATTGGAAATGTATTCATGTGTGAAATATTCCTAAATAGTAATTATGTGGACTATCTTAGTGAGTCGTTCCATTTCAACCCATATTGCATGGTATCCATTGGATGTATTTGGGATACAAGTGAAAAAGTCAACAGTTACATTATTTCCTCTCTTGATTGGTATAGTAAATGGTTTTATAATCCCCTTGGACTTCTATCATAATGATTTATCTTGACAAAATATCATGAATCTTCATATATACTCTAGAATCTCCATCTTCATGTTATCCAACCATAAGTGATCTTGAAGATATCAGTACATATTGGTTCTTACATGATGAATGGAGAAAGGTTATATATGTTAATTATCAAATAGATCCTTCATTATCTCAGGTGGAGAAGGCACAAAAAAATCATTCCCAACTAAATAACATTATCATCATCATGATAGAACTCTTGTAGCTTCCATGCCTTTTCTACTTTCACCTTTTTATATAGCTTCAGATCATCCCTTTGTGACTCGTTATTCTTATATTGGATAGATGGTTAGGAATACATTTGGGAAAGTCTTGATTTATTACATTATTTTATTAATTCAAAAATATATACTCTATATATCCATAAAGATAATGTATTTCTCAATCCACAGCATAGATATAATAACATGTTTGTTTCTTCTAAGAGCATTAGCTACCTTGTTTTATTTTCACATATGGTATTGAATATAGTAATAATAGTAATTAATTGTATCAAACAATCATATTTGATGCATGTTGATCTCACTATGTGTGAATATATAATTTCTATTATTATGATTGGTATATATATCAAGAATCTCACTATAGAGGTAGTGCCTCCAGATGTTCAAGGAAACAATCATAGCCCCTTACTCCAGATCATGCATCATGTAGTTTTACTTAAATATATTTAACTATTGTGAGGAATAGTCTATCACTTTATCATTATTCATGTGTACAATATATAAGCATTTTTTAAAGCATCACTATATTTCACCAAACCTTCTCAACTTCTTTGTAGTGTGAGTACAAGTGCAGTAATTAGCCTCTTCTTTATTTCCCTGAATCCTTCATCACATTATTCTATCCTAACATAATTTAACCATTTATTTTCCATAATAGTTATTGGGTTTGAAAAATGTGAGTAATTACTCAAAAATATTATTATATCCTAGTTAAGCAAGGAAAACAATATATTTCTCTCACACAAATGGGTCCAGACCATTCCGAAATTTTCATTGTTTTTAATGGTCTCTAATAATTCCCTCAATTGAAATCATGTGTCCTATGTTTTGAATTGATACATATAGTGACCCTCACATTTCAAACATAAAAATTAAATATCTTCGGTGAAATACTTAAAAATTATACAAATAGATTCCAAAAGAACATAATTGGCCAAATGCCTTTGGAAATATAAACACTGGTGTATAAATGATCTACATTGTCTCCCATTAGGTTCTCCTTGGATAGCACCATACTTAGACACCTCAAACACAATACATATCATCATAAATTAGAGTAAATGAAACATAAAAAGGGATGGGCTCAGATGAGTAGTAAGGTTAAACAAGGGATACATGAAGGCATAAAAATCAGACAAAGTGTATTAGAACGTGATCATGAAAACAGATTATCATACCCTATTTATCAAAGATAATAACATAAATCATGGAATATAGATTGATAGTTCATAAGACATGAATCCTCAGGAAATAAAGTGAATAATCCAAGAAATCTCAACATTTTAATAAAACATGGAATTATTGTTGACACATAAGCATATAATATGATTTTAATAGTTTTCAAGGCTTTGCTAGCAAGACTATCTTTATAGTATAGGTTCAATCCCCATATTATCATTGTATTCATGGTTCAAATACAAGGTCATCATGGTGGCATAAGTTTCCTCCAAACTTATTCTTAGTATTCATTATTCCAACCTATGGCCATCTTAGTAGTCTAGGTTCATTCTCAATACCATTTTATTCTATCTCATTAGATATAATACTTTACACAAATCATTGCAGGGAGAAAAAGGTCCCACCCATCTCATAGTAAAATAATTGAAACATGTGACCTAAGATCATAAATAGTCATATCATAACCCATAAAATGAAATGGGAATTATAATCATTTAACCATATCATAGAATGTGGAAAGAGATACGTTTCATTATCATTTCATCATAATAATGACCCGTAAAAAGAAGCGGGTTTCAAAATTATATAACCCACAAAAGGGAAACAGGTTTACTAATATCATTCCATCAAAATTGAATCTATTTAGAGAAATAAAATGAATTTAATCATTTAATAATTTCCCCAGAAAGGAATGATTAAAACCAACGGATATAATCTTAAATGGGAAATTTTTTGAATGATGTTCTAAAAACATTTATTGAGGAAAATATCAATTCTTGTTTAAAAAAATAATTATGACATAAAATTTCTTGAAAACATGTATATTTTAATATAACATCAAAAATGTATAGAGGAATTTTTGAAAACAAATTAAATAATTTTAAAATTTGATTTCTTGAAAATTATCTTCAATGGTCTCTTGAAAACGTTTTTGAAAACATGGTTTTCTTAAACATAATATAATTCTGACTAAAGAGATAGATGGTCATATTTTACATAAAAACGATATCTTAAGTACCATGGAGTGGAATATTTGTACTAACACATGAGGATATACTAAATAAATATAGGATATGGAAACTCATGGTAATTCTTTTGGTTATAGATAAAAATATTTCATCAAAGGAAACATAAACATAGAAAACCTCAAAAAGTCATGAGATTGTATCAATAAACTATTCTAACATAGTAACATGAGATCATGTAATCTATGAAAAAAATTGAAAAAAAAATAAATTAGCCACAAAAAAACTATATTCAATATATAACATGGTAAATATAATTATATAGACCGTGAAAAATATTATAGGTGCATAACAAAACATGAGTCTCAAAGAAGGAAAATTGAGACAAAACATTTTTATAGATTTGTTATTATTAAAACATAAACCCCATGAATGAATGTTCATAAAATGGATTTTTTTAATACCCACAAATTTAGATATAAGATACATATAATATAATCATGGTATGTACATACACCACTAAAAATTAAAGTGTAGAGAATATATCTCTTATCTCACAAGAATAAAAAGTGAGATGATATACCCATACATTATGTCTTGACTATCTTCAAACTCATTAAATATTCATGTATAATAAATATAAATTTATTATAGATTTATTATATAATAAAATTATTATACATAATACCATATATTATATTATTATGACCTTATATTACTAGCTTGTTAGTAATCATATTTTATGGTTTCACTTTGAGTAATATTCACTATGTTCTTCATATGTGAATTAATTTGTTATATTATTGGTATTTATACTTATAAAATGAATCCAGAATGTATATAATGATATAAATTTATTTCTTATTCATTATATTTATATTATAATAATAAATATAATAATGAAGTATTAAACGGAATAAACTCTTCATGGAGATGGAAAGCCTTACGTACGTATGAATGTTGTTTCTGTTTTAATTATCATATTGTAAGAAAGGTTAGAAAATGACATAAAAGTGTATATGTATATAATTTAATTTAATTATTATTATAATTTCATATATATCACATTATTTCACTTATCAAATCCTTAATACATTCTATGTAGTGTTTTAATGGATCACATCAAATTGAGGGGCAGTATTCCACACATCTATAAAAGCAATTATCGCAATTACACCAAATGGAAAGTAAAAAGATGTATGTTGTAAAAGGAATATGTAATATTAAATAAATAAATAATAATATATATGAAATATACAAATATATTTTCCATCATAATTTCCACCATCATAGGAAGTAAAGGAGAGTTAAACAATCATCGTTTAGTGAGGCTGTAGTTTTCCATACACATAAACTGTATAATTGGCATCTATTAGAAGGAGGATTGTGTAAGTATAGGTCTAAAAATTATCATAAAAACATATAAGTATATTTAGGATATTGGGTTTTTTATAAAATAATGTAATAAAGTGACTTTACGGGTGGATATGTAAAATACCGGAAAGGAGCATGATAGAAGTCGTTACCTCTTAATCGGGTAACCCTTATTGGTTTGTGACAAAATGAATCCATGAGTTACCCTCTGCCCAAGGGATGGATTCTAGGGGTAAGGGAGTAAATTTTAGAGATTATTTAAGAAAATTTTGGGGGATCTAAGGGGATTTAGTGGTCCGAGGAAATGGGTAGAGGTGGTGGCCATTTATAGGAAAGTGAAAGGATATACTGGGCATTTTGACAATGAGTTAGATGTACCAATGTTTATACCAAAAAAAGTAATTCAAACATACCAAAATCAA
Organism: Viscum album; assembly: GCA_963277665.1. Classification (NCBI taxonomy): domain Eukaryota; kingdom Viridiplantae; phylum Streptophyta; class Magnoliopsida; order Santalales; family Viscaceae; genus Viscum; species Viscum album. The sequence goes on along the minus strand of OY728132.1, from coordinate 458,614,222 downwards.
TAATTAAAGGTTATTGAGAATTAATTTTCAAACATTGGGTGTTGGAAAAGTGTATTGGTCGTTTTGGGTATTATATTTTAGGATTAATACTTTATTAACAAAAAAATTTTCTTAACCAATGTGATTAATTTTAATCACATTCACTAATCATTTTGGTCAAAAACATAGTTGACCATATTATAAATTATAAATAATTATGATTAAAAATATGGAGTCTATTTTTCCAAATTATAATTACATAATTGGCATAAATAAATTCAAAATTTATATTGTAATTGGGTCGACAATGTGGGTTCCCAATGTAAAAAAGATAAAAAGTTTCCTAGGTTTTTATATTTTATTTCAAAGTGAAATTGGTTCCAATAAACAAATTTGAATTAACTATTAGAAATAAAATCTAATTTTTATTTGAAAAAAAATTAAAATATAATTTAAATTTATAAATAATTTTAATCAAAAATAATATTTGAAGTCAAATCCAGTATTTTGAACTATTCATCGAAAAATGAAGATTGTCAGAAAAATCCAAAAAAAACGTAACCCTAGTCTTCTTTCAACATTATAAATAAAAAATGATATTACTCTTATAAAATTAAATTTATTAATGTTTAAAAAATTATTTTTATTATTTTCCATATAAGGACATTAAAATCGATTTATTCGAGAAAACCGTATTTTAAAACATAGAAGGTCATTACCAAAAATCTATTGGGACATGTGATCACTAAAGAATTGGTCAATAAAGTTATAACCATTCAAGAACATATCAAAGAAAGAGGCTATTGAAATATATTGTTGTAAGAAAATTCAACAAGAGTATGGTATTGATCCCAACCACCTTAGAAATCAAACAAACAAGATATAAATATGTACTCTAGGGTTAGAATTGTTCCTTCAGACTACCTATCTATCAAAGGATGATATTAAATGATAGAAGTCATATCATTATCAATTTCTTGATGAATAATTCACCAAAACTCTTGGTAATCCTTGTATCCTAATTTAATACAATAAAATTTGGTACTCGATGAAACTTTACCACATCTTTAATGTATATTCTAGAAAGATGATCTAAAGAGAAATATTCTCTAATATAAAATAAGTGAGATGAATTTTTAAGGTGATCCACTACAACCATTATATAATTAAACCCTTTAGAGTTTTTCAGTAGCCCAATGATAAAATCCGTAGAGATATTCTCTCATTTCCATTCTGGTATGGGTAATGGATTAAAAATCCCTTTAGATTTTGTACTTTCATAATTGAATAGTTTGTATACCAAACACCAAGAGACAAACTGTGCAATATCTCTCTTCATGTCATCCCACCATAAGTATTAATTTATGTCCCTATACATTATCATACTTCCAGGATGAATAGATAATTATGTTATATGAGCATACTCTATGATCTACATCTTCAAATCTGGTATGGTTAGAATACATACATAGTTCCTGAACCATATCATTCCATCCTGATCATGGATAAACTCAAGAAAAGAAATTTCCATTTCTTTTATATGTCATTGTTTTCTTTATTCTCCTATTTAATCATTACTTGGATAGAGGTTAGAATATTCATCTAAGAAAGATAATAATTTTCCCCTTCATACAATATTTCTAGATCCATTTTTTCTATTTAGAAATATTGGATCTTTTATTGTCATCATCATTGATAAGGTATCATTATCCTTCCAATTCAAAGCATCTCCCCCCTTGGTTACTTTCCTAGGGTGGGAATGTTCTTAGCATTAACAATCCTTAATCAACTATAACTATATTCTTTGTCTCATGTTCAACCTTTTCTCTCTGAATATATATTTAATAATTTTATGATCATTATATATATCACACTTTTCCCCAATAATATAATTCCTCTTTATTTTCAATGCAAAATTCACCACTGTTAACTCCAAATCATGATTTGGGTATTTTTTCACATGAATCATCAATTGTCGTGAGGCATAAGTGATAACCATGTTGTTATTCATAAAAACACATCTCAATACCTTTATGGATGCATAAATATAGGTTAAAAACCCTTCTATAATATAGGGTAATGTAAACATAGGTGCACTGACCAACCTTCTCTTCAGTTCCTTGAATGTTTCCAGACATTCATCTATTCAGAGTAAATATACTCTATTCTAAGATATCTTGGTCAAAGGATTACATATTCATGATAAATTACACACAAGTCATAAATAATATCTAGATAAACCAATAAATATATAGATCTCATTTTCCTAGGATGGTATAGAACATCATTCAATAGCCTCTTTCTTTGATGGATCTACTTTTATACCATCTATTGATATTAAATGACCCAAAAATGAAAGGTTTTTCATCCAAATTTCACACTACCATCTATATAGATCTCATTTTCCTAGGATGGTATATAACATCATTCAATAGCCTCTTTCTTTGATGGATCTACTTTTATACCATCTATTGATATTAAATGACCCAAAAATGAAAGGTTTTTCATCCAAATTTCACACTACATAAATTTTACACATAGATTCTCCATCCTTAAGGTCATAAATAAAATTATCAACTTATATTAATGATCTTCATTTCTCAATTAATATAATAGAATATCATAAATAATGACTAACATAAACATAACGAGTTAATCTCTAAAGACTCTATTCATTATTTCCATGAAGATAACAATAGAATTAATAAGACCAAAAAACATCACTATATATTCATAGTGACCATACCTTGTATGGAATGTCATTTTGGGTATATCCTCATTCATAAATCTCAAATGATGATATCAAGAATGAGGGTTAATCATGGAAAAGTAATGAGCTCCTAACTATTGACCAAACAATCCATCAATACATGAAAAGAGGATACTTTTTCTTGATTGTGGTCTTGGTCAACTCCCAATAAATAAAGCAGAGTCTCATGGATCTATCACTCTTTATCAAAAAAAATAACGGATTCACCCCAAGGTGACACATTTGTCTAGATCAATACATTATCATGGTTTTATTGAAGTTTCTTCATCAATTCCTATAACCCAATTAGGTACATTTTATAAGGAGGCTTTGAAGTTGGTGTGGAACCATGTTAAAGTTCTATAAATAACTTAACTTCACATTTCATTGGAGGAATAGGAAACACTTCTATAAATACATCCAAATAATCCCAAAAAAATAAGAATATCATCTATACTGATTTAGTCCCCAACCATTTGAGATAAAAAACAATTTTGAATGTGAATTAACACCCATACATTGGATGTTACATCTACATAATGATCATGCTTATCATCACATTGATTTATGATCATATGAGGGTTTGAAATGTTAAATTTATATTCCCTTTAGTGAATATTGATGTTGGTTTTATGAAAATAATTCAAATCAATAAAAATAGAGGTATAAAATTCAACGAAAGGTAGAATGATAAGATTTGAAGGAACCACATTCCCACAAACTTCCACCCAAGAGAAATCATTGACTTGAGATGCTATCATTGTTCCATTATGGGTTTTTACTACTAATACCACATCTAATTATTTTGGAAGAATTTTAACACCATTAGTAAGTTCCTTAGATATAAAATAGTGGGATGATTGAGAAGCAAATTTGACATTATCAAATCTAGAGTGGATGGTAATTGTACCATTCAACATGTCGTTATCACAACCCTCATTAAAAACTGTGATTGCCTGAGATTTCCCCTTTTCATGTGGCTTATTTGGTTTCAAACATAAATCAACATCACCAACCCTTGGGATTGGGTAGGGGTTTGGATAATTCCAATTTCCTTAACACATGTAGCACTGAATTGTGGGAGGTGAATTAGGTGTCACTTTTCCACATTAGCTATGTTATCTAACTTATTCCATTCACAAAAATAATAAAATTCATGATATAATTCCCTTCCACACATATAAAAATTATTGTCCCTCTTAAAGAAATTTTCTTCATGCTTCTTCCCACACATAGAGCATAAAGGATATATCATCTTCATTTTTTATGGATTTTAGATTTTCCATTAAACTCTATCTTCCACTATTTTTCAAAACCATGATACTGATACATGACACCAACATCCATTTAAAAAGGATTTCACAGTGAAAAACATCTTCATAGATATAAAAGTTTATTATAGAAAACACCATTATGATATTTGGATTTATTCCAATGAAAAACCTATCAATTTTTGTGTTTAGGTTGGATGATAATTCATGATGTGTTCCTCACAAGTCTGGTGAAATTATCCTTGTTGGTACAAACAAATTCATCATCCATTTTCAATAACTCATGGAAATATTTATCCATATTAGTACAAAGAATTCTAGGAAATTATTTATTGAAAAATAAGTTCTAAAACACATCCAAATCCATGGATTAAATCCCACTATTTCCCTTATATTCTTGTTAGAGTCCACCACTAATATTTTTCTCCTTCTAGCTGACAAATATCTTGAATGAATTTCTCATGTTCCGAACACAGAAGAGAAGAGAATATCTTTTTAGTAGTACTAATATATTGTTTAACCAAAAGTGGATTATAATACCCTATGAAATAAGGTAGATATATCCTCAAGAAATACACAATTGAATATTTTTTACTCTTGTTCTCATATACAAGTCTACAATGATTCATAACTTGATAAAGCTATGTGAGAAAATAGATGAGGGTTTTTATTACTGTTCCCATAGAATTCAGTTACTCAGGAGTAAAATCATTGTATTGTTAGTCGTAATCATCATTAAAATGGTGCCTTCAGGTTCCAACCATTGGATAAAACCTAAATCATGGAGTAATAACTAGTTATCATAGTGAGGAACTACATAATCAAGAAAAATCACATATATTATGTCTAACTTATGACACATTCCTTATTCTATAACACTTTGCGTTTGTCCAAGGTTTTTCAAAACCAAATTATATTTAAATACATAAAATGTTTCGTGAAGAGTTTGTGAATTCCCAAAGTATATTCCCCATTAGTGTCAAAATATGAGTGCAACAAGACCCATTTTCATGTACCAGGTTACACCAAGTTATGATCAGTACATCTTTTTATAGGTTTTACCCTGAAGTACATCTATGCCAGTGCCACATCCACTTGTATAATCAAGATAATGATGTATTTCTTTTAAACCCCTCACATTATCCTTATCCAAAATTATAGGAGATTTTAATATACTTTCCCTTATACTGAGACTTATTCCTAGACATGTTCATAGGGTTATCAGTAAGGTTTTCTCAGCCCATATTCTATAAATAACAATAACTTTTATCTAATAACACCTATATTGACCCTCACTTTAAAAAAAACATTACATGACTTTTTCAAAATACCTAAACATTAAAAAACCAGATTCCAGAAGACCATAATTGTCCAAGTTCTTTTGGAAACATGGAATCATAAAAAATGGTACATAAATGAGAGAAATCATCTTATACTAGGTTATTCATGACTAAAACCATTATTAGATACCTCAATCATAATACATATCAAAATAACTTGGGGGATTGAAACATATAAATGGGTGATCTTAGATACTAAGAATGAGTAAAAAATACAGACATGTAATCATAAAATTGAGTATAAAGTTATGGGAATGTGATCATGAAAGTTTAATTTTATACCCTTTATATCAATGGCCATAACAAGAATCCTGGGATAAATATTAGAATTTCATAAGAAATGAGTCATAATAAATGAATATCATAATCCATGAAATAATAACGTAGAAATAGAACAAGGAATTTTGGAAGACACATAAGCATATTGTATGATTTACCTAGTAGTCAATGCCTCACTTACAAGAACATATTAGTAGTATAAGTTCACTCCCCCTACTATCTTTTTGGTAATGGATAATTCCCTTGGCCATCTTGGCAGCTTGAGTTCACTCATAAAACCATATTGTGAGTCATGGTTCACTCCCATTTCTTTATTAGTATTAAATGTTCATTCCTAATACTATATTAGTTTATCTCATGAGATATAAATCTTTACCCAATGCATTGAAGGGAGATATAGGTCTCACCAATCTCATAGTGAAATCATTAATACATGTGCCACAAGATCATAAATATTTATATCATAACCCATGGAATGAAATACGTATAATAAAAATTTAATCACATCATAACCAATGGAAATATTCATGTTTCATAATCATTTCTTAATAAACAATAATTGTGAAATGTAGTGGGAATCAAAATCATATAACCTGTGAATGTTAAATGGGTTTTATTAAAATCATTCCATCAAAACATAATCTATTTAGAGAAAGAATATGAATATAAATATTTAATAATTTCCCCATAGAGTCATTAGTAACACTAATTGATGCTATCTTATATGGTGATAAATTTTAAATGTCTTTTAAAAATATATCTAGAAGAAAATATCCTTTCTTCATTGAAATTTATTTTTAAAGCATAAAACCTTTTGAAATAAAATTCGTTTAAAATAGATTTTTAAATTTATAAAAGAAGATTTGAAAACACTAAATAATTTTTAAAATACTTTTTTCATAAAAGTTATCTTCATGTATATTTTTAAATTATTTTTGAATTTTTTTTTGAAAACCTTGGTTTTTTTTAACTCAATTGAATTCTGACGAATATGAGAGAGATAATCATATTTTATTTAAAAACAATATAATAAGTTCCAAAGTGTATGAAAAGTGTTATGAACAAATTATGATATCTTGTATAAAATATGATATTGAAATTAAGAATTAATCTTGGGGTATGGTTAAAAAATCGTCAAAGGAAGAATAAACATAAACAACCTTGAAAAGCGATGAGACAATCTCAATAAACACTTACAAATTGGTAATAGTGAATCATACTCTGCATGTAAGAAAATGAATTTATATTAATCCTAAAATATAATCAAAATAATGATATTATTTATGTAACATGTATATTTTAAGTATATACACCTTGAAAAATAGTTTAGGTTCATAAGAAAACATGACTCTAAAAGAAGGTAATTTGAGACAATTTTTTTACCAATTTGGACACTTTTGAACCATAAACCAAATGAATGAAAGTTTATAAAATTTACATTTTAATAAACATAGATATAGATAAAATATATATATATAATATAGTCATGGGTATTACATATAGAACACAAAAGTAAAGAGTGGCGAACATAGCATGTATCTCACAAGAATAAAAGATGTGATGAAATCCCCTTACCTTGTATCTTGGTTGTCTTCATAATTATAAAATGTTCATTTATAATAAATATATGATTATTATACCTATTTTATAAAAGAATATTATTTTTCATAATTCCATATATGGTTTGATTATGACTTTATATAACCTTATTGTTTATAATAAAATGTTATGGTTTCACTTTAAGAACTATTCTCTTTGTAATTTGCATGTGTCCTAATTTGTTATATCAATGGCCCTTATAATTATATCATGATAAAAAAATGTAAATAATTATATGAATATCATTAACATCAATTATATTAATATTATAACATTATATTTCATAAATAATTATGAAATGGAATACACTGTTCATGGAGATGGTAAGTCGTACGTACGCATTAACATTGTTTTCGTTTTAATTGTCGTATTGAAATAAAGGAATCAAATGGACATAAATGTGTATATTTATATAATTTAAAAAAATTAGAATTATAATGTTAAAGATATCATATAAGTTCACTAAAATCATACTTAATACATCATTTGTAGTGTGTGAATGAATCACGTCGCTTTGAGGGGGCGGTATTCCACACATCCTCAAACAAAATTATTATAATTACACCCAATGGAAAGTAAAAAAATATTTCTATTGTAAAATGAGTAAATAAGACTTAATAATTAATAAATATAATATATGACAAATATACATATGTTTTCCCTTATAATTGCTACTATGAGTGGCTGTAAAGGATGATTGAACAATTATCATTTAGTGAGGCAGTAATTGGCCATACATGTAATTAGTATGTTTAATATCCATTAGATAGAGGTGTCTTTAAGTGTAGAAATGAACCATAGAATAAAAAAATCCAATTTTATTGTGTGTATTGGTTTTTTCATACAATAATGGAATAAATAGAGTGGAGGGGTGAACAAATAAAATAATGGAAAGAATCTTGAGAGAAGTCATTACATAATAACCAGGTAACTACTTTTGGTTTATGTCAAAAGGATTCCATGAGTTTCCTTCATCCCTAGGTAAGGATTATATTAGTAAATGAGGGATAATGGGAGCTTATTTTAGAATATTTTGGGTGATATAAGGGTCTTTATAGGTGTCAGTAAATGGGTAGAGGTAGTGGCCTTCTATAAGGAAGGGTAATGACACACTTGGAATTTTTTAAAACAACTTAGTTATACCCATGTTTTTATCAAATAAAAGTCATAAGAAAGAAAAAAACTAAATAAATAAAGTTTTATGGATGATTAATGGACATAAAATGGGTTTTTTAAGAGTTTCTAGGTCCTAATGGGACTTATATTTATGGTTTCGAAATTTATTAACCTAATTTGTCTCTTAACTAATGTAAATAATTTTAATCACTTTCAGTAATCATTATATTCCAAAAAATGACCTTATTAAAAATTTTATATTATGGTGATTCAAAAAATGGAATCCATTTTTTCGAATTATAATAAAAAAATTGGTATAAAAAAATTGAAATTAATCTTGTAGTTGGGTCGACTATGCTGGTTCTCAAAGTAAAAACGATCAAAATTTTGCTTAGTTTTTATATCCAATTTCAATGTGAAATTGGTTAAAATGTCCAAAATTGGATTAATTTTTAAAAAAATAATGTAATTAATATTTTAATACAAATTAAAATATAATTTATCAACACAAATTTTTTTAATAAAATGCAATTTTTAACTATAATAGTATATTTTTCATTATTCACCAAAAAATGATATTAATCCGAAAAATCCCAACAATTCACCCTAAGATAATTTTGAAATTCTATATAAAAATTATTTTTTTATCCATTAAAATATCTAAATGTGTCTAAAATTATTTTTATTATTTTTCACAGAAGGACATTAAATGTGGTTCATTCGAGAAAACATCATTATTAATCATAGATGGATTTTACCAAAATAAATATATTTTGTTATCATTATGTTCTATTTATAAAAAATTTGTAAAATATATTTTAAAATTAGTTATTATTATTATGATAACTATGTTTAATGGATTGTTTATTAATATCTCATTCAAATAATTATAAAAAAATAGATATTTCATAGCAACTCATGGTTGTGTGTGTCGTACTCCAACTTAGTGTTGCGTGCATCGTATGATTACAAGGTGTTGCGTGTAACATATAACAAATCAGTGTTTCATGGTACATAGACCAAGTCAGTGTTTCATGTAATGTACGACAATTTGGTTTTGAGTGACAGGAAAGTTTCACTTAATTTATTGTAGGATATAACTGAAAGATTGATTTATTAAAAAAAGGTCCATAAAAACATGGGGTGTTATAATCAATCCAAAAGACACACTTTTTAATCATGGAATACTATTTCTCATTCCTTAATGTCTCTAAAAAAATACATATATGTTCTTCATGTTCCTTTTTACTCTAGAACTATATTAGAATATCAATGATAAACACTACACCAAAATTTTCATGTTAGGGCCTAAAAGCTCTATTAATCAAAACCAAGATGATTGTCGGCAAATTTTTATGTCCCAAAGGAATCACTAGAATCTCGTAGTTCCCATACCTCGTATGAAAATAAGTCTTCTAAACATATTTTGTCTTCACCTTATGTTGATGATATAAAAAATGTAGATCCACCTTAGAGAAGTATTGAGATATGCATCGTTGATGGGATAGGTCATGAATACATAAAATATGATACTTGTTCTTCCAGGTGATCTTATTGATATCTCGATAATCGATACACATTGACATTGATCTATCCGTTTTCTTTAAAAATAATACATGCAAACTCCAAAGATATACACTAGGTTGTATAAACCCTTTTTCCAAATTTTCTTAAAACTTCTTCATTAACTCCTTACTTAGATCGACAATATCCTATAGGGGGATTCATAGATTAGAGTATCTCTAAGCATGAGTTATATTTCGAACATTGCCTCAAGATATGGGGGTGATTGGGTAACTCTTCATTAAATACATCATTGTATTCCTTCAAAATGTACATATACTATAGGATGATACCTTTATTTGACTCAACCATTTTAGTGAGTGATTCTTATTCCTAGGGTATCAAATCCCATTCCAATAAAATATTTCCCCAATAATCTCCATGGTTTTCATTTCATTTATAGAGGATCATGGGATAGTTTAGAATATGAAAATATATTTCTTTTTCCCATAAATTCATTTTTACTATATATAAATAGATCCAATCCATGCCCTATATAACATATATTTAAACTTATGGAAGTATTATAGTATTTTCTAGAAGAATTTTCCCATATAATCAAATAGGAGAAGATTCCAACACTTGGGATGTTATGATCACACCACTAAGAGTTTTTATTGATATCACTATATAATGATTTCAAGGATTCCATTTAGTAGTTATATCAATCATGTATGATATAATGAAATGTGAAGAACCAGAATCAAATAATACTTTTTCTATTATTTAGTAAATAGGATGTTTACCTTGTTTGGCATCCATTTTTTACACCATTTTAGGAGTAGTGATGGAATTAGATGTCCCTTTCATCATTGGATTTAGTGTCTTCACACGCTACTATCCCTCATGGAGTCTAGGTTTAATGCATTAGATTGCATAGTTACCATGCTTCTCACAGTTGAAGCATTGAACAATATACAGTGAATTAAGATTATACCTTCATTCCGCCAACATTTTGGATAGCTTCTTCATTTCTGTTCAACATTCATGATTTTGGAGTCCTTATCTACCACACTTAAAAAATTACCTCGTCCCTTTATAGAAATTCCCATTATGCTTCTACCCAAATATTTTACATGCGAGTAGTTGATCTTTCTTTCCACCATTATTATTAAATACTTATTCTTGAAACATCATATTTCATTCCATATCTCCAAATCTAGGAGGCCATTCTCCAACCTCCATATCTAATTTTAGAGAAAATATAAACATATTTTTCATAAATCCCAAAGTCTCAAATATCTGGAGACATTTTACGGTTTGGTTTCAAATCACTCACATATATATATATATATATATATTCCATTCATTATTTATTAAAAACACGAGTCATACATTTCATGCTTTGTGAATATTTCTTCATTAGTTCTTAGAGATTCAACTACCTTTTTCTTTATTAATATGATTTCTCTCTCTTTAATTCTTCTAATTAATCAAGAGAAATATTTTTATAAAGTCCTCTCACTTCATCTCTTCTATTTAATCCCTTGGTGTGATTTCTTAATCGATTCCCCACATTGATCAATTGATCTTCTAAATGATAGATAGATAGAGTCAACCTCTCCTTTTCAAAATAGTGGAGCACAGAAAAGATCATTTCCATTATGTTGATGCATTGTTCCATGACTAGTGGATTATAAGATCTACTAAATGACGATATTCATTGCCGCATAAATCACTCATTTGAAAGATTCTACTTCTTGGGTGAAGACTGAAATTCTGTATTGTTAATGTTGTTATTCATATCCAGAGATAGTTGGGTTATACTTTCCAAGAATTTATGAACACCACCACCCATGAAATTTTAGATAACATTTGATTAATAACATCATTTTCCATCACATGGATTTTTGATAATATTTTTCATGGTTACCAATATTTTATAAAATAGAAAAGGATTGATCATTTAACGAACAAAAATTTTATTAATAAAATTCCTATTGATTCAATTAAATGTCTTATTATATAAAATGGTTATAAAAAACATATTCACAACATTGGATTTATGTTTTTATATTTTAAAATAATGTTATGAATTGTTATAATTTCTAATATAGCCATTGAACAACGACCACATGATTAGTACAAATATAGGGATCTAACAAACACAATTTACTCAGAAAAACCAAGTAATGGCCTTATCTAGTATGAGTTATCCATATGAAGCCCATTTGTAAGATATGGGAAAGGATTTAGTGTCAGTAGGATTCAATCATGACCAATCCCAAGATGATCTTCAAAAATTTAAGCTTGAACATAATCAAATATGGGAAAATTTGAAGTTAATAGAGATTATGTCACGAGCAATGTTATCTGAGCCGCCCCAATAGTCAGTCATCATCGCAAAACTTAACCTTAGGTCTTATGTGGGTGTTATAAGGGGTTATGTAATGATACACTAGCATTATGATTATCTGATTTTTAACATAGAATATACAGTCATTATTGTTACTTTGTAAATGGTTTTTAAAACCCAAATAGTATTTTTAGTTAATATTTAAATTCAATAAAGAAATATATTATGATAAAATGATGTATTTTTGAATTAAACAATATTTTAATAAATTATTATTACAAAATTAATTGTTAATTGATATAAATGATTGCTTAATTTTTATGAATACAGTTTTAATTTTTTTATGGTTTTAAAGCTATTTTTATCAAAATGCATGAACTTTTGTTAAATATTAGTTTTTATTTTAAAAGTAAAAATTCACATATTTTGAAAATTATTTAGATAAAATGAATATTATTTTTGGTTAAACCAAGTAGTTTTATGAGAGTGAATATGATAGTGGATGGTATATTTTTATATGTGAGGTGATTGGAACACTAGTAATTCTAGAAAATAAAAAGATGTACCCATTTATTTAATATTCCAAATGGATAATAAAATATGAAATTAAATATAATAGAAGAGATAAGTTCTAAATATTCCCATAAAATTGGTTTTGGATAAGTTTATGGTCATTTGAAACACATATAATTGTAGTTTAAAACCTCAGTAATAACTTTTTTTCCTTACCAATGGTAAGTAATTTTGTTTAATTTTACAATTAATTATAGTAAAAAATTGTTAATATTACTATATAATATAAATTTTTAGGATAATAAATATTGAATCAAAATTTCCAAATTTTATTCACATAATTTTAATAAGTCATATTCATATTAATCATGAATAAATGATGAGAACTCCATTATCCAAAGAGAAAATGATCAAAAGTATAATTTTTTTTACATAAACATTAATATTAATTTTTTTTCAATAACCTAATTTTTTTAATAGACAACTAATTTAATTAATTATTTCTTAAAAATTTCTTAATAAAATTACTTTGTTATGAAATTTTTTAAAAAATTATAATTCTTAATAAAAACTAGAATTTTTCACTATTCATTGAAATATTTTCCTTCTTATAAAATTTTCAAAAAATAATCCTATGTTAATTTTCAAAATATTATTTCAAATATTATATTCATTTATAAAATTTATTTTCTAAAGGTGTCAAAAATTAATTTTAAAATATGTTATTTAATGGTGAGAAAAAACATTTTTTCTAAAAAATAAAGTTTCAAGCCTAAATTTGGATTTATTCTTATCTATTGTCTAGATAAAACATAAGTTTAATGATATAATTTTTTTATCATACAATATATATATTTCATTATAATTAATCACAAAAAGATATTTTTTTAATTTATGGAGCTAAAATGTGTTTCTGTGAATAAGAATAGTTTTTTGTGAAAATGATTTCCATTACTTACAAATAGTTTTTATTTTATTTTCTAATTAATTAGTGACAAAATAATTAATTTTATATAAAAATGTAAACCATATAATTTTATGATTTTTTTAATAATAATAATTTCCAAAGTTTCAATGGCTATGTGATAACTCTAATATAAAATAAAATTATTTAAAAGCTATGTCATATTTTTCTAACTCAGTGTTGTGTGCAATGAAATAGAAAGTCATTGTTGGTCATATTGAAATATATACTCCATGTTTTGTGTATAAAATGAAAAAAATAATATTTGTGTGTAATGAATGAAAAATTTATATTTTGTGTAATTAAATTTAAACATAGAGTTGCGTGTAATGAATGATAAACCTAGTGTTTCATGTGACACAAATTACATAAATGATTAAATTTATTTGAAAAAATAATTACAAACAATTTAGCGTGTTACACTCTAGCTATTTTGGTGGACGTGGGGTGATGTGTGCATGTTTATTTTTGTCTATGGAATAGTTCATGGAGTTGGTGTTATAACACATTTTTTAGTGAGTATCATTGTTATAGTGGTTCTCTATAACATAGTGTTTCCAATTTAGTTTATAATTGTTCCATGTTGTTTGAAAAGAATCCCTATATAAAATGGAGGGATTATATAGTGATTATTTTTTAGGGTGATAGGTAACTTATTATGGTTTGGATATATCTTCATCATAGTATAATTTGTTATGAATGGTTGAAATAATAATATAAGTTCCATTATTCTATGGTGGATCTTCAACGAGAGTAAGGGTGGATTTCACTCTAAATATTTAGTATACTACCATGTAGTGGAATCATTCAAAACCATATTAAATCATGAATTAAAACAATGATGGTTGGGGATGTGTTTATATTTAATATTCATTTTAGTTAAAATCAATCATTGACTCTGTAAATAACATCCATTTTTGGACCCCCACACTATGGTGGAGGTCGATCTGGTTTTCTTTATAAATAGTGGTCATCCAATATTTTGGTTTGACAATACTTCATTCCCTTATGTCCTCTCCATATGTATATATATTTTAGGTGTCATAAGTTCATTATTTTTTTTATCTAAACCCCAAATTTGAGTTTAATACCCCTTCTTGAATCATAGGTCCTTTTTGAATCTCTCTTTTTTTTCATTTCTCTTCTATTTTATATGTACAAACTTCTTCATAATGTTATGGTAGAAGGTTACATCATAAATCATTATTTTTTAGTTATATTACTGATTATTGATCCTTATAATTAGGTTATTTGAATTATTCTTTCATATTTTATGTTTTATGATCCAAAAATTCATTATCTATATAAGGTTTCATCATTAAGGATTTGGTATTGGGAGGGGATCTCTAAAATACTAACTTATCCCTAGAAGTAACATTCTATAATGGTTTTCTATTATTTATCTATATGCAATTATATTCAATATATCACATTATTTGATAATGGTTTTCTAAAATACTCATACTCTTCAAAGAAGGAGGTACTTTTAGGGAATTATTTTTAAAATTAATGAATTGAAGTATGATAATAAAATGGAATAAAGAATTAGAAGGGGAAATTAGTCAGTTAACCATTCTAAATTTTCATGCAATGTGATGGCTATTATTAATATATATTTACTACACTAATTTTTTAATTCTTGTGTTGTTATCAAACTATTCACCATTATAGTAATAATATTACTTGAAGACAATAAAGATATGGAAAATTTTGAAATATACAAATTTATTGGTTATTATTGTTATGTACTTTTATTATTGAAAATAAATTGATTATAAATTATTCTGGTTATGTTTTGGATGGTCATGATTCGGCTTGTTGGATATTGTTTTGAAGGGGTGTTTTTATGATTGGTTATAGGTATGATATTCTTGTAATAATAATAACATGATTAATGGTTTAAATATTATAATGTCACTAGAAATTATGATTAAATGTTTGATATTGATTAATATGAATTAATTTAAAATAATTTTATCATTGGTTTTTATAGATGGGTTTCTATTATGACTTTGAGGTGTTGTCATTCTATACATTCATTGGTATATTTATTACCCCGAGATGAGTGGTTATAATTTAATGTTGGGATTTTATTTAATTTTCAGATTTCATTGACGGAGTTAGCTTTGGGGGTGGGATATACGATAATAATAATTTTTTATGAGTATATTTCTTAATGATATAGTTGGAATTGGTGTAATGACCCAAACTTTTATTAAGTAAAATTCATCTTGATCTAATTAAATGTCTTATTAATTTAAATTCTTATATAAAACTTTTTATCGTCTTTCATTTTCTATTTTTGGAATATTAAAATACTGTTATGGATTTTTACAATTTCTAATATTTCCCTTGAATCATGACCATAAGATTAGTATAAATATAGGGCTTTAACAAATCCAATTTTATAAGAAAAAGGAACTGATGGCATCATCTAGTAAAAATTCTCCATAAGAATCCCATTTATTGGAACTCAGAAAGGAGGATGTTTCACTCGGCTTCACTCTGGAAAAATCCCAAGCTTATCTTCAACACATTAAGATTTAACATAACCGCATATGAGAGAAGTGGATGTTAATAGAGATTACCACTCAATAAATATTATCTAAGCTTCCCCAAGAGTCTGTCACCATCACACAATGTACCCTTTTGTATTAGGAATTTGTTATAAGGGGTTTTGTAACAAGACCCTGGCAGTATGATTAAGTGATTTATTTTTCTATAAATAATATACAGTCATTTCATTTTTGTTACTTTGTAAATAGTTTTAAAAAATATAATATAAAGTTAATATTAAAATTAAATTAGGATATATATTTTTATTAATTAATGGATTTTTCAATTAAACTAAAATTTTAATAATATATTATTACTTAAGAAATTTTTATTAGATATAAATGGTCCTGTAATTTTTATGAATACAGTTGTGATATTGTTATGGTTTGGAAGTTGTTTTTGTTAAAACCAATTAATTGTAAATAAATGTCAGTACTTGTTTTCAAACTAAAAATTAACAAATTTAGAAAATTAATTAGAAAAAATAAATATTATTTTTTTAATTGGTACATCACAATTATCCAATGGTGAAGTTTTCCTAATTTTCAGAGACAGTTTAATTTTTGGGTAAAAATTAAATACCATTTAAATATATAATGCATTTTAAGTCAAAATTAGGATTCAATAGTGATGTAATAAAATAAAATAAAAGGAATTTTATACCAATATATGTTTTAACTTTAAAAAAATAATATTTTTAATTTTATTTATTTATTTTACAAAGCCTTAGAGGGCCCTCTAAGACTTATAAAACATTTTATCAATTTAAATTCATTTCCTTGAGAGTGTGACTCACCTCCACTTAATAAAGCCTAATATTATAATATGTACATACACTAGACTTATAAAATAATGTTCTCTACTCCCCTTTTTCAATAAATATGGGGAAACCCATGATATGGTTTGTGGTTTTGATTAGTTTATTGTGTAGTACCCAAAACCTAAATAATAAAGAATTCCCAATCTTCTCCTATATAAACCCACCCAATATTCCACTTCGCTTCACTCAAAACACTTCAATCACATCCCTACTATGCCCTCCTCTATATAGAACCCTACCAAGGTACCCCAATCTACCAATAATACTCTTTCAATCCCCTCTCAAGGCTTTGGGATCACAATTCCCGGTAAAGGATTTCTTCCTTTCACATTTTTTTCCAAAGTTCATTATATTGTTAAAGCATTTTTTTCAATTAAAAATGATGGGTTATGATTCCAAACCACAAAAATACTTCCCTTATTGTGTTTTAATGACTATAGAACTCTTTATCTCTCATTAATTCCTCCCATTTACACCTATTACCATGTCAAAATTTTGTAAGGAATTTCACTCCTCTCATTCAAATTCAAGAAATTATTTTATATTATAAAACTAAATTCCAATACATATGTGAGTATATTATGTTAAATGAACCCTTAATGTTTATTTAATGTATATATTATGAGATACCCCTTTCTATCTCTTCAAATCATTTTATGATTTCTCTTTGATTTCATTATGCCACAAAAATTTCCCATGCCAAAATCATTGTGTAAATAAATACCATGCCAATTTATCTATCAAGGGTATTCAACTTTATGAAAATATAATTAATTATTATAAATTTTCATTTATGTATTTAAAATTCCCTAATTGTGGAATAAATTACAATTTTTAATGATTCCAAGTTTTATTTTTCAGGTTGAACACTTATGTATGAAATGAAATGGTTATAATGGGTGTTCCTTGATTGTACTCCAATACATTGGGTAAAGATTAGTATCCTGATATGTCATGTCAAATGAGAGTTTACTCCTTCTATGTCAAGAGAAATGAGGGTTTACTCATCCTTCATGTGAAATGAGCCTTTCCTCATGCTAATATCATGTTATGTATTGTTTCCACATTTCCATGTTATAATAATTATGCTATATCATTAATTTATTTTCTTGTTTCTCTTATGATCGATTGATATGCTTATTTCTTAACATGTATTTTATTATTCATTTAATGCCTTGTTTACTCCCTTATTGGGATATATATATCACCCATTTCTTATGAATTTCCTTAGGATATCCCATGAAATACTATGTATAAAGGAATGTTGTGGTCATACCGAAGTTGTTTTTAATAAAGATGTATTATGTTATGTTCTAAGTTGTTATGAAATGGTCTTAATTTACCTAGACACTAGACCTCTAAATCCTCAGTGTAGTATTATGTTCATTTTTATGTAACAAATTAGGATTATTTTTTTAACAGAGTAGGGTTGTCATAGAACAAAACATATGTCAATAAATCATGAATAAATAATTTCTTATTTTCAGAATTTAACACTAAAGGAATATATTATGAGATACCTATGTTTAGAAATTTTATCAAACAAATGAAATTGGATATTTACATATACCTAGTATTATCCTAAAGTTTTTCATTAATTTTATCATATCCTAATTCCAAAATTAATTAATCCATGCACGGATACAATCTATAACTGTTCTATATTTATCACAATAATATTAAATCATTTTAAAGATAAAATTGTTACTATCCATAATTAAAAGGTTTAGTATCCAGGTAAAATTAAAACCCTACATAATTTTAACATAATAAAAAAAATATTTACATCCTCCATCGCTATCCTTAAAAGCTAATATTATCCTTAGTACATGTAATCACCTGAGGATATACATCAAAGAATGGGGAGAGATAAAATCCCAATAAAAGGATAAATATGGAAGGCGAATCAATAAATTTTTTTAAAAATAATAATATAATTATCTTTATAATCATGAGAGATACTATTAGATAAAGGCATGGAATTTTTAATGCCTAAAAATGAAACCTAATGTCATAGTGGCCAAACAACAAATATATTTGATAAATAACCTATAATCTTGTTCATGCCTAAAATATGTGAATAATCATTACAATTGTCATCATGAACAAATCATGCATGATGTTCATGCATAATACTCATAGTATTATGAGATACATTTCCTTACACAATGCATTGGAGTGTTATATAATTCTTGGTACACATATCACATCATTACATTTACATAATCATTCATACAACATAGAACATATATCAATAAAATTTATAAAGTAAACCATTTAAAAGGAATGGGTTTCATTTGGATTTCATAAATAATTAATAAAATTAGGTTTAGTTAATTAAAATGGTAAATAATATTTGGTATAAGATTCATCATTCTTGTGAGAAGAATAAATAATTGAGGTGTAGTAAACATATTTTTAAAAATAAGATTTCATTTGAAAATTCATTTTGTTTTTCATAAACTAATATTATATAAACATATATCCTAAAAAATAAGAGGTAATAAAAATGAAATTATATTTTAGAAGTATTAAAATAATTTACACACTTAAAATTTACATGAAAGAGGTATAACCCAATGAGAGGATGTTGGGTTCGAGATTTCACATAGGTTGTTTCTAAATTAATTCATCATATTAATATATTGGATAATAAAATTTGATTTATTAAATAATAAATATAGAGCCTATTTTAAATTTATTTTATTTAATTAAATTTTATTATGTTCACTTATGGAAATTTTGATGAGTTGTGGAGTTCAATTTCATGTTTTTGGGAGTATTTTTTATTGGTTTTCAGGATCAGTTCACAGATATAAAAGTATCGAAGTTTATGTAAAATGAAAAAATATCTAGCATTTAAATAATATTTTATTAATGAAATTATGAAACCTTGAATTTTCTTATATATATATTTTTATATGATCATTATTTAGTCAATAATATATTAATGTTAAATTTTTAGTTTATTTTGGTCATTTTCCCATCCATCATGAAATAATTTAATTTCATAAAATTTTATGATTATAAATTAGTTCTATAACATTTAAAAAGTTATAATATCAATATTAAAATATTTTTTAACAATGATAATAATTATATTACCACACATGAAGGTGGTAATTGAAAATAAAAACTCGTTATCCACGAATGCGGTGAATCAACACATCACAGATAATGGTTTAATTTTTAGAATAAAACGAGACAAGAAGATATTTAATGATGGATATTCCATTTAAAAAATTATTATATATAAATATATATGACACTTCTGTTGTAATTCATGTTTTTAATAGTTTTATGAGGATATAATAAGAAAAGAAAAGAAATTAGAACATTAGGAAAGATAATTTTTTCACTTGTATAACTACTCCTTGGGAACCTCCTTAAGGGACTTGGGTTTCCCATTTTTTGAGACCAAAATCTCTTGGATGTGGTGTAGAGTATTGGAAAAGAGATTGGGTATAATATAGAAAAGATATATATGACAACCCTGTTTTTTTAATACAACTTAAGCATGTTTTATTACATAAAACTTCACTTGATACAACAAATAAGATCGAGATGTTTAGTGTCTTTGGGGCTTAGGATCATTACATAAAAACTTTAAACTTGAAATAAAACATCTTTATTGAAAACTTCCATTACATGACCATTACATTCCTTCGTACTTAGCACTGTATAGGATAACCTGAGGACATGCATAAGAAAAGGGTGAGCTATAAAGCCCAGTAAGGGAGTACACAATGAATAACATGAGGAGTACAATACATGTTAGGAAATAGGAACATCAATAGATCATAATAGTAACATGAACATAATGGCATCATAAAACATGATAATCATAACATGGAAATGTGGCAACAACACTTAACATTGAATTAGCATGAGCCAAGGCTCATTACACATGGAGCATGAGTAAACCCTCATTGCACTTGAAGCACGAGTAAACCCTCGTTGAAATTGAATTAGCATGAGTTAACTTTCATTACACATGAATTATCATGATACTATACTTTACCCAATGCATTGGAGCGCTATAAAGGGCGCACCCTTCTTAAACATTTCATTTCATGCATAAGTGTGCCACATGGATCATAAAACATCGATTCATAAAACATAATCATTTATTCCACGATAAAGGAATGTGGAATTAATATATGAAATTTTATAATCAATAAGTAAATTTGCATAAAGGTGAATACCCTTGATGGAGAAATGGGCATGGTATTCACTACACAATGATATTGGCTTAGAAAATAGGTGTGATTTCGCCAGCGTAACGGCGTGACATAAGAATTCATAAAAAGGGTTGATGAGAGAGAAAGGGGTTCCTCATCATATTTACATTTAATGGACAGTATGGAGGTAATATAGATACATTTCCCAACAATTGAAAAGGAATTTAGATTCATGATACAAAATTATTGCTTGAATAAAAAAGAGGAGAAAAAGGTTTCTTTCGGAATTTCGGCATAGTAACGTGTGTTCATGGGAGGCTTTTAATGAGAGAGTAAGGGGTATCACATCATTCAAACAATAAGAGGGAAGTATGGGAGAGGTGCGAAACCATACCCCAACATTCATAATTAAAATTAAAAGGTCAATACAACTTAAATAAAATTGACAAAAATGAGAAAGGAAGAAAACCCCTTACTTGGAAGTGTGCTTCCAAAGGCTAGAGAGAGGCTTGTGAGAGGCTTCTTGGGAGCTTGGGGCACCTTGGGAGGATTATATAGAGAGTAGGGAAGA
This sequence comes from Viscum album, assembly GCA_963277665.1. NCBI lineage: Eukaryota > Viridiplantae > Streptophyta > Magnoliopsida > Santalales > Viscaceae > Viscum > Viscum album. The sequence goes on along the minus strand of OY728132.1, from coordinate 458,592,425 downwards.
GGTTGGACGAAATAAAAGGGATTTTATTGTGAAAGAAGTGGGAGCTTGGGTGGGTTTATATAGGAAAGGTGAGAGAATTCTTTATTATTTAGGTTTGGGACCCCTTATATTAAAATAATCCAAACCACAAACCATCCCATGGTATTTTCCCATGGTTTATGGGAAAGGAAAGAGGAAAACTATATTTTACAAATCCAAGGTCCGAAATATTAAAAAATTAGGGTTGCTTATGTGGAGGTGAGTCACACTCCCATGGAAATTAATTTAAAAAGGCAAAGTGTTGAATAAGTCTTGAGGGATCCATTAATGCTTTGAAATGTAAGTCAAACAAACCCAAAACCTCATTATTTTAAAGATAGAACACATATTGGCCGAAAATAAGGATTATATTTTTTTATTACATCACCATTGGGTCATTATGATGTCATAAAACACATTATATATTTAAATGGCATTTAATTTTTACCCAAAAATTTGACTGTCTCAGAAAATTATGAAAAATTCACTGTTGGATAATTTCGACGTCCTGATTCCAAAAAGAATATTTATTTTATATAAATAATTTTCTAAATATGTGAATTTTCACTTTTAAAATAAAAACTGACATTTATAAAAAAATTCAAGGGTTTTGACAGAAATGGATTTCAAACCTTAATAAAAACTTTAATTGCATTCATAAAATTATAAGATCATTTATACATAATAAAAATTTAATTTAATATTAATAATAATATTTTATTAAAATATTATTTAATTCAAAAATCCTTTAATTTAATAAAATATAATTCTTAATTAAATAATAACTAAAAACACCATTTGTACTTTAAAAACTAATTAAAATGTATCAAAATTGACTAGAAATTATATTCATTATTATATACAAAAATAATGTACATGAACATGGGGCTACTTATTTGTTACATAACCCCTTAAAATAGCCACATATGACCTAAGGGTAAGAAGCACGATGGTGACAGACTCTTGGGGAAGCTCGGATAACATCGCTCGGGTGGTAATTTCAATCAACTTCCACTTTTCCCGTAGACGATCACGTTCGAGCTTGACTTGATGAAGCTCAGCTTGGGATTGGTCAAGGTCAAAGCCCAAAGACGCCACCTCTTTTCTGAGCTCTGACAAATGGGCTTCATAAGGGGAAATTCTACTGGATGAGGCCATCGCTTCCTATGTCTGAGTAGAAATGTGTTCGTTAAAGCCTTATATTTATACTACTCAGATGATCACTGCTCAACGGCTAACAAGTAACCGTCACAAATCATAACGTAAAACTAAAGAATTTGACATCTTATAAAAACATTTTTCATAAAGAAACATTTAACTAGATCAAGAGGGAATTTCCATTAATGAAAATTTGGGTCGTTACAACATTTCCCCCTTAAGAAATTTCGCCCTCGAAATTTTCCTTTTCCCACACTAAATCAAATGTGGGTAACATAGCTTCATCATATCCTCCAACTCCCAAGTTGATTCTTCAAACTTGTGGTTTCTCCACAACACCTTGACGAGGGGAATTGTCTTATTTCGTAGCACTTTTTCTCTATGATCTACGATCTTCACTGGTTGCTCCTCATAAGAAAGATCGTCATCTAATTGTAACACCTCGGAAGAGAGTACATGTGAATGGTCTGGTATGTACTTCTTTAATAAGGATACATGGAAGACATCATGCACCTTGTCCATAGTAGGTGGAAGTGCTAGTCGATAGGCCACAACCCCAACACAATTAAGAATCTCGAAGGGGCCAATATACCTTGGACTTAACTTCCCTTTCTTTCCAAACCTCATGACCTTCTTCCATGGAGATATGCATAAAAACACCATGTCTCTGACATTAAACTCAAGGTCTCGTCGATGATTATCTACATAACTCTTCTGTCAACTTTGGGCTGCCTTGATATGCTGCTGAATGGTTTTCACCTTCTCCACCATTTCTTCGACCATTTCTAGTCCAAGCAGCTTATGTTCACCTACCTCATCCCAACATGTCAGTGTTATACACCTTTTCCCATACAGGGATTCATATGGTGCCATTTGGATGCTCGAGTGGAAACTATTATTATAAGAGAACTCAACTAGAGGAAGATGTTGATCCCATCCTCCTTTAAAGTCCATTGAGCATGCTCTCAACATATCATCAAGTGTTTGGATAGTCCGCTCGGATTGGCCATCAGTTTGAGGATGATAGGTCGTACTGAAGTTCAGTTCAGTATTCAGAGCATGTTGAAGACTCTTCCAAAACATAGAGGTAAATCTTGGATATCGGTCAAACACAATAGATAGTGGTACTCCATGCAACCGTACCACTTCCCTGATATATATCTGTTCCAGTTGATCCAAAGAGAAATACTCTCAAATAGCAATGAAGTGTGCAGTCTTTGTAAGATGATCCACAACAACCCAGATTGCATTGTTGCCTTTGGATGTCCTTGGAAGTCCAGTGACGAAGTCCATGGTGATGTTCTCCCATTTCCATTCTGGTATGGGAAATTGTTGCATCATCCCCTTAGACTTCTGCCTCTCTGCCTTCACTTGCTGACACACTAGGCACTTTGATGTATATTCAGCGATCTCCTTCTTCATATTATCCCACCAAATGTTTTCTCGGAGATCTCGATACATCTTTGTGCTCCCTGGGTGAATAGAGAAATTTGAACTATGTTCATCATCCAAAAGTTCCTTCTTCAGCTCCGAACTTGATGGAACACATAGTCTTTTCCCAAACCGCATAATTCCTTATTCATTAACATTAAACTCTGAGGATTTTCCCTTTTTGATAGCTTCCACTTTTTCTTGGATTCTTGCATCATCATTTTGATCATCCTTTATCCATTCCAAAAGAGATGGTTGAACAATCATTTGTGACAGGATTGATGATGTTCCCTTCTTTATGATTCCCACATCCATCTTCATCAAGTCTAAGAAGATTGGATCCTTATCAATTCTAATCATTGATAGAATAGCTGGATCCTTTCAACATAGGGCATCCGCCACCTTGTTCACTTTCCCAGGGTGGTAATGTATTGAACAGTCATAATCCTTGATGAGCTCTATCTATATTCTCTGGCGCATATTAAGCTCTTTCTGTGTGAATATATATTTAAGACTCTTGTGGTCAGTATATATCTCACATTTCTCTCCATAGAGATAATGCCTCCAGATTTTCAAGGCAAAGATCACCGCCGCCAACTCTAGATCAATCGTTCGATAGTTTCACTCATGGATTTTCAACGGCCTTGAGGCATAGGATATCACTTTATCATTCTACATCAGCACACATCCTAAGACCTTCTTCGAATCATCACTGAATACCACAAAAATCTCCCCACTTGTGGGTATAGTGAGCACAGGTGCAGTGATAAGCCTCCTTTTTAACTCCTTGAAGATTTCTTCGCATTCATCAATCCAAGAAAATTTTACTCCCTTTCGAGTTAGCTTGGTAAGTGGGTTGGACAATCATGAGAAATTTCTCACAAATCGTCGATAATATCCAGCTAACCCCAAGAATCTACGGATATTCGTTACCGATGTTGGCCTCGGCCATCCCTCAATTACATCTTTTTTGGAGGGGTCCACAGATATCCATTTCTTGTGATGATATGGCCCAAGAATGAGACCTCCTTCAACCAAAACTCACACTTGCTGTACTTGGAATAGAGCTTATCCTTGCGCAAAGTCTCCATTACAGTTCCTAAATGCTCCTCATGGTCCTCCTTGGTTTTGGAGTATATAAGAATATCATCTATAAAGACTCCCAAAAATTTGTCTAGGTAATCTCTATAGACACTATTCATCAAGTCCATGAATATTTCTAGAGAATTGGTGAGTCCGAAAGGCATTACTACGAATTCATAGTGCCCGTACATTGTACGAAAAGCAGTCTTGGGGATATCTTACTTCTTCACCCTTATTTGATAATATCCCAACCGCAAGTCCACCTTGGAGATGTATTGTGCTCCACGAAGCTGATCAAACAAGTCATCAATTCTTGGGATAGGATACTTGTTCTATATCATGATTTTTCTAAGTTCACTATAATCGATGAAAAGCCGCATTGACCCATCCTTCTTCTTGATGAAGAGGACTGGTGCACCCCATGGTGATGCACTTGGATGTATAAACCCTTTATCCAGATTCTCCTGTAGTTGTTTCTTTAGCTCTTCAAGATCAACAACAGCCATTCTATGTGGAGTCTTGGATATTGGTAGTGTAGAGACCCGTATCTTGACGTACATAGACATTACATTACTTTTGCGGAATACCTAGTACATAACAAAAAACACACACACAAGAATCGTAATAGTTTAGTGTCTTTGGAAACTCGGAATATAATCTTCTAATCGTGGTGAAAGATCATCAAAATCTCCCATAAAGATCATCCCTTTTTTTACCTAAAACCTTTATTTATATCCTGGGGAAAAGAAAACATAAAAGGGTGAGCTCAAATGCTCAGTAAGGGTAAACAAAAGAAATATCAATCACATCATATACATAAGAACATAACTTTTGGAAATCTTAACCTGCAAAAGAGATCATAATTTCATAACATGGGGTAAATCATGGCAGTGAAATGTAATCACAATAATCATAACATAAAACATGAAACTTTGTGGCATTCACACATAATCATAGAGAATCATTTCTTGTCAGTCAAGACTCATTGCCAAGACTATCTTAGTGGACAAAGTCCCTTTCTGAATCGAGTAACCCTCGTTTCAGTCCTGTTTCACTGAACCGGTATAACCTACCGTTCCAGCCCTGTCTATCTCATGAGATATAAAATCTTTACCCAATTCATTGGAGGGAGATATAGGTCCCACCCATCTTATAATGAATCCTTTCTTATGTGTGCCACAAAATCTTAAATCATACATCATTGCATAACCCATGTAATAAAAATGGGAATCTTAAACATCGTGACATCATAAAACAATTCATATAAGATAAAGGAATTCATAAAAATATTTCCATCACAACATAATAAAATCCATGTAATAATAGGGATAAAAACAGAACCCTTTATTATCTTAGATGGAAAATAATTTTGATAAAACACTTGAACTTCATTCTTGAGGAAAATATCGTTTCTACTTCAAAAACATTTTTCCTTTCATAACATGTCATACGACTTTAAAATAAAAGAAGATAATTAAAAATAAACTTGAATCATGTAAAGGAAGCTTCTTGGAAATAATGTTTTAAAAATCCATTCATGCCGTATAAGTTAAAAAAACATTCTTCGTACTTTTTTCGGAAAAGTCAAAAAGTACCTCGTATGAAAAACGACAAAAGATTCCTTTCGTATCTTTTACTAAAAACTCACCGAAGGGTAAAATTGTATATAAACTATTGTAGAAGGATGGAAATAATATTACATATTGAGGGAACATGGATGTGGATGATAAAATACACCCCAGTAATTACCAAAGTAAAAACAATCTCGGATAAAAGTGAGATTGTGATATTTCCCTTACCTTAGGTCCGATTTGCTTTGTACGTGTCCGAATCTCCTGTATAATGGTTTAAATAATGTCATTGACTTATTACAGAATCATATTCATTGTTATGATATCATATATGGTTCACTTATGACATTATATTACCGGTTCTTTTGTAAATTCCATGTTAAAGAAGCGTTTTGGGTAAAATCGTTTCATTTATCGTAGGTGTTTTGACTTGTTGTTCTTGACATTATTATTACTTATATCATGATTTAATTACTTCCAGAATATAAAATATGATTTATATATCATATATATTTAGTATATATATATATAATAGATAGATAAATGAAATGAAAAACACCATTCATGGAGACGGTAGTCCGTACGTACGCATGAACGCTGTTTTCCTTTCCTTATTGTCTTGAATGGAAGTAAGTTGATGACATAAACAAATATATATATATATATATAAATCCAGTAGCTTTATAATGTCATATATTTCATTATTATTTCTTATATATACTTTATAATCATTCTTAAATGGTTAACATGGAGAATGAATCTCATCGCGTCGTGGAGACGGTAGTCCGTACGTACGCGCGAGCGATGATATCATTTCCATAAATATTGAATTGAATTGGAGTGGATTATACAATATATCAGAATAAATATGATGTTGTAATAACTATGTATAGTTATTCTTTACACCATTATACCCATCCATGTAAGGTGGTGGTGGAAAATAGATTACACCACGGCGTGGAGACGGTATTCCGTACGTACGCACGCGCGGTGATTTCTTTTTCCGTAGGATGGATAGATGGTGAAATAGGGTTGTTTCATACTTAAAATAACATATCAGTATATGAGTGATACTGATGTTATTACTTCATAATGAAACAACCTAAGAAGAAGAAGTGGAAGAAGAAATAAAGATGAAAGAATTGGTAACGGTAATTACCTCTTCTTTGAAGCGCCTCTTTGAGACCTCTTATTAGGGCACTAAAATTGGTCTTTGAGGAAGACCAGAACCTCTAGGATGTTTTTAGGGAAGTGTAGAAGATATTTTGGCAGGGGTTGGCCGAGCTTGAGTGCTCAAATTGGTGTGAGGAGGAGGGGGGGGAGGTGTCCTTTCATAAGGGAGGAGAGGGGCACCTTAGGAATATCTCAAATTATTATTGTATATTAAAGTCAAAATCGGTTTATAATGGTTCCAAAGCGTCTTATTTCGAAGATAAAGTGGGGATGGGTCGAAATCCTATCAACCAATAGGATTTAGACAAGTTTAGGTTATTATTTTAACCTTATCAATTAGATTTAACTCTAAGTTAAATAATTTAACTTTTACCGTGTCTTTTTGTTTTCTTTCACTATATGGTTAATACACTTACTATAACATTCCAAACGAACCCCAAATTGTTTATTATTAAAATATATATCCTTATCTAAGTCATTTGGCCGAACCTCAGATTTTTAGGAATAAAATAACAATTAATAATATAATATTTGATTTAAAAACTATTTTGTGTCAATTTTGACACTATTTGATATATGATTTTTGTGAAAGTCATAACAGAATTATATGTTCGAACCAAGTTGATTAAATCAACACTAATATATCATAGTAACCTAGAAAATTAGTGGAATTCATAAAAAGTCTCAAATTATATTTATTTTGGTGTTTATAACATCAATTATGTCAATATTTCATTAATAAGATAATTACTGCATCATCATTGTGTCATAAATAAATAAAATTATTTGATGTCTAAAAATTACAAATAAAATACCATCATGTATTAAATCTTTTTAGATTTCTAATGAATATTTACAATCGAATTTATCTTATGTATAACCCCATATTAAAAATGATTTACTTATTAAACTTTGATTTTAACTATTTTAACCCTTCTTTAAATAAATTAATAATAAATGTCCTAATCTAATCCAAGTGGGCCTAAATGGTCATATGTTATTCCTAAGTTTGTTTTTGGTCGAATTACACTTGTCCAATAGAATTAGGACATGTGTTAGGGTAATATTAATATCATATTTACCCTTAGTTACCCTATTTACTATTAACCGCGGTAAAAAAAAGTAAAAAGTTACTATTCACCAAAAATTATTTTCATCTCATTGAACCACATTTTACTTACTGACATCAACCGTGTCTCTCGGATTTTTGAAATTCCATTCACAGAAGCGGTAAAATTAAGTTTTATGAAAAATTCAGTTTTTTAACTACCACTTAGTAGTTTCACTATTCATCAAAAATTGATGTTTTTCAGAACAGTGCCAAAATTTCATCCCAAGCTATATTTCATATTCCGAATTCAAAAATGAAGTCTATTTTACCAAATTCATTACATAAAAGTTGCATTAATTAATTTTATAATTAAATCCCGCTGTTAAAACAAATAGCGTGTTTTTAAGAAACAATATCTATCAAAAGATTGACACTTGTTTATGTCTAGTTTAAATGTGAAATTACATCCAATGAACAACATTGTATTAAATTGTAAAAATATATTCTAAATATACTTTAAAACCACTCAAATTAATGATTTATCACTATTAATTATTTCGATTAAAAAAGTTGTTTTTAATTATAATTTAGTAATTTTCACTATTCATCAGAATATGAAAGTTATCCGAAAAGTACCAAAATTTCACCTTAGGCTAAATTCGATACTCCGAATCCAAAATTGAAGTCCATTTTAAAATTTCTAAAATTTAAAAAGTGGTTATTACTATTCATAACGGCTAGTTTTAATAATATTTTAATAGCATATCATTGTTTCGTGAAACTCAGTATTACGTACCACACACGCTATCGAGGAAGGTTGCGATTGCGTGTAATGCAAGGAAAGTCAAGGATGCGTGTTGTGCAAGCTCCTTGTAGCGTACAACACAAGATATTAGTGAAATAAAAAAGTATATTTTTCATAAAATCTCGGGCTGTTACATTCTACCCCCCTTAAAATGAATTTCGCCCTCGAAATTCGTCGGGGTTATAAATGGTTTACTATTCGAAAGTTTCTTTAATAGAAACCCACATCGTAAAAAGGAATACCAAAACATGGCTTTAAAAACTAAAGTATGAAATGTAACGATTACCCAAATAAACTAATCACTGTGTTTCCACATAGGTGAAAATATGGATATGGAAGAGAAATCTAACCATCATGTTCTGATGGAGAGTGGTAGAGAATATGGCTATGGAAAAGCCAGTAATCAAAAATCCATAAATTTGTGATGATCTAAGGTACCATCTGATTCATCAGGTATAAGAGAACTAGGACAACATTTTTGGTTTTCAAGATCATTTCACTAAAGTTAAAGAATTTGAATTAGAATAAATACTTACTTTATTTTGGTACAATTTCACTGTTGTTCGTGCCTTTAACAATTTCCACTTCATCTCTTAAATAAATGAAGTTGAATTTGTTATTCGTGAAGTGTTAGCAGATCATGTGATAGAATGACGGGTCATTCCATCTGTCTCAAAAGGTTAGCATAAGCCGATCTATAGTGGGATTAATCATATATGGTTCCTAAAATGGGCTTATACTTCATATATCATACTGCTTAATATAATAACACAAGTTTCTACTAAACAGGGACTTCCTGTAGGTCAGTGGTAGGCGATAAAGGCCAGTCGCACTTCGGTTGTGGGTTCGATTCCTACAGCCTTGTCCGAAGCGATGGGCTGTCGCCCGTCCTGCAGGTTGTCCTTTTTCTAAAACTACGTTACTATAACATCCCATCAATAATATCGAAAATCTTCTATCCTTAAACAATACTAACTTATGTCCAACATAATCCAGTCTAATCTTTAGGCTTATACATAATACTACAGTCCACCATCGTTGATCCCCATATATCATAAGATATGTCTTGTTGGTCACATTCCAATCATGTGAATACCTTAATCATGTATTCTCTTGAAAAATGAATACCAATTAAACCTTAGTGAAAACATGAATGCTGTCAAAAGATAACTCTTTCAACATATCAAAATCCAAAAATTCTATATACTCAAACCATGATATCACTTAGTCTTTATATCAATCATGAGCTCATGAATACAATCAAACATCTCATTATCTTCTTATCCCTTCATTATGCTCATATCATCTGTTTACCAAAAATGTCTCAATCACTTTTCATGGTTACCGGTACCATAAAATTATTGAAAACCACAATAGACCAAAACATAAATATTTCAGTACACCATAAAAGTACCTCAACAACATTATTCTTGAATACCAATACATACACACTTCTGTCCATCTACTTCAATGATTGTCCTGGAGTAAGTCCTTCCTTGGTTTAGAAGTAACTTGTTAGGTAAGGGAATTGAGTTGGGTAATGCCCATGTTCTCCACAAATAAGACATTGAACTCCATAACAATCTGTCACTCCATGACCCTTTTCTCCACACAGATAACATCGATCCCTCCATTTGAGGTATTCCTCAAGGTTCTTCTTCCCTTCTTTAGAAATCTCAATCTTCCTTTCTTTATGCTCCTCAACATGCGAACATGCATAATAGTTTATCTTCCTCTTCTTTGATGAATTAGTCATAGAACTAAATTTCACCTTGTTAATCATATATCGTGATGACTGATTCGGCATAATCACAATATCTTTATCTCTAGGTATTACACAATTTTGTTGCTCATAGTCACCAATTTGTCCATTGGATTCAATGTTAACCGAATTCCTTCTGGTTCCATCCATTAACTAAAACACAAAAAGAATTTTGTGAGAGGCGAAATAATGCTAGGGAAGACAACATAGTAAAGGGAAAACACCGTCAATATCTAACATATTAGGTTAAATTCTACGATCGTTAGCGCAATTCTAGGACTATAACCTATACGTATACTTAACCTTAGGGACATCCCTAGACATGCCTTAGAAATATCTCTAGGGATCTCACTAACGTTCTCACATCCTAGTTTCCAAAGGTTGACTAAACCTTTCCTCTGATACCAACTGTAGAGACCCGTATCTTGACGTACATAGACATTACATTACTTTTGTGGAATACCTAGTACATAACAAAAAACACACACAAAAGGATCGTAATAGTTTAGTGTCTTTGGAAACTCGGAATATAATCTTCTAATCGTGGTGAAAGATCTTCAAAATCTCCCATAAAGATCTTCCCTTTTTTTTACCTAAAACCTTTCTTTATATCCTGGGGAAAATAAAACATAAAAGGGTGAGCTCAAATGCTCAGTAAGGGTAAACAAAAGAAATATCAATCACATCATATACATAAGAACATAACTTTTGGAAATCTTAACCTGCAAAAGAGATCATAATTTCATAACATGGGGTAAATCATGGCAGTGAAATGTAATCACAATAATCATAACTTAAAACATGAAACTTTGTGGAATTCACACATAATCATAGAGAATCATTTCTTGTTAGTCAAGACTCATTGCCAAGACTATCTTAGTGGACAAAGTCCCTTTCTGAATCGAGTAACCCTCGTTTCAGTCCTGTTTCACTGAACCGGTATAACCTACCGTTCCAGCCCTGTCTATCTCATGAGATATAAAATCTTTACCCAATGCATTGGAGGGAGATATAGGTCCCACCCATCTTATAATGAATCCTTTCTTATGTGTGCCACAAAATCTTAAATCATACATCATTGCATAACCCATGTAATAAAAATGGGAATCTTAAACATCGTGACATCATAAAAAAATTCATATAAGATAAAGGAATTCATAAAAATATTTCCATCACAACATAATAAAATCCATGTAATAATAGGGATAAAAACATAACCCTTTATTATCTTAGATGGAAAATAATTTTGATAAAACACTTGAACTTCATTCTTGAGGAAAATGTCGTTTCTACTTCAAAAACATTTTTCCTTTCATAACATGTCATACGAATTTAAAATAAAAAAAGATAATTAAAAATAAACTTGAAAACTTTTAAAGGAATCTTCTTGGAAATAATGTTTTAAAAATCCATTCATGCCGTATAAGTTAAAAAAACATTCTTCGTACTTTTGTCGGAAAAGTCAAAAAGTACCTCGTACGAAAAACGACAAAAGATTCCTTTCGTATCTTTTACTAAAAACTCACCGAAGGGTAAAATTGGATATAAACTATTGTAGAAGGATGGAAATAATATTACATATTGAGGGAACATGGATGTGGATGATAAAATACACCCCAGTAATTACCAAAGTAAAAACAATCTCGGATAAAAGTGAGATTGTGATATTTCCCTTACCTTAGGTCCGATTTGCTTTGTACGTGTCCGAATCTCCTGTATAATGGTTTAAATAATGTCATTGACTTATTACAGAATCATATTCATTGTTATGATATCATATATGGTTCACTTATGACATTATATTACCCGTTCTTTTGTAAATTCGATGTTAAAGAAGCGTTTTGGGTAAAATCGTTTCATTTATCGTAGGTGTTTTGACTTGTTGTTCTTGACATTATTATTACTTATATCATGATTTAATTACTTCCAGAATATAAAATATGATTTATATGTCATATATATTTAGTATATATATATATATAATTGATAGATAAATGAAATGAAAAACACCATTCATGGAGACGGTAGTCTGTACGTACGCATGAACGCTGTTTTCCTTTCCTTATTGTCTTGAATGGAAGTAAGTTGATGACATAAATAAATATATATATATATATATAAATAAATCCAGTAGCTTTATAATGTCATATATTTCATTATTATTTCTTATATATACTTTATAATCATTCTTAAATGGTTAACATGGAGAATGAATCTCATCGCGTCGTGGAGACGGTAGTCCGTACGTACGCACGAGCGATGATATCATTTCCATAAATATTGAATTGAATTGGAGTGGATTATACAATATATCAGAATCAATATGATGTTGTAATAACTATGTATAGTTATTCTTTACACCATTATACCCATTCATGTAAGGTGGTGGTGGAAAATAGATTACACCACGGCGTGGAGACGGTATTCCGTACATACGCACGCGCGGTGATTTCTTTTTCCGTATGATGGATAGATGGTGAAATAGGGTTGTTTCATACTTAAAATAACATATCATTATATGAGTGATACTGATGTTATTACTTCATAATGAAACAACCTAAGAAGAAGAAGTGGAAGAAGAAATAAAGATGAAAGAATTGGTAACGGTAATTACCTCTTCTTTGAAGCGCCTCTTTGAGACCTCCTATTAGGGCACTAAAATTGGTCTTTGAGGAAGAACAGAACCTCTAGGATGTTTTTAGGGAAGTTTAGAAGAGATTTTGTCAGGGGTTGGCCGAGCTTGAGTGCTCAAATTGGTGTGAGGAGGAGGGGGAGGAGGTGTCCTTTTATAAGGGAGGAGAGGGGCACCTTAGGAATATCTCAAAATATTATTTTATATTAAAGTCAAAATCGGTTTATAATGGTTCCAAAGCGTCTTATTTCGAAGCTAAAGTGGGGATGGGTCGAACTCCTATCAACCAATAGGATTTAGACAAGTTTAGGTTATTATTTTAACCTTATCAATTAGATTTAACTCTAAGTTAAATAATTTAACTTTTACCGTGTCTTTTTGTTTTCTTTCACTATATGGTTAATACACTTACTATAACATTCCAAACGAACCCCAAATTGTTTATTATTAAAATATATATCCTTATCTAAGTCATTTGGCCGAACCTTAGATTTTTAGGAATAAAATAACAATTAATAATATAATATTTGATTTAAAAACTATTTTGTGTCAATTTTGACACTATTTGATATATGATTTTTGTGAAAGTCATAACAGAATTATATGTTAGAACCAAGTTGCTTAAATAAACACAAATATATCATAGTAACCTAGAAAATTAGTGGAATTCATAAAAAGTCTCAAATTATATTTATTTTGGTGTTTATAACATCAATTATGTCAATATTTCATTAATAAGATAATTACTGCATCATCATTGTGTCATAAATAAATTAAATTATTTGATGTCTAAAAATTACAAATAAAATACCATCATGTAGTAAACCGTTTTAGCTTTCCAATTAATATTTACAATCGAATTTATCTTATGTATAACCCCATATTAAAAATGATTTACTTATTAAACATTGATTTTAACTATTTTAACCCTTCTTTAAATAAATTAATAATAAATGTCCTAATCTAATCCAAGTGGGCCTAAATGGTCATATTTTATTCCTAAGTTTGTTTTTGGTCGAATTACACTTGTCCAATAGAATTAGGACATGTGTTAGGGTAATATTAATATCATATTTACCCTTAGTTACCCTATTTACTATTAACCGCGGTAAAAAAAAGTAAAAAGTTACTATTCACCAAAAATTATTTTCATCTCATTGAACCACATTTTACTTACTGACATCAACCGTGTCTCTCGGATTTTTGAAATTCCATTCACAGAAGCGGTAAAATTAAGTTTTATGAAAAATTCAGTTTTTTAACTACCACATAGTAGTTTCACTATTCATCAAAAATTGATGTTTTTCAGAACAGTGCCAAAATTTTATCCCAAGATATATTTCATATTCCGAATTCAAAAATGAAGTCTATTTTACCAAATTCATTACATAAAAGTTGCATTAATTAATTTTATAATTAAATCCCGCTGTTAAAACAAATAGCGTGTTTTTAAGAAACAATATCTATCAAAAGATTGACACTTGTTTATGTCTAGTTTAAATGTGAAATTACATCCAATGACCAACATTGTATTAAATTGTAAAAATATATTCTAAATATACTTTAAAACCACTCAAATTAATGATTTATCACTATTAATTATTTCGATTAAAAAAGTTGTTTTTAATTATAATTTAGTAATTTTCACTATTCATCAGAATATGAAAGTTATCCGAAAAGTACCAAAATTTCACCTTAGGCTAAATTCGATACTCCGAATCCAAAATTTAAGTCCATTTTAAAATTTATAAAATTTAAAAAGTGGTTATTACTATTCATAACGGTTAGTTTTAATAATATTTTAATAGCATATCATTGTTTCGTGAAACTCAGTATTACGTACCACACACGCTATCGAGGAAGGTTACGATTGCGTGTAATGCAAGGCAAGTCAAGGATGCGTGTTGTGCAAGCTCCTTGTAGCGTACAACACAAGACATTAGTGAAATAAAAAAGAATATTTTTCATAAAATCTCGGGCTGTTACAGGTAGTGCCCCCGGTATAAGTTCAATTGATAACTCAAAATCTCTTCTTGGAGGAAGACCATGAAGTTCCTCGGGAAATACTTCAGTGAATTCCCTCACAATAGGAATTTCTTAAAGGGTGGTATCTTCCATGGACTCAATCATCTGAGCCAGATATGCGTGCCCATAAGGTAGTAATATCCACTCTTGAGATGATGGAGCTAAAGGAGATTCATCTTCCTCCTGACACTTGTAATGAATCGGGGGTCAATTCTCCATATGGAGTGTGATTTCCCTGTCCCTACAATTTATGTTGGCTCTATATAAGGAAAGACAAACCATGCCAAGAGTTGCATAAAATTCCACCAGAGGGAGAATGATGAGGTTCGCTGGGAAATTCAATCCAAAGATTATAACCGGGGAGGACTTATAGTCATGGTATGCAATGATTTTCCCATTTTCCGTACTCACTGACATCTTCACTTCCATGATTTGTGGTGGTGCAGGGATTGTTCTACTAAACTTTTGAGATATAAAAGAATGTGTAGAACCTGAATTAAAAAGAATGATCACTATTCTTGAATGAATAACTGGCATACCTGTCACCACTTCGTTGTCGGGGTTCACTTCGGCAGAAGTGATGGCAAAAGATCTTCCTTGCTGTCTTGGAGGTTGCTGGTTGCCTCCGATAACCCTTGGATTAGGGCACTAATTTGCAAAATGACCCTGTTCTTGGAATTTGTAGCATTGAACAACGCGTTGAGGTTCGAACGGAGCATTCCTCTCCTCTGTCGCAGCCGTGGGTCCTTCTTGCTGACAGTTAACAGCTAGGTGCGCTTCTCTTCCACACTTGAAGCATTTTCTTTCCCCCCTAAGGCAATTTCCAGGGTGCTTCTTTCCACACTTTTGGCAAGTGGGGTGCTGGAATTTCTTAGCGCCATTGGATTTATCCATCGGACCATCAGATTTGAAGTCCACCTTACGCTTCTTGTCCCCATGATACCCCTGTGATTCTCCGATCTCCATTTCAACCTTGATGGCACATCAGACAATTTCCTCATAGCTGTCGAAGTCACGGATCGCTAATGCTTTCCTCAAGGTAGGCTTTAGTCCACCAAAGAAGCGGTCAACCTTGCATTCAGGGGTAACGACAAAGAAGGAAGCGTATCGTGCAAGCCTAGTGAAGTTTTCCTCATACGCTCCCACAGATTCTTCATCTTTCTGTTTGAGGGAAAGGAAGTCCCTTTCCATCTTAAGACGGAGGGTGCGTGGAAAATATTTATCGAAAAACATCTTCCAGAATTCCTTCCATTCCAAAGCCTCCATCTCCTCCTCAGGCTTCATATTTTTTATCAACGTCCACCATTGATCAGCTTCACCCTCCATAGGATATGACGCTAGGAGAACCTTCTCTTTTTCAGAGCATTGGAGGATGGAGAATATCTTTTCAATGCAGTTGATCCATTGTTCAGCGATCGTGGGATCAGATGATCCACTAAAATTAAGAGGCCTTTGTCTCATGAAGCTCTCGATAGCGACTTGTTCTTTCTTAGGGGGGGTTGAACGTTCCTCTTGACCAGTTTTTCTATTCAAAACTTGAGTTAGCTGAGAGAGAAGCATGACAAAGTTCGCGATTCCCGCTCTCATTGAATTGGGCATCTCATAAGTACAATCATCACACTGATCTTCATAATGGTTGTTAGCCCGAGTTCACCTTTTACCGGCCATTGGCTGGAATAAAAGGAAAGTTAGGGGTAACACATAAAGGGTAATCCAAAGTCAA
Organism: Viscum album; assembly: GCA_963277665.1. Taxonomy (NCBI): domain Eukaryota; kingdom Viridiplantae; phylum Streptophyta; class Magnoliopsida; order Santalales; family Viscaceae; genus Viscum; species Viscum album. Next base: position 458,575,993 of record OY728132.1, on the reverse strand, counting down.
AAGTTGATGACTTATAGATAATCTTTAATCTCTTTAACTCATGAGTCTATAGGATTCAATTAAGGCCTTTCATGATCTTCTTTCTAACATATATTCTTAGGAGAATTTTTCCCTTAATAAGGGTTCATACTAAGATTGTGAATTTATCAAAACATATCCCCCAGGTGTGTCGTAACAAAGAGTGCAGCAAGGCCTGTTGTCGTGCACCAGTTCCCATTCGATTCTAGCTCAAAGCGGTGTTTTTAGGTTTTACCCCTAGGATACATCTGTGCCAGAGATGGCTCTACCTGTTCGTATCCAGACAGGGATGTATTTATTTGATAAACCACTTACTTAGTATTTAACAAAACTTAGGGATATTTTTATTATGATCAGTCTTGTATCTAAGGCTTTACTAGGGTTTCCTAATACCAAAAATAACTACACCTATCCTTTGATACCAACTATGACAACCCTGTTTTTTTAATACAACTTAAGCATGATTTATTACATAAAACTTCACTTGATACAACAAATAAGATTGAGAGGTTTAGTGTATTTGGGGCTTATGATCATTACATAAAAACTTTAAACTTGAAATACAACATCTTTATTGAAAACTTCCTTTACATGACCACTACATTCCTTCATACTTAGCACTGCATGGGATAACCTGAGGACATGCATAAGAAAAGGGTGAGATATAAATCCCAGTAAGGGAGTACACAATGAATAACATGAGGAGTACAATACATGTTAGGCAATAGGAACATCAATAGAGCATAAGAGTAACATGAACATAAAGGCATGATAAAACATGATAATCATAACATGGAAATGTGGCTACAAAACTTAACATTGAATTAGCATGAGCCAAGGCTCATTGCACATGGAGCATGATTAAACCATCATTGCACTTGAAGCACGAATAAACCCTCATTTCAATTGAATTAGCATGATTCAACACTCATTGCACATGACGTATCATGATACTATACTTTACCCAATGCATTGGAGCGCTATAAAGGGCGCACCCTTCTTAAACATTTCATTTCATGCATAAGTGTGCCACATGGATCATAAAACATGGATTCATAAAACATAATAATTTATTCCACGATAAAGTAATGTGGAATTCATACAAAAAACATTATAATCAATATGTAAATGTGCATAAAGGTGAATACCCTTGATGGAGAAATGGGCATGGTATTCACTACACAATGATATTGGCTTAGAAAATCGGTGTGATTTCGGCAGCGTAACGACATGACATAAGAATTCATAAAAAGGGTTGATGAGAGAGAAATGAGTTACTCATCATATTTACATTTAATGGACAGTATGGAGGTCATATAGATACATTTCCCAACAATTGAAAAGGAATTTAGATTCATGATACAAAAGTATTGCTTCAATAAAAAAGAGGAGAAAACGGATTCTTTCGGAATTTCGGCATAGTAATAGGTGTTCATGGGAGGCTTTTAATGAGAGAGAAAGGGGTCTCCCATCATTCAAACAATAAGAGGGCAGTATGGGAGAGGTGTGAAACCATACCCCAACATTCATAATTGAAATTAAAAGGTAAATGCAACTTAAATAAAATTGACAAAAATGAGAAAGGAAGAAAACCCCTTACTTGGAAGTGTGCTTCCAAAGGCTAGAGAGAGGCTTGTGAGAGGCTTCTTGGGAGCTTTGGACACCTTGGGAGGATTATAGAGAGAGTAGGGAAGAGGTTGGACGATCTAAAATGGATTTTAGTGAGGAGGAAGTGGGATCTTGGGTGGGTTTATATAGGAAAGGTGAGAGAATTCTTTATTATTTAGGTTTGGGACAACTTATATTAAAGTAATCCAAACCACAAAACATCCCATGGTATTTGCCCATGGTTTATGGAAAAGGAAAGAGGAAAACTATATTTTACAAGGCCAAGGTCCGAACTTATTAAAAAATTAGGTTTGCTTATGTGGAGGTGAGTCACACTCCCATGGAAATTAATTTAAAATGGCAAAGTGTTGAATAAGTTTTGAGGGCTCCATTAATGCTTTGAAAAGTAAGTCAAACAAACCCAAAACCTCATTATTTTACTGATAAAACACATATTGTCAGAACATAAGTATTATGTTATTTTATTACATCACCATTGGGTCATTATGATGTCATAAAACAAATTATATATTTAAATGGTATTTAATTTTAACCCAAAAAATTTACTGTCTCAGAAAATTATGAAAAATTCACCGTTGGATAATTTCGACGTCTTGATACCAAAAATAATATTTATATTATCTAAATAATTTTCTAAATATTTGGATTTTCACTTTTAAAATAAAAACCGACATTTATAAAAAAAATTACGGGTTTTGACAGAAATGGCTTTCAAACCTTAATAAAAATTTTAATTGCACTCATAAAATTATAAGATCATTTATACTTAATAAAAAATTAATTTAATATTAATAATAATATTTTATTAAAATATTATTTAATTCAAAAAAACTTTAATTTAATAAAATATAATTCTTAATTAAATAATAACTAAAAACACCATTTGTACTTTAAAAACTAATTACAATGTATCAAAAATGACTAGAAATTATATTCATTATTATATACAAAAATAATGTACATGAACATTGTGCTACTTATTTGTTACATAAACCCTTAAAATAGCCGCATAAGACCTAAGGGTAAGGTGCGCGATGGTGACAGACTCTTGGGGCGGCTCTGATAACATCGCTCGGGTGGTAATTTAAATCAACTTCCACTTTTCATGTAGACGATCACGTTCGAGCTTGACATGATGAAGCTCAGCTTGGGCTTGGTCAAGGGAAAAGCCCAAAGACGCCACCTCTTTTCCGAGCTCTGACAAATGGGCTTCGTAAGGGGAAATTCTACTGGATGAGGCCATCGCTTCCTTTGTCTGAGTAGAAATGGGTTCGTTAAAGCCTTATATTTATACTACTCATATGATCACTGCTCAACAGCTAAAAAGTTACGGTCACAAATATTAACGTAATACTAAATAAGTTGACATCTTATAAAAACAATTTTCATAAAGAAACATTTAACTGGATCAAGAGGGATTTTCCTTTAATGAAACTTTGGGTCGTTACAATATAATTCATGGAAGGTGTAATGAACATTTGTGGTGAGTGATGGAATTTATAGTGGTAGGTTAATGGTATTTTTTATTATTATATTCATTATTTTGTTATTTCGGCTCAAGACTATCAATAATTTGGATCCTTATCCATAAATATTTTAAATAATGAATTATTTTCTAATATTCTGGAATTTATATCATCCACACATCATCCATGACTCAAAATTTAATGTATTTCTAAAATACCATAAATTTCTATATTTCACTATTAATAAAAATTCTACTATTTTAGAGAAATCATAAATATTCAACCTAACCAGTTTTTGACACATATAATTAATAAATAGATCCATTTTATGAAAATAATTTTTTAAATATGTGGTATTACATTTTCAATTAAAATCATCATTTATTTGAAAAATGTCTATTTTAATATTATAAACTCTTTTATGACTCATTAAAAAATAAATTAAGTCCCCATAAATAATCTTATAGTTATAATAAAACAATATTTAAAAATATGTATAAATTTTTCAAAAATAAATTTTATTTCAAATCCTTATATTAACTCTAAAATTTTAAATAAATTTTTACGTTCACTAAAATACCAACACTTAATTCTTAATTTTTAAAAGATATTTTTACATATACTATAATATAGTTACATTATATTTTCATTTATAAGATGAAAAAATTTTATATTTAACTTAATTGGTGAGGTTTTTTTTCTATTGGCCATATTTCTATTCCTAATGATCATGTTACTACTCCAATGGTCATGTTACTATTCTATTGGTATATGTTTATTTATTTTAATAAATATAATGTATTTAATTATTCATTCATTAGAATGATGTTATTATTGGGATCTGTGTTCAAGGTAAGTTTTATACAACATAAAAACTATAAGAAGGTAAATTTGCCTGATAAAATCTTAGGTTATTACACAAATCATGAAAAAAACACATTTCTGGGTTTCCTAATGGGCTATCCACATATACAAAATAAAAAAACTAAAAATAAATATATTAGGATCTACATACAACACTGATAAAAACCACATACCCGCTCTCCAAAAAACATGAGTTTTACAATACTGATCTGGAGACACCACATGTGAAGCTCTGCTCACTCAAGAAAACCTTTTCCTTGACCCCATTCATCACACAACTTTGGTTCCATCTATAATGATGGCATCAGGTATTCAAAAACACTGAGGTGAAAATATAGATTGGTGATAAATAAATCTCACTTGTTCACCCAAAATAGTGGTCCTATGACCATCTGTAATAAAAATTTCATCCATATGTGATATACATATCCAAGACAAAAACTAACATTATCAGGACTAAAAGAAACAAATATGTATCATAGGGATAAACAAACATAATTATGTATGCAACTAGTGGGTTATACCCTAAAACCTATGGTAAATCTTCCCCCATTATAGTCCATTATAGAGGATTGTAACAAATGGATCAAACTTCCAAAAATCAACAGAAACAACCCCCAAATATACATAGGAGATTCAAATTTTCTAAATGAAAAATGCACTAATGTTGGATCCTAGGGCCTAACCATAGGTGTCCACTTGAAAAAATACAACTACTGGTCACTCATGAATTTTTTGAATGATTTTCAATGGTCAATAAACATCCCCTATACACATCAAATATCTTTTATGTCTCAGATGTCTAACAAAACAAATCAGGCTCCATCCACATGGACCAGATAAATTCAGTACAAAAGGCTCCATGCCTAATTTTAGGAGCACAATGGTATCCATGACAAACAAAAACACCCCAAGCTAGAGAAAACCATAAATATATGGTTAGTTACCTAATATAGATCATTTGTTATATCCCCAATCCAATATAACCACATCCAACCAATGAATTAGAAAACAAAATCAGTAATCATGGCCAACCGTCGATCCATAAATATTACAAGGGGCTCCTCAAATAATAATACTGAGATGAATATTCCTCAAACATCATGACCAAAGGAAAATGTAATTTGGGAAAATCCAAACATAATCCCCCTATCCATATAGATAAAGTATCAGTTCCAATCCACAATCATCCAAAAAATCACAAGTCCTCTATCAGCACCCTATGTCTCATCATCCAAACCAAACAGCCAACGTGGTCTCTCCATGAACAACCTCACCGTCTAACCGAACTCAAGGCTACCACAATCCCAAGGGACACAAAATAATGCAATGTTCTCTACTAAGATTCCCCGCTACACCCAACCTATCAGTCTATGCCTATAGAAGAAACCTCAATAAACCCAACGACCAAATCCAGAGGACACCCAATGAGGGGTTCTTCTATCTCATCTAAGAGTATGGGATGCACCCTGTGCATAAACATCCCAAATGTCCCTCATTAGCCATCAATTAATCCTTGATCAACAAAAATACAGAAGGGGGATCCAAAACACACAATCCTTCCAAAATGTGAATCCACAATGGTCACCATGACCACATCAAAAGAAGGACCTACTATAAGTGATCCTTGGAACAATACAATTCATGGGGAAATTCCCATGTAAGAAAGATCATTTGATCATCTCATCTGACAAACCATCCATATGTTCTGCCTTTCCCACATGGACAACCCAAGAATCACCATGCAATAGATTCATTTTCCGACACTGACTTCCGAAACCACAAATCACTCGACTAGAAAGTAGACCACAATCAAACAATGGTATATGACCATAATATCCATCCAAAGGTTACCAACATATCCAAAATGATCCAATATATCTAGTATTCAAAAACATATGAGCAAAATCAAAAAGATCTATCCTCGATCAATAAGTATCCTCACATAAAGAAAAACCAAGATGTCTTTAGATACATTAATTTATCCATTATTATGGGATCTATAAAAAATAACCTCAAACAACAGTAACTAGTATATGTAAACTAGGCCTACTAATAGTATCACAACCCACACATGAGACAAAAAACTAAAACCTATTCCATTATAGTATTTTCAATCCAAACCACCAATAAATTCTCCTCAAAAATATATCAATAAAACACACTATCCAGATGGAATTCAAACATAAAAAGTATTCTAATATTTTGATCTATATGGAGAAACTCTCATAATAGTCTATGAATAAGGAAAATTCCTATATCACGATGAAAAATATGAAAAATGGACCAAGGTAAGAATATTACATGACATTCCCTTGGGGTATATGGCATGTAAACCCTGAATACCTCCCTATCCATGTTAAATATTCCAATATTTATGTTTCTAATGTACACTGGGTTATGACCGTATACATAGAATGTACCTAGGCATGGGTACCGTCCCTTGTCCCCAATCCCCACTCAGTTTATAAAACACTAGAGAAAATGACATGTACCACTTGTACGTGGAATGTAACAAGACTTGGGGTGCATCTCCCTAAGATTATTTGAATTCTTTTTATAATATAAATTAATTTTTTTTATATTTTTTGTTACATGAAATAATGATTTTAACATGCATCACACGAAAAATCAAATTTTAAAAAAAAACATGATATATTATTAATATTATTAATTAAACGTGATGCTTATAACCCTTCCAATAAACATTGAGATATAAATTATAATAAAATATTTTAAAATATTATGCATAGTGTTTTTATATTAATTATAAATATTGATATAAAATTTTATATTTTATGAAAAGTAATTATATTTTTCAAAAACACTATTTTTTCCAAAATATATTATTATTTTGATTTTATGAAATATAATCCAATTTTCTTTATATAATTTGTAAAATTAATTAAATTAAAAAACAATCTTTTAAATAAATGTTTCAAAATTATCCTACATTAAATTTTTGGGATTTATCTTAAAGTATTAATTTTTAAATGAATAGTGAAAAGTGATTTTTTTTAAAATCCGTTCTGGTTAATGAATTTTTAAGGCTTAATTTTGTATTAAAATGGACTTAAAAGTAAAATTAGAAATATTATATATTAATTAATTCAATTTTGTAAAATTTATTAATTTTCATACGCTATTTTGATATAAAATAATTTTAATAATTTTAGCATTTTCAAATTAGAAAACCGCTTTCTCGTTAAGTCTGCTGGTTTAATTTTAAAATTAAATTTTCTCATACTATAAATTAAATTTTCAAAAGATGATTATGTATTATTAATCAGAATAATTTATTTTATATAATAATTTAAAAATAATTTTGAACATTAATTACTAGTACAAACAGTTAAAAATATTTTCCATAGTTAATGAAAAAATTGGTTTTTTAAGGGATTAAACAAAATAAATATTGGTTAAAAATGAAAAATGATTGAATAATTAATATTGTATGTAAATATTTAGACCTTATAATTTATATTTCCTAATAATATACAATTTTATTCCTTGTGGCATGTGACACTGTGGGTAAACCCTTTTCTTTTTTAAGAATTTCATGTGTTCCACTCGCCTCACCTATAAAAGGACACCCATTGTCCCCTCAATATAAAACATAAAAAAATCATTAAATGTTTCCATAACATACCCAAATAACATCATTACTGCATATTAAAATCTTAGAATCCTTATCTAGGTCATGAAACCATCCAAATATACCTTTTGGTGAAAACCAAAAGAAGTTTTCCAAAGAAGAATCAACACCCGTAGCTAATGATTTTATTCATTTATTCCGCAAACTAATTGAATTATTAATAAACCACTATTTTATAATAAACAAAGTATCTTAAAATTTCTAATATCATTTTATTTCATGTGAATGACCAACAATCATCACATATTCCTTTAAATGTGCTAGGGAATCATTATTCTTGTGTAAGACTTCCGCCTCATGAACTAATGTTATTCATTCCCCATCATCACCTCTAACAAATGGATAAAATTATAGATTAAATATATATATTAAATATTAAATATATTATTATTCTTCTTAAATTAATATATCATATATAACTTAATAATTTATATTCATTGGGAATAATATAACGTCGCTCGTGTGTACAGTATAATACAAGCTCGCAAAGAATTCTGATTCATACAGACTTTGCATGGAAGCTAATAAAGATTGGTTAAATGAAAATATATGACATGTATGGCATATAAATTATTATATAATGGTAATATATTATTTACCTTTATTTCATTCAATCAATCCAAAAATGGAAATTTCATTCATGCGTATATATAAACTGTTGTCTTGAGGAATGATGTATTTCCTTTTATATCTCTAAATTATATGAATTATTCGTAAAACAAATATTATTAATTTATGTTATATTTATATCATTCATAAAATTATTTTTATTATGTATACATGATAATATTAAGAGTACAAAGAATAAAAAAAATTAAAACCTACCCAAAAAATGAAGCTTTTATTGCCTGAAACACAAATTTAACATGGAATTATTAATAAATGGGTAATATAATGTCATAATAAAATAATATACAATATAATATACATAATTATTTTTATTTAATTGATTTATAATAAATTTAAATTTACTATATATATTTTTTTAATTTGTAGAAAGGAAGTCAATACTTATGGTAAGGGTTTGTTTCAATTTTTCATCCTTGAGACATATATTATGTAATGAACCAAACTTCTTTTATGAGGTGTAGATACATCCCTGTCGACATGTAATATAATTAAATTATCTATTTATTTTAAATATATTATTATTTTCATTTAATTTTATTTCTTTATGGGTCATAAAAATTTTGTTACAAAAGTGATAAATATTTTATTTGACAATATTATCATTTATCCAGATTGTTAATGGATATGTTTCCCTTTCGATAATTATATTATCCATACATCAATAAACAAATTAATTTTATTTTCCTTCTGTAATTTAATGGGAATAAATTTTCTTTCATTTTCCTCTCTTTATGTACTCAAGAGACCTAAATAATGTTTTTATGAAAAATAATCTTTATTTCTTCCTTCGGTCAAAAAATATTTTCCTTCCAAAACTGTGTTTTATAAAAGTGTGTTCAAACATGTTCTTAGAATTTACCAAATTTTACAAATGATTTAGTTTTTATAATTTTTTTGAATGGAATGTTCTTTTCATTTTTCAAACAATTACCCTATGTATTTTACTAAAAATGTGAAATAATTATTCATTTTATCATTATGACATGAACTTAATTCTCTACCATAAAAATCGTTTATTTGAAGCTTCTATTATAAAATTCAATATTATTTAAAAAAATTGTATTTATCTTTAATATTAATTTCTTTACAATGTGGAAAAGATATTTTTATCAATAAATGTTTTATGGAATCATTAAAAATAAATTTTTATATAAGATAAAATTCATTGATGTTTGCTATACATTAATGGGGTTACAATCCATTGATAACATTATTATTCATTCCCTAAATGGTTTTTTCTTATGATGACATGATTTTTATGAAACTTCTTTCACTGCCATGAGTTAGACCAAGATTAAATTCCTACGAAACATAATTTTTTTAGGAATTATCCTATGATGAAATGATTGTGATGTTTGGATATTTTTCATATATTATAATATGATGATATATTTTTGGAACCCATTTAAATTAATGGGTTATTATCTAAGGAATGTTTTATAGTCTTGTGGAAGATATACATATGATTTTTTGTGAGGGGTTGGACTTTTATCTCCTTCATATGCAATGAGAAATGATTTATATATCATGATATATAATTGAATGGAATAAGGAGGGGACCCAGTTCAGTACTGTTATTTTTCAACAATGATGGACTTGGGAATGAACGTTGACTACTATGATGGATTAGGGAGTGAACCCATTCCACTATGATAGATATTAATGTGACAATGGACTACTATTAGAATTATTTTCTATGATTATGTATATTCCATAGTTCTATGTCTTATTCTAATCTTATTCTCTCATGTATTGTGTTCATTTATTTCGTTATGATTTTTATCTTATGAATAACCAATACTTTTTCAATAACTTATAATTTTGATCAATGGTATTCATTTTATAATATATAAAATGTTATGTTCAATTTCTCATACCCTTATTTTCATGTTATACTTATATATACCCATTTTTTACCCTTAATGAGCATCTGATATCACATTTTATAATGTTTCATTTCATTAGTTTATAAAGATATTAATTATGTATGATATGTATAACAAGGGTGGTAGTTTTTATGAATAGGGTGGTATATGATTAACCTCACATATAAACTAGTTATTTATATTTATATGTTGCCAAAGGAACTGTAACATTTTGATCCTCAGGTGTGTGTTTGTATAATTTAATGAATATCCATCTAGAAAGATGAATCATCTATGTATTAAGGGATTTGATTTATATAGTTGATTTTAGAGAATAAGTTTATTTATCCTTTGGAAACTATGATGATAAAATATTATTTATGTCTCTATGTAAATGTATAATGATAAGTGTAAAGATGAGTCAATGTATAAGAAAATTTCCTAGAATTTTGTTAATGGGTGTATAGAATGGTTTACAATAAGTAGAATATCTTTTTTGATACTACTTATAGATGTGGATAAGGCACAGATGTACCTTGGGATAATAACTTAGAAAAAGGGACACTGAGTATCACTCAATCATCAACTAGTTCATGAAAACGAGCCTCACGAAACACCTAGTGTTACACTTCAGTGGGATATTCTTTAGAAATTAACAAACACTTTATAAATTATAATGAAGCATTTAAATAGATTAATAATTTGAATTACATAGGATTAAAAAAGGTCTCATTGATTAAAAAGATGATTTCTAGATTTGGACATCCTATAAGTTATTTTTCATCATTACATGGTTCAAAAATATGATTTTAATTTCATAATATATGATTTTGTTATTCTATAGATAGATACTAATTAAATAAAGTTAAATATAAGTGTGATGGGTAATGAAATGATTTTCCTCCCAATTTTAGAAACATTAAGGTAGATAAAATTTAAAATATTGTTATTATTCCCACGTAACATTCTCAATCCTATAATAATGCATAACTTCCAAAAGAATAAATAAGGGAACAAAATTTTATTAAATACTTCATAAGTGAATATCCACCCTACTTCACTGGATCCACTGATCCCCTAGTTCTTGAGTATGGTATCAAGACCACTAAATCAAATTTTCCAATCTGCAATGTTCAAAACTTGAAAAATTAATTTTGGCCTTCTGTCATATGAATGTCATGATGGATAAATGTTAAAATATCTTCAATAATACTTGTTAACATAACGAAATTCACTCCACTAACTGGGAATAGTTCAAAAAACTATGTTTGGAGTAGGTAAATTTCTAATATTCTTTGTACGAAGATACATAAGGAGTTCCTTGAGCTAAATAAAAAGGATTAATAATCTATTGGAACAAATGAGGATAATTTTACAAGTCTTATTAAGAAAAATTAAAGTATTATCATCTAAATGAAAAGTGAGGTTGATCAATTCAAAAATGGATTAAAAATAAGTATATGTAGGGTTTTAGCCATAAGATACTTTAGTTACTATGAGTAGATTTATCAATGTGCTCTCACTATTGAAATGGGGGGTTATTTTACCTATCAATATCATGGTTTTGATAAGAAGGGGAAAATGGAATACTAGAAAAAATATAAAAACCATAGAGAAAAATATATAGGATTTCCATTATGCTTGAAGTGTGTGAATAAACATGGGGGAAATTTTCTTAAGGGGAATAGAAAATGTTTTGTGTTTTGAAATAATGGTCATTGGGAAATCTAGTTCCAATGTGATTGGAAGAATTGATCTAAGATTCAAATAGAGAGAAATATTTACATAATGTAGCTACAAAAATATAGTGATTCAAATATAAGTAGTTTGGTGATTATGATAAGTAGTACTGAAATCTAAAGGTTAATGAACATTATTGACATCAAAAGCCTATTACGGTGGGAGAAAAATGGGAATATAATGTGATATTTATTTTTGGATAGGGTTATGAGAACTATATGTTTAATGGTAAAAATTTCATCCACTCTAGATATGCTAATCTATGATTTCATTGTAGATCTACCCATTTTTTATTTCTAAATAATTATATAAGGGTATCAAGATTCCACCCAAATCATTATATATATAATATTTAGGGAAACCCTATAATGATATGATGACCACATCTAAATTAAATGATTCTTATCATATTATTTCTTTTGATAACGTTCTTATTATAAATAATGTCATTAATTATCTGGTATAATATGTCTCTATCTTAGGAATATACTTACATTCCTAATATAAAGCCCAAATAAATTTCTGAGGATGTGAATTATCATTTGATATTTCTATCTAACCTATGATCATCCATCAGTGAGATAATTAATATGAACTTATTATATGAATCATATTAATTTTATCGGTTTTTATTCTTATTAAAGAGGGGGTGTTTATCATAGATCATTTGAAAGAAACTCAACATCGATAATGTAATGACATTTTAGGGTTTTTTATGTCTTTATATAAGACTTATAAAACCTTCCACTAAATCATGAAGCTGTGTAATCAATATATGTCACATTTGGTTCCACCATAATTTCAAGGACTGCCTATATAATGGATACAATTGAGTTACATGAATTGGAAAAAAATCATGGAGAACCCTGAAAAAGGATTCATTCGTCCAAGTACATCAAATCAAGGTGAAAATATTTCTTTTTTTAAAAGATTTAAATGGATCAACGTGAGTTTATATTAATAATGAATAGATAGACAAGATCATGATCAAGAAAAGAACCATCTACCCCATATTAATGAACTATTTGATCAACTACATAGAGCTCAATAATTTTCCAAGGAAAAACATCATTGTTATATCATCAATTGAGGTTCAAGAAGGAGGATATTCTAATGAAAAATATCCATAAATGTTAAAGTAAATATTCATTTATAGTGATGTCATTCGATCTTACTAATTCCCATGATATCCATATTGATTTTTGAATAGATTCTTTAGAGAGTTCCTTGATTAGATTTTTATTATTTATAGATTATATTATTATCTATTCAAAGAGAAGTAATTAGAATGAAGATCACATAAGAATTATTCTAAAGACCCTAAAGAAGTACAATCTATATGAAAAATTTCCAAAGTGTGAATTTTTGTAATAAAATGTTTCATTATGGGGTTATATTGACTCAATAGAGAGTATATCAGTAGATCAATCAAGGACTGAGGGTATGGAGTGTTGGCCCATACAAACCATAGTGATTGAGATCCATATTTTTCTTATTTTGGAGGGATATTATAGTAATTTTATGGAGTATTTATCATGACTATCTAATCCACTAACCTAGTTAACTTGTATGGAACCAAGTTCCTTTGAATATATGAGTGTGAGGAAAATATCAATTAACTGAATATAAGATTAAGTAGTGAAACTATTATTGCATTACTCTATAAAGGAGAAGGGTTTGTAATATATAGTAATTCATAAAAAATGGAATGGGACATTTTCTTATGTATTGTAACATGGTTATATATTTTTCCTAATAAAAATCAATTATTCATAAAAAAATTTCCCAAATCTTGATTTATAGTTATTTGTTGTAATTTTTGAATAAAAATAATGCAGTAATTATCATTAAGATGAAATATTTTTTTTATATACGGATCAAAAATGTTTCATTTATATATTCATATAGAAGGAGTTGAATATGTTCCATATAATATGGTTAGATATGATTAATTAATATGACTTTTCAAAACATTAAGACCCTGAGAAAGTTAACAAAGTGTTTCATGCCTTGAGTTAAATGGATCATGCTAGCATATCCATGATGTGGGTCACTAAAGATTCTATTTTTATATATTTTAAATGGGTGGATCTATAAATATTTATGGAAGGGGATAAATCATATATTTATCAATTTAATGTTTGTCTATATAAACCTGAAAAGATTATTAAGGGGTAGAAGGAAGATTTAGAGCTACAAAATAAGGTTGTAAATGTTCTGGGGTTTAATGTTGATCATGATAGAATGATGGAGTTCTATAAATGTGTGTGTGTTTCTCCCTTGTCAAATTTAAATGTGTTTTTAGTGGATGATTGTAGTTCTTCATTCTCTATCAATCTTATTAGAACAAATATATATAGATATTTGAAATTTTTTTCTGGTATGATGGCATGAAGATAGATGTCATAGAGTTTGTAACTCTATTATTGGTATGATATCACGTTAAGGGAGAGAGAGAAATTTTATATTTTGATGTTATATATGTTACCTATAATAGAATCACAATTAGAAAAATCACCATGGATTCTGTATTTGGACTCTACAAAACATCTCAAGGGAATAACTCTTTGTGGCTTATAATCAATCACCTTACTACATCAACACAAAACACACTTTCATAGAATATATTCCATCTTATTAGAATTCCATTGTATACATTAAGGTTGTGGTAATGCTTCAGGGTGTACTGCAATCCATTTTTTCAATAATGATCTAGGATTTAACTTGATGTTATAGAAAAGTCTTCAGGAGGGTCAATATATAGTGTTATGTTTTAGAACTACATATCATACTCAGATAGATAGTGAATCTGATATAAAAAACTATAGTGGATATATTGACATATTGTTCTATGGATTTCAATAGTGGATGGGATAAAAAATAACCTTTATTTATGTTTTAATATAAAAATAGCTTTCAATTGACAATTAAGATGGATCCTTATAAAGACCTATATATAAAGAAGTTTAGATCTCCTATATGCTAGAATAATATTGGGGAAAGAAATCTATTTTGACATGAGATAGCGGAATAAATTCTAGATAAGTTTATATCCATTTAGCAATGAAAAATGGTATCTTAGAGTCAATAGAAAATTAATGCTTAAACTCTTTGGTGTGATAAAGAATTTAAAATTTGTGAAAAGGATTTTCAAAGAATTTTTCCAAGGAAGAAGGTAATGAGATTTTGAAAGAAGGAAAAAATAATTTGTAGTTGTATTGGTCCCTGTGATAAATTTGATCATATTGGAATGGTAGCCTCTCATTTGGTGATTCTATCAAACCTATCTCAAGTCCAGGATGTGTTCAATGTATCTCTCTAGAGGAAATAAATACCCAACCCTTCACATTTACTGAACTCAGAGATTATACCAATGGAGAATGATCTTTTATACGAGGAAAACTCAATGGATATTATATATCATATATATAATGTTCTATGAAATAATACTACTCCCTTGGTCAATTTTTTGTGGCATAAATTTCAGTTTGAAGATTCTAGGTGGTAACCTAAGAAAATTATGAGGTATTTATCTATATAAAAGTAAAGAATTTCATGGCATAAATTGATTTTAAGGGGGATATACTTTTACACCATGTGTTTTTATGAATTATTTTTTTCCATTCATATGTTAAATTTTATTAAAATCAAGCATTACCTGCAACAATGAGTTTTACTTGTGTTACACACAACACCAAGTATCATCAAACAATGATATTCTATTATCATTATTATTTAAATGCCACTATTATAAACTATCCCTTAAACATATAGATATGAATAGTAATAAATAAATTTAAAATATTATATAAAATAATTTCATATGAATAAAATATATTGATAAAAATTATTTTCTTCCTAGAAATGTCGTTATATGTTTTTAAATTACTAATTTCTCAAGGATATGTTTTCTATTTTATTTTGAGAATAATAAAAAAATAATTTTTTTCTAAATTTTATAAAATGACTTAGTAAAATAATTTTTTTTAAAATAGTTTCCAAATTATGTTATGATTATTTTTTTATAAATTTTTCTTACAAGGTTAATTTTTTCGGGAATAATGAAAAATACTAGATTTCATTGAAAAATACCTTTTCATTTAAAGAATTTATGAGGTTATATATTGTTTTAAAATTAGATTAAATGTAACATTAACTATATTATGTACCAACTAATCTACTTTCAATAATTTGAAACATTTTTATATTGAATATTGAAATAAAAAACTTTTTAATCTTTGAAAAAATTTCTCCTTGGAAACAGATTTCTCATTGTGTCTGTGAGTTAACTTTTAAATTCAAGTTTTCTAAAACTGTGAATAGAATTTCAATAAATGGATTAAATATATGTAATTATAATAAAATATATTATATAATATTTCCAATTTATTTTTTGACCATAATGAATAGTAAACAATAGAAAAAATCATTTATCATGGTTATGGTAAAATTGGGTTTACTGGGGGAAAAATTAAAAAGAAAAGTGTTAAAAATGAGACAAGACGTTTCTATTTTATATTATCAAGAAATATTTAAAATTTAATATTTTTATTTCATGATAATGGTTTATTTTTTTTTGGAATGTGAAAAATGTGGGAACACCATTTTCTTTTCATAAAATTACAAGTGTTACACTCACATCACTTATAAAAGAAAACAACCTCCACTCTATACTTCACAAATTAAAACTATATTCCCTTAAAATACCTATACAAATGAAATATTTAATTTTATAATACCATCATAGAAGCCTTAGTTTGGTCATAAATCCATCCTATAAAGCGTTTTGTGCAAAAAAAAAGATGTCTGATTAAGAGGTAACTCCGTTGACCAAGTGTTTAATTTTGTTTCGTCATCCACCTACGTAAATTATTTTTAAACCATGATGATATAACAAAATATTTATCATATATATAATAATATTTTTTTAATTTTAATTTTATGACCTACAACCATCTTCTCTTCCATCAAATGGTATATGAAACTAGTATTTGTGTGTATGAGGGACTGCCACCTTGCGAGTTGATGTTATTCATTTTCCATCAACACCATTAATTTTTAGATAATATAATAAATTAAATTATGATATATTATATTTACAATTTTATTATACTCATATAATTATAATATCATATACATTTTTATACATTAATATCTATTGGAATGTGACAATGTTACTCTTATGTATGACATACTACCACCTCGCAAAGAAATGTGATCCGTTAACACTTTACATCGTAGGAAATAAGGGTGGTTTTAGTAAAAGTATATGATGTAAATGATATAACTATGATTCTATAATTTTCAAATAATATTTACATTTTTTCATTCAATATATTGAGAAAATAAATACATCATTTGTGCATAATTATCACCCACCATCTCCATGAAGGATGAATTTAATTTCATATCTCAAAATATTATAGATATTTCTATAAACATAAATAATAAATATATATGATATTTATATTATGGTAAATTTTTTTTGATATGATGGAACCATGATAAAATTTAGAGGGCCAAAAATAAAAAATAAACACATACATGAAAAAAAGTAGATATTTCTCAAAACATTACATTAACATGCAATTGTTAATAAACATGTAATACAAAGGCATAAAATAATAATATATGGTATGATGTATATATTTATTTTAATTTAATATATTATTAATATAATTATATTTACAATTTAGGAGTTCTAAAAATGTACTATGGAAATCGATATCAAAGGTAAGGGATTTTTATCTCATGTTTCCTTCCTTGAGATATTTTTTATGTTATGCGCCTATATTCTATTATGAAGTGTGTATATATCCCTTTTGAAAGTTAATATCAGAAATTTATTTATTATATAGAAATTTTATGTTTCAGTTAATTTTTTTCCTTAGGGTGCCTATAATTTAATGTAACTAAAGTGGTTAATATTTTATGTTGCAGTCTCATTGTGTATTAGTATAGTTTATGATCATATTTATGATGATAAAAGATTAACATTCATCTATCAAGAAATAAATTAATTCTATGATACACATTAAAATTCCTTATAATACTTGTTTTCCATTCATTTCAATATCTTTATGTACTCAAGATACCAAAATAATGTTTTTAAAATAATGCTTCTATATTTTACTCTTCCATAAGAAAATCAATCTTCATCTAAAACCATGTATTATAAAAGTTTTTTCAAAAATGTGTTTAACATTATAAAAATATTTATTGAAAATATACCCATGATTTAATTAAATTTAAATAATTAAATCTTCATGTCACTTTCCAATCATTTAACATTTCTATATTATTGAAATTGAGAATGAAATCCCTATTTTAACATGTATAGCCTAAAAAGAATTATCCCCCATCATAAAAAATATCTTTTTTGAATATTCATGTATAATATTACATTATTATTTTCAAATTCAACTATTTTAAAAATGTTTTATCTTTTAAATATTTTTTTTAAAGTGAAAAAATATATTTTATTTTAGAAATTCTCTAAATTATATTCTAGAATAATTTTACCTCTCGAATGAAATTTTTTGATTTTACATATTCTATACTATATATATGATCCAAGGATACCATTATTATTATTTCTATTTATGTATTTTTTATGATATGATTTTTATGAAACCTATTTCTTAACCACATGTCATACGATAAGGAAATTCCTATGAAACATTCCAATTTTCATGGGTTATACTATGATGAAAAGATAAAATTATTATGAAAAATTTCTATTTTATAAAGGTTATGATAGGATGAAATGTTCATTAAACCCATTTCATTTCATCAGTTGTGATATGATTAGTTTTTTATAAACTTATGGAACACATATGTTCACTTTTCATTATGTGATGGTTGAGACCTATATCTCCCTCCAATGCATTGGGAAGTTATTTATACATTATGAGATAAACATGACTAGAATGGGGAGTGGACAGAGATAAGTATGTATATTTATACACTATGATGGTCTTGGCAGTGAACCTTTACTACTATAAAGGGTGGGGGGAGTGAACCCACTAAACTATGTTAGCCTTAGAAGTGATCCTTGAAAAATATTGAAATGATTATATATAATTATGTTTATACCATAGTTGTATGTATTATGCCAATGTTTTCCGTAAGGGATCATGTTCTTTTATTTCCCTTGTCTTCTAAATTTTAAATCATTATTTCAAGACACAAGATTTTTTACTTTCATATGCATGGTAAGGTTTTCTAAATTTTATGATCATACACTCATACACATATGTTTATGTAATTCTTACACATCTCCCTTATTTACCATTACTTGGAATTTAAGCTCACACATTCAGATATTTTATTTCCATAGGTTATGAATAGTTTTATTATATGAGTTATATATAATAGGGGTTATTGTTATTAAAAACATAGTGGTAGATAATGTAGTTCACATATAAACTAGTTGTCTAGAATTCTATGTTTCCAAGGTAATTATACTTTTATGATCCCAAAGAATTTGTTTGAATAATGTAATGATTTTTAATATAGAAAATGAAATATATATGTATGAAAATACGGTGTAACTATATGGGGTACCATCTACTTTACATCGCTAGAAACACTTCCTGGGTGTCTACTCTTACAGAACGTGCACCCCACATAGGGACTAGTTCTTGTACCCCCCGAACAACCATGTACTGATGCATTGGGTGTCTAGTCGATCACTACACCATGCCCCTAGCCTACGACGCGGAGTTCACTCCCAAAAAATACATCATGTAGTCTAAAAATTTCATGATCCCCAAATATTAATAACACATGATGTGTCTTCTTTGATACACACACCATGTATAGTGGTTTCACTGAATATCAATCCCCAATATCTCCCAAAAACCCTTACTTTATAGGAAAGAGTCATTTATTGTCCCCCCAAGTGTCCCCAAAACCCAAAATATGATTTAAAATATAAAAACTACTATTTTAGTAGAATTTTAAGCACAAAACATATAATTTGTCTACCTCCATTTGTAAATAACTGATACATTAGTTTGATCTGTGATCCACTACTACAGCATGATGATCTGATGTGACACAAGCTTCTTGGGGATGTCTCCTCCTCTTTCCCTCTCTCTCTTCTCTCTCTTAACCTCTCTTAATTGAGCGACACACAGGGTTGGATCCATATATGTGACATGAAAATAAAGATAAAATTAAAAGAAAAAAAGAAGATAAGTGGCTCAGGCCTAGACCTAGTACCCAACACAAGTTTATGCTTCGCTTAGAGAAAACAGTTCAATTTGGATTAAACCATAGAGAAATAATCTCAATATGACACTATTTATGAAATATACCACCAAATGAAATTGAAATGAAATTTTATAAATAATTAATTAATTACTAAACATTATACAACAAATAAATTGCCTCATACTTTCGAAAAAAACTTTTATTATGCTAAACATCATTTTTGTGTCCAAGAGAGTGATCCATGATATTATATGAGATCATATTATATTCGGAATTACGATTTTCCAGTGAAAAATCAATGGGAAAAACATTCATAATTTTACTACTTTTTCAAAACCAAGGTTGAGGTGGGTCATCACAAACTCTGCACCACAAACTCTTCACCCCCCTGAGAAGCCTAGATTGTCAACTAGAAGCTAAGATCAATAGTTAAACTGGTGCCATCATGATCATTTAAGGGCCACTCTTATAGGCTCCAAAACACACTCCCAACATGGGTGACTTTCAACCGTGACTAATATAATGTTTCCCACCACAACAGTACCCTTATAGATGCATTTCTACCCAGGGGAATCCCAATAGACCCAGTTAATGTCCATCACCAAATTCAAGGAACTAACATTGCCAAACTGCTCACACCAAAACACCAATAAGAATACCCACAACATCTATTCTCATAAAAGAACCTAAATGAGGTCCATAAACTTTATCGACTAATGATGCACTCTTCACCACAATTATTTCCTTATCCAACACCCATATGAGCCACATAACTCACACTAACATGGGACAAATCCTAATAAAACTAGGATATCACACCAAAACCCACTTATCATGATCCTAATTTTGGGAATTTCCAACAAATTGGAGGATCCTAGACACTCTCCTTCAACATAAATGTGTATCCCTCATTCCATAATCATACAATTGACCACACACCCCTTAGGAATCAATCCAAAACCACAAGATTCTAACCATTAACCAACTACACTATGTAGTGAACAAAAAACAATGATTATGGTTAGGGGCCTAGCCAACCCTTCTTCTCATTAAATTTATGATATTGGGAGAAATCCTTTTTCTCTATTTCTCAAACACCATTTATTATCATTCCCAACCACATCTTACTAATAACATACATATGCAACCCTACAAAGGAAGAACAATCACACTCTCTCAAGTCATCAGTGATAGAAGCACATGGTCCTGATAAAATGATCCAACATATAACACAGGGAAAAAAATTTCACTCTGAAGGAACAAAAACCATGGCTGTTAGGTGAACCATAAACACAGGGAAACTCAAGATCAATCTAATGACCACTTAGACACCATTGCATTCATCGAGTCACCAATAAAAAAATTGAATCCCATTACCGACACAAAAGGGTCTCTATGTGTCCCTCAAGAAAAGAGTTTCATCTCCAACACCGATTAATCTTCATCCCACAAAATCCAGATGACATTTTTTAGAATAAAATATAAAACACCATAAACAAGAATATGTCATGTAAATCCTACATGAGTAGAATGGTGCATTAACACAGACATCGTTCGCATGGTCCAAGAGATTAATGCATAATAAACTATTAATATAAAAACCCAGGTGCATCACACTAGGTGAAATAATGCATCAATGAAAATGAAATTTAATAATTAAAACACATTTCCTACAAAATTTGGATATCCTATTATAAAATTTGTTCATGATATATTTGTATGATATCCATCAAATGTCTTGACACATTTCTAGACAACATGTCTTCTAAATCCAAAAATCATAAAACAAAATGTTATGTGATAGCATTTTTTAATTAATCATCCAAGTTTGAAATAACACATCACCTGATACAGTTTTCAATAATGCATCAAGCATTCCACCCCAAATAGAAGAGCAAGAAAACCTATGGTGAGGGTCTAAAAGATGCAGTGAGGAGACTATACCCTATGATCGGACTATAATAACAATGAACAGTTAAAAAACTCATACATAGGGATAAAAATAATATTATATAAAATAAATAAGTCGAAATTGAAAATTATATAATAAATGAAAGGTCAAATACCGTCATAAAAAGTCAAATCATGTAAAATAAACAATAGTCTACTTACCACTAGGGAAACCACATATAAAAAAAATAAACCAAAAATAAATACATCAGACCAACTTTCATCACAAAGCCAAACCACTTTCCCAGTCTCTACAACACTCAAGATGCATTATCCTGATATTGTGACTCTACATGAGTGGATCTATTTGATTAAGAAATAATGGTCATCAACCCTATCCATCGTGAAACTTATGCACCGACCTAAATGATAACATCAGGTTCTCACACAGACATATGTTAACAATTTGGGGGTGAAACATTAACCTCAGTAGGCCACCTGTAATAGTATACATATTATATTATGTCATTTAAAGTGCATACACATGTAATATTTACATACTAGAAAAAAAATAAATGCAACTGGCACAAAAAAACAACATAAAAAGATGGAAATGTATTAACAATAAATAATCTAACTAATGGGTTCTAGCATGAATCCCAGGGTAAAATATTCCCCCACTATGGATCACACAATAAAATCTTAACATATGAATCACCCATCCACATCCCAAAATGATAATCCTCTAGAACTAGACAGGTTGTCAATGTTTACTAAATGTAGTATGAACAAATACAAGCCCCGTGGAATGACCAAAATAATCCATAAGAATAATGCATCTACCAGACATTAGGACTCTAATGGAATGATAAAAATGAAAATTGAACACCCCCCACTTGTCTAATTTTTTTCATTAACCATAAGTTCTATAGAACAAATCAATTTCCACCATATACCTGTCAGATATATTTCCCATTGGGATCTATACACATGAACTCAATAAATTCAGTACAAGAGGCTCCAAACAAAAGGTCAAGAGAATAACAACATTCAAGACAAAAAAACACTCCAAATCTATAGATAAACCTCAATCTTGGGATAGTTACCTCATCTAAATAATTCATTATCTCTCTAAGACTATCTACCCATAGCCATTCAAGAGAGGTGGGTACTATATCAAAACATAGTGAAAACACCAGATCCCCAAATATCCCAAGTGTCACCTAACCAAAACACTATCCTAAAAAGATACTGCCTCAAATGAAATTTACAAATGAAAATAAATGTGGGTTGATCTAACCTCAAAACCATAAACAAAATAGCTGAACCAACAACATCAATCCACTCTTGGGCTAATAAAGCATGATTCCTCTATCAGCACCCTAGATATAATCATCCCTACCAGACAACTACCATGGTATTTCCATGGAATTCCTTATTATCAAACAAAAAATGGTTCTCCCATAGTCTATGGGGTAATAGGTTAAATTAAAATCCTCCTCGGTGCTCCCCATCTTCACCTAATCTCTCAAGATATGCCTCTATAAGTAACCTCAACTGGAACAATGTCCACAGAAAAATCAGAACACCCTATGGGGAGTTCCTCTAGACCATCCAAAATCATGAGACACTCCTAGTGAAGATACCCCCCAAATGACCCTTAGAGGCCCAAAACTAATCCATAGTCCACAAACACCCAAAAACACATCCAAAACACACAATCCCACCAACAAGGTCTTTTACAATGGTCCTATTGACCACCTAAAAAGTAGGATCCTCTATAAGAGAACATTATCACAATATATTGGTCAAGGAAATAACCACATATTAAAAATAATATTTTGTGTTCCTAGATAACAAACAATCTATGGGTACTAACTCTTTCATAATAACAGCCCAATGTCCATCATTCCACACATCCATTATCAACTGGCAGCTACAAAACCACTAATCACTCGATTAAAAACATTCCAATAAGAGAATATAAAATATTACATTATACTCGTCGTAATATAAAAATGAAACCAAATAATAACTACTATATGAAATGTTTTAACCCATCCTAAAGAGTCAAATAGCTCTGAATCCAAACGTTGAAGAAGGCCTCTTAAAAAAATCTCTCAAACCGAAAAACCATCTAAAAAAAATTATATTTAGAAAGGATTCCACCATCATTATCTACATTAATATATTAAAAAAATGGATTAATCACTATTCTAATTCTGGTTCTTATGTGGAAGAAAGAAAAATAGATGAGGACATGAATCATAAATGGCATGAAAATGGATTACAAGAAATGTATCCCCTGAAGTTATCCTTGGAAATTATCATTTGGCCACTAAACATGTATATTTTTTCATTACATGGTGTGTAGACATATACGTAGTGTTTACCTCATAATGGGTTACTTCCCAATTACCTTATCCCCACACAGTGTGTAAAATAACAGAGAGGACGAAATGTATGACCTATACATAGTGTGTATCCCCATATGGAATACGTTCTCATTTACCTATCCATGTACTCCTCCTATATATATAATCCAACATAGTTTTCCGAATACATGGGGACTGGATGTTTACCCTACACAACCAAGTACCCCCATATTAGTTTTCAAGTTAAGTACTCAGCCACACCCTAGAAGCCCACTACAAGGATTACACTCAAAATTAAACATAATCTAGTAACATGAATCATATCTCCCCTGAAAATTAACAACACATGACATGTTTTACATAAACCAAATGTTGTGTACATGGGTTTTCCTACATAATAATCCCACAAATTTCCCATGAAACACTTGTTTTCTATACACACAAAAAACACAGGTCAACCCCCATGTGGTCACCTACAACCCCAGAGGATTTATAAATTAAAAAACCCTATAATATAAGGATTTATGGAACAAAAAATTAATTGGGTCTAACTAAAGGTGTAAAAACCAATTAATTGGTCAAATATATGATTCCAAGCTATCAAACAATGATCTGGCATGACAATGACTTTGAATCAGTGCCTACCTCTCTTTCCCTCTCTAATTTCTCTCTATTTTCCATTCTTGTCCAATTAACTTTTACATGGGTAATCCATGTACACGAAAACCCATTGTAAGAGGAAAAAAATATATTGAGAAATGAAAAAAGGAATAAATAATGAAGGGGTCCTAGACCCTAGCCTCGACAACCAAGAAAATTTTATACCTCACATAGGAAAACCCCACATTCCAAACACAAACAAATAGATAGAATTTCAAAATGATACTCTATTATAATGTTACGATAGAATGAACATGCATGAATAGTTTAAAATTTAATTAACTAAATATAAAAAATTAATAAAAAAATTGATCATCATTGATTTCTACAAAACGGTTGTCCTTGGATAAACTTACTATTATAAGATCAATTTAGAAATCTAAAAAATTATTTGAAATCATCTTATGGGATAAATTAAAATTTCACCCTGAAACACTTCTGGGAACAAAAAATAAAATTCCCCCTTCTTTTAACAACCTGTTATGATGTGTTTCATCATTATTAATCATTCATTCCCACAAATTTTTTGATTTAGGAATGATGATATAGTTGAAAAAAACAAATAACAATATTGAAAATGTTATACTAGTTCAAAATGATCATGATTACTAACAGTCATTGTTGAAAATAAATAATAAATAACTAATATGATTTTAGAGAATAAGTATAAATAAATGTTAAAAAGGTTTAATTTATAATTTAGGTTATATTATAATTGATTAAAAGATATTTGTTTTTAATGTAACATGTTAAACTATATTTTACTAAGCAGGAATATAGGGTTAGAGATTCTGTTTCATGAATTAGATTTCTTGTGTAAAAACACATTTTGTGAAACATAATTTAGTAGTTATGGATTTATAAATGAATAATAACTATCTTATATAATATTTATGTAATTAATGATGATTGATGAGATGTTTCTTTTCTTTCTTTAAACGTCCTTTTATTCAAAATTTTACAATGTTGAAAGCGGTTTTGAATAAATTGGTACTCAAACCATTAGGGATTAAATTCCAAGAATTATTTTTGAATCAAGATTATTTCAGAAATATAATTCATATAGGGAATTTTTTTTCATTATAAAATACCTTATCATTGTATTTTGATATTTTTGGGTTGTTACATTTCACCCCCAAATTTTATTTCCCCATGAAACATATTTCATCTAAAGTATTTCATGTAATAAAAACTACCCATATCTCTTCACCTCAGTCAGAAACATCCCTTTTTTATGTCTACATTCATTGAATAGTTTTGAAATATTATCTATATATGACCCAATAATTAATTAATTTCATTTTTTAAAACGTTAATTTCTTTTATTAGTTTTAAATAAATTTTTAACATTTTCTTTAAGGGATATTTTAATTAAAATGTGAAAATAGTATTATTTGTAATGAGTACATGTGAACACATCATTATGCTTCCTTTATTGTTTTATAAAAGTACTTCTTTCTATGTTTACACAGTTTATATGAAACGAATTTTTTCATAGATGCTTAAAAAAATGATTTAAAAGTATTTCAAAAGATAATAGATATTTATTATTTCTATGTTATTTTCAAAAATACTAAAAAGTATTTGTTATCTTGGTCACTTTCCATTGAAATATGTTTTTGATAGTCAAGGTTATTCTTAAAATATACCATCCCTATTTATTTATCAGGATGAAATATTGGATTTATTTATCTTCTAGATTAATGACTCATCACTTCATTTATCCATCCTAATCATCTTCTCTTTATGACTCTAATTTTATTCCAATACATTTCATCTATGAATAACCCATTTTTTATTCCATTTTTTGAAGGGAGTTCACCAAGATTCTATAGATTCATTGATTGGGGGAAATTATTTACATAATCATATCATATTTACCTATATGAATTAAATAAAATATGATTTATTGTCATTATAAAAGGGTGTTTGAAAATAAAATTAATTAATATCATTCAAAACCCATATATTTTCCATACGATACTATGATATGATTATTGATGGAATTATGAATTATTTTATTATAATAATCCTTTTCAAAAAGATAAGAAATCAATTTAATTTCAATGGGTTATTTAGGATGTGTTTAATGAAAACCATTTTCTATCTAAGGGTTATTTTATATGGGATTAATGAAACAT
Source organism: Viscum album (assembly GCA_963277665.1). Classification (NCBI taxonomy): domain Eukaryota; kingdom Viridiplantae; phylum Streptophyta; class Magnoliopsida; order Santalales; family Viscaceae; genus Viscum; species Viscum album. Next base: position 458,548,843 of record OY728132.1, on the reverse strand, counting down.
ATTTTTCCTCCCATTGGTTATTTATTATATGATTAAAGGATATTAATTGGAATATGTAAGTATGGATGAATTATGAGTGGGTTCTTGTATCATCATCCAATAAATTTTTTAAAGTTTTATTTTCCATGATAATAATAATTGTGTCTATGTTCTAGTTACTTATTATTGTTTTAATTGAAGGTTTGTATAATTAATGTAGTGTTTCCTTATGATAATTTATGTGCCTGGGTTAAACGATGTCATAGTTGTATTCTTATTCTCATTACTATGTTATTCTTTAATGGGTCATGATTATTAATACCCTCTTCTGATTAATGTTTTATTTTATTCCATGCATTTTGACAGTATTTATGATCTATGCTTTGTTGTGTTTTATATTTATTAGTTATATTGACTATACCAACATTCTAATATTGAGTTAACTAATGATATTTGGTTATATCATTTATAATTACCCTTAATGAGTATATAATTTCACCATTATATTAGGTTTCCATTTCTCTAATTTAAGAAAGGATGTATTATTTTTGATTTATCTAGAATATCATTATGTTTAATTTCTTTATGGATGATATTGAAGACTAGTTATTTATTAAACATTTTTTATTTAATAGGAATAATATCTTTTTGATAAAAAAATGGTTTTAACTATTAAATTATTATTCCTGGCTCTCTAAAACCCTAAACCCAAAAAAGTATTTAGAATTTAACTATTATATTATCGGACAAAAATATTATAATTATTAAAATGTATCAATGATTGTGTATAATTTTTATGTTTTCAAAACTAGATCTAGGAGTGTGGGCTCTGGGATTCGTCAAAATTGAATGGATAAAATGGGCATAAAATACCCAATCCTGTAGAGATTATATGTCTCATAGAGGATGAATTGGATTTTAGAAAAATGTAATAGATGGAGTAAAATATTAATAAAAACCCCTTAAATGATATAAATCATTAAATTAATATCATAATTCTAACAATGTAATGTATTTAATGATGTAATGAACCATATAGGAATCATTTACATAATAAAACAAAATTAGATTCATAATACAAATGTTTCTCAATGAATAGAATTTGAGATAACGAACCCTTACACTGTTAAAAACATTAGAGTTAATATTAGTTAAAGGATAATATTTTTAATGGGATAATAAATAACTTTATTAATTAGAGCATCATGATATAAAATATTGATGGTGTAGTAGATACAACATTCAAAATAAAACATGTTATATAATAAGAAAATATTTCTCAAGTGGTGAAATGTTTTGACCAGATTCCGTTAACTTTTTCCCTAATTAATCAAATGATTTCTTACTATATTATAATAAAAATATATATTATAATATTCTATTTTATAGGCTAATTTACATTAATTAAATTTTATATGAATCATTTATAATTATTCTCTACCTGAATATTTTTTAATTATTTTCAATTTCAATATCATGTATGAGTAATCTTAATTATTTTGAACTACTTATTTAATAGTGGTTTCATTAATTAATATTCCAAAAAATATCATCATTAATATATCATACAAAGTAATAATATTTATTATTTTAAATTAATTCAAATTTTAAAATTTCTTCATATGGGACCTTTTTTAATATCGTTAATAATTATAATAATGATGAGTATGTTTTAGGGATTTTTAACGAAGGGGCGTTGATAACTTATTAAATGACTTAAATATTAACCTTCTTACAAGAAAAATAAAAGATATAATTATTTAAATATTTATATCATATAATATCAGTAATTATGTTCACATATTCATCCATGATATTATTTTATATCATTGTTCAATTATGTGGATTGACCAATCCGAACTTGAAAATAACATAATTAATGGACGATTAATATTGTCAAATTTGTTTATTTGTTAATATTATCATTTTTATATAATAATAATGATATTATTTAGACTATTTTATTGTTTTTATTTAATTTAATTATATTTCAACAAATAATAAATAATCTAGGTGAAAAAACAGCCACTTTACATTGTGGAGTTGGTAGTCCACACAATGCACGGTTAATGTTTTCATTTCTCAACAATGGTGGATTAAAATGTTTCTATTAGTATTTTTATTTATATTATATATTTCATGTTTATTCTTCATTATAATCTAAATAATCATTGAATATAGGCAATGGTGAAAAAATGGAAGTCATCGCTTCTTGGATCCAGTAGTCTCCACAATGCATGGATGATTATTTCTCATTTCATAATAAAAATAGTGGATATAGTGAATATTTATTACCTTGGAATTATAAAATTCAGAATAAATAAATCATTATATATAAATTATAAGAATTGGTTTGGGTATTTAATAAATAATATACAAGATGATATGGAAAAAAGTACACAATTTGGGGACTGGGGATTTCCCATAAAATAATCCTTGGAAATTAAGGGCATAAGAAAATATATTATGGATATAGTATAAATGAATGTGAATATTATTATGAAAGAATTAAAATGGGAATATTTTTAGGTGGATATATATTAATTTTAGTCTTCTTGAATTTGTTATTTGGGGACCCACTTATAAGGGGTGAGAATCGATTTTTTTAATTATAATCAGTTTGTAAAAATGACCACATGTTAAACATGTAATATGGATCAAAATGTAAAATAATGGAGTGTGATATTTGATAACTTCAATAATCCCTCAAAAACTCATTTTCACACATTTTTATATATTATAGTATATGAATCTTACATTTTATCATTTTTTGTTTTTACCATAGTAACTAATTGTTACATAAGTAATTTTATATTTATAACTAAAAATAAACTGGAAATAAAAAATAATTTGGTCATATTAATTCCATATATGAGATCAATTTATCAAATATAATTTCTATTAATAATAAAACATAAATTTAAACATTAACACATGAAACACATAAAACACCCTTTTCGAAAAATGTGTATTCTTAAGCTTTGAATTTATGTGTAGAGTAAAATTATCCATTTATTTTATAATCGTGATATAAATTGGTTTATTATAAAAAAACTCTCTTACTTTAAAATAAATCCAAAACCGAATTTTATTAAAATAATTAATTGAAATAAAGTATCAATAATTGTTTCTTTTATTTGAAAATATTTCATAAGTAAATAAAATTTAAAACATAGGATTTATATGTTCATAATAGTATTTTTAAATATATATTATTAATAATTAGAAAAATATTTTATCAATATATTATTTTTATAATATTTTAATTTAATCATAATCCATTATATAATAATAAATAAGATGATTTTTTTCAAAACTATATTTTTAATTATTCTCAAAAAAATTAATTATTTTGGAAAAATTAAAGAAATATCAAGAAAATTATGATATATCAAATTCATAAATGAAATTTATGTGACATAAATAAATATATAAATATATTTAAACAATTATTTTATATGAAAATACAATATATGAACAAAGATACTTTTTTTAAAAGACCTGAAAATTCAGTGGAAATTTTTTTCATAAATTCATGGGAATTTTACAAGTCCGTGGTTTCTGGCGGCGCTTGATTCTGAGGTCCGGTGTGCCCTTAATCAAATTATAAAGTTTTTTTGGGTGCATTCAGTAAACGTATGAGTGGGATTTTATATCTTTTAAACTGGTGCTTGGAATTGAAATATGAGGGCACCATTGAACTTGCAGCACCGGTATTAGCTTAAGGAGACCTTCACCGTAGTTTCATTCTAACGAGAATGGAAGTTAATTTTTGGGTTTTTTAAATAAAATTAAATAAAAATAAGTATAACTTATTTTTATGATTTGGGTGGTTAAAAACTCCAAGTGGAGGTTAGAGGTGGGGTCGACCACACCCTATCCTCCATTTGGAGGATGTTATTAGGTGGGGCCAACCCGATCCCTTTAACTCCTCTAACCCCCCTTAAACCCCTTTAACTCCCCATAAATGGGGGAACTCTTGAACTTCCCCATAATTATGAAAACTTTTCTTTTTTATTACAACTTAAACATGATTTAATACATAAAACATCACTTGATACAGCAAAGAAGATAGAGAGTTTTCGTGTCTTTGGGGCATAGGATCATTACATAAAAACATGAAACATGAAATAAAACATCATTATTGAAAACTTCCTTCACATGACCACTACATTCCCTTGTATTTAGCATTGCATGGGATAACCTGAGGACATGCATAAGAAAAGGGTGAGCTATAAAGCCCAGTAAGGGAATACACATGGAATAACATGAGGAGTACAATTCATGTTAGACATTAGGAATATCAATGGAGCACAATAGAAACATGAAAATAAATTCTTGATAAAGCATGATAATCATAAAATGGAAATGTGGAAACAACAATTAACATGGAATTAGCATGAGCCAAGGCCCATTGCACATGGAGCATGAGTAAATCCTCATTTCACATGAAGCATGAGTAAACCCTCATTTCACTTGAATTAGCATGATTCAACACTCATTGTACATGACGTATCATGATACTATACTTTACCCAATGCATTGGAGCGCTATAAGGGCGTACCCTTCTTAAACATTTCATTCCATGCATAAGTGTGCCACATGGATCATAAAACATGGATTCATAAAACATAATCATTTATTCCACGGTAAGGAAATGTGTAATTCTTACATGTAACTTTATAGTCAATAAGTAAATGTGCATAAAGTTGAATACCCTTGATGGAGAAATGGGCATGGTATTCACTACACAATGGCATTGGCTTTGAAAATCAGTGCGATTTCGGCAGCGTAACGGCGTGAAATTAGAATTCATAAAAACGATTGATGAGAGAGAAAGGGGTTACTCATCATATTTACATGTAATGTAAAGTAAGGAGTTCATATAGATACATGTCCCAACAATTTTAATGTAGTTTAGATTGATGATACAAAAGTATTGCATGAATGTAAATGAGGAGAGAGAAGTTCCTTTCAGAATTTAGGCATAGTAACAGGTGTACATGGGAGGAATTTAATGAGAGAGAAATGGGTATACCATCATTCAAACATAAATAGGGCAGTATGAGGGAGGTGCAAAACCATACCCCAACATTCATAATGTAAAATAAAAGGGAAAAGCAACTTAAAGAAAATTGGACAAAAAGAGAAAGGAAGAAAAATCCTTAACTTGGAAGTGTGCATCAAAAGGCTTGAGAGAGGCTTGAGAGAGGCTTCATGGGAGCTTGGGGCACCTTGGGAGGATTCTATAGAGATTAGGGCAGAGGTAGGACGAACTCCAAAGGCTATGAGTGAGGAGGAAGAGGGAGCCTGGGTGAGTTTAGATAGGAAAGGTGAGGGAATTCTATATTATTTAGGTTTCGGACCCCTTATATTAAATTAATTCAAACCAAAAACCATCCCCTAGTTTTTGCCCATGGTATTTTTAAAAGGGAAGAGGAAAAAAATATTTTATAAGGAAAAAGTCCGAACTTCTAAAAATAATAGGGTCGCTTATGTGGAGGTGAGTCACACTCCCATGGAAAACAATTTAAAAAGACAAGGTGTTTAATAAGTCTTGATGGGTCCATTAATGCTTTGAAATGTAAGTCAAACAAACCCAAAATCAAATTATTTTAATGTTAAAACATATATTGGCCGAACATAAAGCTTATAGTATTTTATTACATCATTATTGGGTCATTATGATGTCATAAAACACATTATATATTTAAACAATATGTAATTTTTACCCAAACATGTGACTGTCTCAGAAAATTATAAAAAATTAACTATTGGATAATTTTGATGTCCTAATTCAAGAAATAAATTTATTTTATCTAAATAATTTTCTAAATATGTTAATTTTAACTTTTAAAATAAAAACCGACATTTATCGAAAAATTCACGGGTTTCGAGAGATATGGATTTCAAACCATAATAAAATTATAAATGCATTCATAAAATTATAAGATAATTTATAATTAATAAAAATTAATTTAATAAATATATTATTATTTAATTAAAATATTATTTAATTCAAAAATCCCGTAATTTAATAAAATAGAATTCTTAATTAATTAATAACTAAAAAAACTATTTGTGCTTTAAAAAGTAATTACAATGTATCAAAAATGAAAAGGAGGTATATTCATTATTATATACAAAAATAATATAATGAACATAGTAATAGATATTTGTTACATAACCCCTTAAAAAAACCGCATTAGACCTAAGGGTAAGGTGTACGATGGTGACAGACTATTGGGGTGGCTCAGATAACATTGATCGAGTGGTAATCTCTATTAACTTTCAGTTTTCACATAGATGGTCTTGTTCAAAATTGAGATGACGAAGCTCAGATTGGGGTTGGTCAAGAGTGAATCCCATGGATTCCACCTCTTTTCCGACCTCCAAAAAATGGGCTTTGTATGGAGAAATTCTACTGGTTTAGGCCATCGCATCTTTTTTCTGTGTAAGTTGGATTTGTTAAAGCCCTATATTTATACTAATCATGAGATCACTATTCAATGGCAATACTAGAAATGGTCAAAATTCTTAACATAAAACCAAAGAAGTTGACATTTTATATAAACATACAGAGAAATTTAATTATATCTAGAGGTATTTCCATTAATGAAACTTTGGGTCGTTACAATATTCCCCCTTAAGAAATTTCGCCCTCGAAATTTCCTTTTCCCATACTAAAACAGATGTGGGTAACTCTGCTTCATCATTTACTCCGATTCCCATGTCGCTTATTCAAACATGTTGTTTCACCACAACACCTTGACGACGAGAATTGTCTTATTTCGTAGAACTTTTTCTCTACGATCTAAGATCTTCACTGGTTTCTCCTCGTAAGAAAGATCATCCTCCAACTGTACCACCTCAGAAGAGAGTACATTTGAAGGGTCCGGTATGTACTCCCTTAAGAGGGATACATGAAATACATCATGTACTTTGGACATGGAAGGTGGAAGTGCTATTCAATAGGCCATAGCCCCGAAACAATCAAGAATCTCGAAGGGGCCAATGTACCTTGGACTTAACTTCCCTTTCATTCCAAACCTTATAACCTTTTTCCATGGAGATATGCGTAGAAACACCATGACTCCCACTTTAAAATCAATGTCTCATCGAAAGTTATCTGCATAACTCTTCTGTCGACTCTGGGCTGCCTTGATATGCTGCTGAATGGTTTTCACCTTCTCCACCATTTCTTTGACCATTTCTGGTCCAAGAATCTTACGTTCACAGAACTCATCCCAACAAGTCAGTGTTCTACACCTTTTCCCATACAGGGATTCATATGTGCCATTTGGATGCTTGAGTGGAAAATGTTGTTGTAGGAGAATTCAACCAGTGGAAGATATTGATCCCATCGACTTTTAAAGTCCATTGAGCATGCTCTCAACATGTACTCAAGTGTTTGGATATTCCACTCAGATTTTTCATTAGTTTGAGGATGATAGGTCATACTGAAGTTCATATCAGTATTTAGAGTATGTTAAGGACTTTTCCAAAACTTAGAGGTGAATCTTGGATCTTGGTCAAGCACAATAGATAGTGGTACTCCATGAAACCTTACCACTTCCCTGATATATATCTGTTCCACTTGATCCAATGATAAATCCTCCCGAATAGAAAAGTGTGCAGTCTTTGTAAGATGATACACAACAACCCAGATTGCATTGTTGCCTTTGGATGTCTTTGTATGTTTTCTAACAAAGTCCCTGGTGATGTTCTCCCATTTCCATTCTGGTATGGGCAATGGTTGCATCATCCCCTTAGACTTTTTCCACTCTGCCTTCACTTGCTGACACACAAGTCACATTGATGTATATTCAGCAATCTCCTTTTTCATATTATCCCACTAAATGTTTTCTCAGAGATCTCGATACATCTCTATGATCCCAGGGTGAATAGAGAAATTTGAACTATGTACATCATCCAAAAGTTCCTTTTTCAGCTCTGGACTTGATGGAACACATAGTCTTTTCCCAAATCACACAATTTCTTCTTCATTAACATTAAACTCTAAGGATTTCCCATTTTTTATAGCGTCCACTTTTTACTGAATTCCCACATCATCCTTTTGAGAATCCTTTAACCTTTCCAAAAGAGACAGTTGGGAAATCATTTGTTAAAGGATTGATAATGTTCCCTTCATTATAATTCCCATGTCCATCTTCATCAAGTCTAAGAAGATTGGATCCTTCTCAATTCTCATCACTGATAGAATTGCTGGGTCCTTTCTAATTAGGGAATCTACCACCTTGTTTTCTTTCCTAGGGTGGTAATGTATTGAACATTAATAATCCTTAATGTGTTATATCCATCTTCTCTAGTGCATATTACTCTCTTTCTATGTGAATATATATTTAAGACTCGTGTGGTCAGTATATATCTCACATTTCTCCCCATAGAGATAATGCCGCCAGATTTTCAAGGAAAAGATCACCGCTGCCAACTCCAGATCATGCATTGGATAGTTTCTCTCATGGATTTTCAACTACCTTGAGGCATAGGATATCACTTTATCATTCTGCATCAGCACACAACCTAATCCCTTCTTCGAAGCATCATTGAATACCACAAAATGATCCCCACTTGTGGGTAAAGTGAGCATGGCCGTAGTGATAAGCCTCTTTTTCCACTCCTTGAAGCTTTCTTCACATTCATCAATCCAAGCAAACTTTACTCCCTTTTGAGTTAGCTTGGTAAGAGTGTTGGACAATTGTGATAAATTTCTCACAAATCGTCGATAATATCCATCTAACCCCAAGAAGCTACGGATATCCATTACCAATGATGGCCTCATCCATCCCTCAATTGCATCTGTTTTGGAGGGATCCACAGATATCCCATTTCTTGTAATGATATGGCCCACGAATGAGACCTCCTTCAACCAGAACTCACACTTTCTGTACTTTTTATAGAGCTTCTCCTTGCGCAAAGTCTCTAGTACAGTTCTTAAATTCTCCCCATGATCCTCCTTGGTTTTGGAGTCTATTAGAATATCATCTTTAAATACTACCACAAAATTTTCAAGGTAATCTCTAAATACACTATTCCTTAAGTCCAAGAAGATTGCTGGAGCATTAGTGATTCCGAAAGGCATTACTATGAATTCATAATGCCTGTATCTTGTGCGAAAAGTAGTCTTGGGGACATCTTCCTTCTTCACCCTTACTTGATAATATCCCGACCGCAAATATACCTTGGAGAAGTATTGTTCTCCACGCAGCTGATCGAACAATTCATCGATCTGTGGTAGTGGATACTTGTTCTTTATCATGATTTTGTTAAGTTCATGATAATCGATGCAAATCCGCATTGACCCATCCTTCTTCTTGACGAAGAGGATTGGTGCACCACATGGAGAAGCACATGAGCGTATAAACCCTTTATCCAGAATCTATTGTAGTTGTTTCTTCAGATCTTAAATCTCTACAACATCCATTCTATATGGTGTCTTGGATATTGGTAAAGCCCCAGGTATATGTTCAATTGATAATTCAACATCTCTTCTAGGTGGAAGACCAGGTAGTTCTTCAGGAAACAGTTCAGCGAATTCCCTCACAATAGGAATTTCTTCAAGGATGGTTTCTTCCTTGGAATCACTCATCTGAGCCAGATACGCATTCTCATTGGGCAGAAATATCCATTCTTGAGATGATGGAGCAAAAGGAGATTCATATTCCTCCTTACACTTGTAATGAATTGGGGGTTGATTCACCATATGGAGTGAGATTTCCTCTCCCGAAAATTTATGTTGGCTCTATATAAGGAAAGCCAATCCATGCCAAGAATTGCATCATATTCCACCAGAGGGAGTATGATGAGGTTCTATGAGAAATTAAATCCACTCATTATAACAGGGGAGGACTTATATTCATGGGATGCAATGATAGTCCCATTTGTCGTACTCACCGACATCTTCACATCCATGATTTTTGGTGGTGCTGAGATTGTTCTACTAAATTTTAGAGATATAAAAGAATGCGTAGAACCTGAATCAAAAAGTATGTTCGCTATTCTTGAATGAATAACTAGTGTTCCTATCACCACTTCATTGTCGGGGTTCACTTTGGCAGAAGAGATGGAAAAATCTCTTCCTTACTGCCTTGGAGGTTGTTGGTTACCTCTGAAAACCCTTGTATTCGGGCACTAATTTGAAAAATGACCCGGTTCTTTGCATTTGTATCATTGAACAATGCGTTGAGGTTCGAACGGAGAATTATCTCCTTTGTTGCAGTCGTGGGTCTTTCTTGCCGACAATTAACAGCTAGGTTCCCTTCTCTTCCACACCTAAATCATTTTCTCGTCCCCTTTAGGCAATTTTCAGGGTGCTTCTTTCCACACTTTTGGAAAGTGTGGTGCTGGATCTTCTTTGCACCGTTGGATTTATCCATCGGACCACCAGCATTGAAGTTCAACTTACGCTTCTTATCCCCATGATACCCCTGTGATTCTCCGATCTCCATTTCAACCTTTAGGGCACGTCGGACAATTTCCTCATAGCTGTTGAAGTCGTGGATTTTAAATGCTTTACATAGGCTAGGCTTCAACCCACCAAAGAAGTGGTCAACTTTGCATTCTGTGGTAACAAAAAAGTTGGAAGCATATTGTGCAATCCTTGTGATGTTTTCCTTGTACTCTCCAATAGATTCTTCATCTTTTTTCTTTAGGTAAAGGAAGTCCCTTTCCATCTTAATCCGGAGGGTGCGCATAAAATATTTATTGAAAAACATCTTCCAGAAATCCTTCCATTCCAACACCTCAATCTCCTCCTCATGCTTCGTATTTTTGTTCAACGTCCACCATTGATCAGCTTCACCCTCCATACAATAAGCCACTAGGAGAACATTCTCTTGTTCAGAACATTGAAGGATGGAGAAGATCTTTTCAATGGAGTTGATCCATTGTTTAGGGATCGTGGGATCAGATGATCCACTAAAAGTAGGAGGCCTTTGTCTCATGAAGCTCTCGATAGCGACTTGTTCATTCTTATGGGGTGTTTAATGTTCCTCTTGACCCGTTTTTCTATTCAAAACCTGAGTTATCTGAGAGATAAGTGTGACAAAGTTCGCGATTCCCGCTCCCATTGGATTGTGCATCTCATTAGTACTGTCATCACACTGATCTTCACAACGGTTGTTAGCCGGAGTCCTCATATTACCGGCAATTGGATAGAATGAACGGGAAGTTAGGGGTAATAAATAAAGGGTAATCCAAAGACAAAATTCGATGACTTATAAATAAACTTTTATTTTCATAACTCATGAGTCTATAAGCTTCAATCTAGGCTTCTCATGATCTACTTTCTAACATATATTCTTACGGGATTTTTTTTTTAATTCCCTTAAGAAGGGTTCATACTAATCTTTTGAATTTATAAAAACATATCCCCTGGGAGTGTCGTAACCAAGTGTTCAGCAAGGCCCGTTTTGGTGCACTAGTTCCCGTTCGAGTCTATCTCAAAGCGGTGTTTTCAGGTTTTACCACTAGGATACATCTGTGCCAGAGCCTCCTCTACCTGCTCATATCCAGACAGGGATGTATTTTCTTGATAAACCACTTAATCAGTACATACCAAAACATAGGGTTGTTTTTATTATACTTAGTCTTGTCTCTGAGGATTTACTAGTGTTTTCTAATCCTACTCCCAAAAATAACTAAACCTATCCTCTGATACCAACTATGACAATCCTACTTTTTATTACAACTTAAACATGATTTATTACATAAAACATCACTTGAAACAACAAATAATATCAAGAGGCTTACTATCTTTGGGGATTAGGATCATTATATAAAAACTTGAAACATGAAATACAACATCTTTATTGAAAAATTCCTTCACATGACCACTACATTCCCTCATATTTAGCATTGCATGAGATAACCTGAGGTCATGCGTAAGAAAAGGGTCATCTATATATCCTAGTAAGGGAATACACATGAAATAAAATGAGGATTAAAATACATTTTACACATTAGGAATATCAATATAGCACAAGAGAAACATGAAAATAAAGGCATGATAAAGCATGATAATCATAACATGGAAATGTGGCAACAACACTTAACATGGAATTTGCATGAGCCAAGGCCCATTGCACATGGAGCATGAGTAAATCCTAATTGCACATGAAGAACAAGTAAAACCTCATTGCACTTGAATTATCATGAGTCAACACACTTATTTCACATGACATATCATGATACTATACTTTACCCAATGCATTGGAGCGTTATAAAGGCGCAACCTTCTTAAACATTTCATTTCATGCATAAGTGTGCCACATTGATCATAAAACATGGATTCATAAAACATAATCATTTATTCTACAATAGAGGAATGTGTAATTCATACATGAAAAATTATAATCAATAAGTAAATTTGTATAAAGGTGAATACCCATGATGGATAAATGGACATGGTATTCACTACACAATGGCATTGGCTTAGAAAATCAGTGCGATTTCGGCGGCGTAACGACGTGACATAAGAAATCATAAAAAAAAGTTGATGAGAGAGAAATGTGTTCCTCATCATATATACATGTAATGGACAGTAAGGAGGTCATATAAATACATGTCCCAACAATTGTAATGGAATTTAGATTCATGATAAAAATTTATTGCTTGAATGTAAATGAGGAGAGAGAAGTTCCTTTCGTAATTTCAGCATATTAACAACTATACATGGGAGGCATTTAATGAGAGAGAAAGGGGTATCCCATAATTAAAACATAAATAGGGAAGTATGAGGGAGGTTCGAAACTATACCCTAGAATTAATAATTGAAATTAAAAGGGCAAAACAACTTAAAAAAATTGGACTAAAAAGAGAAACGAAGAAAAAACCCTTACATGGAAGTGTGCTTTCAAAGGCTTGAGGGAGGCTTGAGAGAAGCTTCTTGGGAGCTTGGGGAACCTTGGGAGGATTATATAGAGATTAGGTCAGAGGTTGGATGAATTCCAAAGGCTTTGAGTGAGGAGGAAGTTGGAGCTTGGGTGGGTTTATACAAGAAAGGTGAGGGAATTCTTTATTATTTAGGTTTGGGACCCCTTATATTAAATTAATTCAAACCAAAAACCATCCCTTGGTTTTTTCCCAGGGTGTTTGGAAAAGGTAAGAGAAAAAAAATATTATATAAGTCCAAAGTCCGAAATTATTAAAATAATAGGGTTGCTTATGTGGAGGTGAGTCACACTCCGATGGAAAATAATTTAAAAAGGCTAGGTGTTTAATAAGTTCTGAAGGGTCCATTAATGATTTAAAAGGTAAGTAAAACAATCCCAAAATCACATTATATTAATATTAAAACATATATTGTCCGAAAATAAAGCTTATTTTATTTTATTACATCACTATTGGGTCATTATTATGTTATAAAACACATTATATATTTAAACAATATTTAATTTTTACACAAAAATATCACTGTCTTAGAAAATGATGAAAAATTCACCATTGGAGAATATCGACATCATGATTCCAGAAATAACATTTATTTTATCTAAATAATTTTCTAAATATGATAATTTTAACTTTTGAAATAAAAACCGACATTTATTGAAAATTCACAGGTTTTGACAGAAATGGATTTCAAACCTTAATAAAAATTATAATTTCATTCATAAAATTATAAGATCATTTATATTTAATAAAACATAATTTAATAATAATAATAGTATTTTATTAAAATATTATTTAATTACAAAAATCACTTAATTTAATAAAATAGAATTCTTAATTAAATAATAACTAAAAACACTACTTGTTCTTTAAAACCTATTTACAATGTATCAAAAATGACGAGGAATATTCAGTATTATATAAATTAATAATATACATGAACATAGTACTAGTGATTTGTTACATAAACCCTTAAAATAGCTGCATAAGACCTAATTTTAAGGTGTGCGATGGTGACAGACTCTTGGGGTGGCTCAAATAACATTGCTCGAGTGATAATCTCTATCAACTTCCACATTTCCGGAAGACGGTCCCGTTCGAGCTTGACATGATGAAGCTCAGCTTGGGCTTGGTCAAGAGCGAAGCCCAAGTCTCCACCTCTTTTCTGAGCTCTGATAAATGGGATTCATATTGATCAATTCTACTGGATGAGGCCATCGCTTCTTTTTTCTGAGTAAATTGGATTTGTTAAAGCCCTATATTTATACTAATCATGTGATCACTGTTCAACGACTATATTAGCAACAGTCAAAATTCTTAACATAAAACCAAAGAAGTTGACATTTTATATAAACATACAGAGACATTTAATTAGATCAAGAGGTATTTCCATTAATGAAACTTTGGGTTGTTATAATAATGGTTCCAATTCACCCAAAGATTAATTAATGGCTTTAATTAATTAGTTTTTTTTGAAATATTTTAAATTTTTTCCAACCATTAAAATAATAGTGAGTTTATTATTTTCGGTTGGAATAATCTTTGGGTGAAGCTTGAGAGAGGATAACATCATCCGTTAAATGAAGAACCATCGAAGAACGACTAATTTCTCCTTTGATCTTCAACCGAGTCAAAAGAGAAGGAGCTGACCGCCAAGAAAGCCGATGACGCTTCATCCTTGGTCTCCTACCCTGGATGCTTCTCGACATCAACGAAAAGACATCCACCTTACCGTGACTTCATCAACGATCCCCAAAATCGAGGTAGGGGATTTTGAGTTGTTTTTATACCCGTTATACGTCGTTGAATTTGTCAAATGATGATACTATAATGAGGAGGGCTCGGACCACACGAACAGGTCCCAACCCTCCCCCTTAGGTTTTTTATGTTTTTTGATGATGAAGGTGGACCATGAAGAAAAATGGTGGCACAAGGCCGCCAGGTCACAAAGAGGGCACGACACCATTGTGCCATGCAGAAGGAGAGATACCTCCATGACAGGCCACGATGGAGGCGTGTGGTGTCGTCGCGCCGCATGGAGGACAGAAGAGGGTCGTGGCGAGCCCACCAATGGTGGAGGGGCGCGGTGCCGTCGCGGCACGCCAGAGAGAAGAACCAATCATCCACTTAGTCGTCCAGACAAGGCGGGACCCTTTGGGTCCCATGGGTCACCAAACCGACGCTCAGCGCCGGTTCCTTCAGAAGAAGGGGTCGTGACCCCCCCCCCCCCCCCCCTCCCCATGGCGTGCGCAGCCTGGCCATGTGGGCCGGCCTACCAGGATACACGAGATGACCAGCTAGGACACGCGGGCCTCCATCGGGTTGGGCCTCCACCAGGCTAGGACACCTTTGCGGGCCAGGCCACCATCGGGTCGGGTCGGACCCACGGATCGGTTCATACCGTTGTCCGGGCCCGTAACCCGAAATCACATTTTCATCCGTATTTTGGGCTACGGGTGTCCGATCGACGAACCGTCTATGGAGACAGAAATATAATAGAAAGAAGGTACTTTTTGAATAAACTACATGAGTCCTGGACAGAACTAGGGTACGGTCAGGTTTGTTTGATCTTTAAAACAAACCAGGACCCTGGAACAGAAATGTCAACAACTCACAGACCGGGCGTCCGATTGATGCGCTGTCTGTCCCATTGGGTTTATTATGATGACAAAGAACTATGAGATACATAATCTGGAGAATTAGTGGTAGTTTACGTATCAAAACATGGCTCAAGGATCATACCCTCCTAGATTCGAGCGTGTTGTGTGCGGGAACCCTATGGCTCGCTGCGACTGAGATGATAGGATCCAACATGGACCTACTACTGTACCTGGATCCTTACTGGGTTAGAGAGTGACGATACAATACCAGGATCCTCTATGGGTTTGATAGAGATGACTTCTATACCAGGATCCTTCTTGGTTTCGACAGCGTTGATACTGTTCCAGGATCATACGTGGGTTCGATAGGGGAGATATTTCAGTTTCTACAACTAATTATCACTACCCTCTCTACATGATTTGTATACATGTGTGAGATGAGTCTTGTTTTTTCAGATGTTATCATCAAGATGATTGACTGTACATCCTTTGTGGAATGGGTTGTGCTTGGGCTCGAGTGTAGGAGTCAGACTGTGATTTGTAACTTAGGTATATTTATGGGCATATACCTAAGTAGGGATGATTGATACTTCATGATTGTATCTTACTACTTTGGTTTATCCTTATTGGATTCTGGGAGACCATCGAGGGTCTCGGGTTCCCCTACTGAGTATTGTTATACTCACCCCTGCATGGGCTTCTCCTGCACCATGTTGTGTTCTATGCAGATGACGGTCAGTAATGATCAAGGCTGAGGGTGACGAACGAGAAGCTTCTCGGAGCTAGACAAGACGAGACGTACCTCAGGGATGAGTTGTTCGAGATCGATACCTACCCTTATGTAGGATTCTCCAGTGGATAATCCAGGAGTTGTTTTCCCTTTTTATTTGTATTTGTACTTGTTGTTCAATTGGGTTTGTATACTAGCCCACTTAATTTCAGCACACCATTCTTTTCTATATTAGTACTTGTTGCTTCTACAGCATGTATTCAGACTATGTGTGTTACTAGTTTAAAGGAAATGACTTCCCTTTTTATCGGGGATTCACCTTTGGTACTAGTCGCCAGCCCCTGGCCTATGGAAGGCGGGCTTGGGGTGGTCACAGCACATGCCCCAAAGACGGGTCATGGAAAATTTGTATTGAAGGAGTCAGTTCTACCACAGAACTTGGACATTGATTCTTTTGAATGGAAATAGTGTTAATCATTTTGGGTGTGGTTATCATTTTAGGGAAACCAGTGTTCGTGCGGTGGCTGACATATCCATACAGTAGGACTCTGACTTCTGATTTCCGACTCAATGTACGAAAACAATGTTTACGTGTGTGTTTCATTTGAAAAGTTTTTTTCCGTGATTACGTTGTGACAACTCACTAGGTATATTTTTTTCACTGTGGCGCACATGTTTCTTTTCCGGATGGCCCCGAAGAGGCATCCAGTTAGGGTTCCGATTTTCTTATGAGATGGTATCCCACCAAGCGACAAGGCTTGTGTGCAGGGCCCCATCATAGCGGAGGTACCAACGGTACCACTACCCACTGGGCCACCGATACCACTCACTCCAACAACAGAGAGTGCACACAATCTGAGTACATTGCACGAGTTCCAATGCCAGAGGCTGCCCAGGTTCTGGGAGAGATAGACCCACAAGTAGTTTAGGATTGGCTGGAGGCTCTAGTGAGAGTTTTGAGATTGGTAAGGACATCAGCCGACCTCATGGTGATCCATACCGTGAGTCACCTGTGTGCAGCAACAGGAATATGGTGGATCCTGATGCTCTTAGTGCATGATGTGGCATCACTACTCTAGGAAGACTTCGAGAGTCTCTTCCGGTCAGAATTTGTTCCAGTCACCCTTCGTGCGGTGCAGATACAGGAGTTACCGCATCTACAACAAGGTAGAATGATGATAGCTCAGTACTCAGTGAGGTTCATCGACCTCTCATGCTACTCCAAGGATATGGTACGGGACCCATTCTTCAGGCCTCGGACCTTCGAGCAGGGACTCAGGCATGATATCAGGGCTTTGATGATCTCACTCAGCATCCCGACACAAGCGGGGGTTCTAGAACAAGCCCTTATTGAGGTGAGTTTTCTGGCTGAGCAGTCACCAGCACTGTGACCCACCACATGATGATACGTAGCAGAGTATTCTACAGCCGGAAGGAGACATATGTCATAGAGTTTCAGGAATACTAGGCTCTCAAGTGGGAAACCCTAGGATATAGGTTCGGTTGTGCGGGCACATGACACAAAGCCAGCTATACGAGGAGCAGGCAGTGTTATGCATGCGGTGGGCCGGGTCACATGGCTCATGACTGCCCGACCCGCCATGAAGATGAGCAGCAGAAAATAGAGGGACTTCCCAATCAATGGAAAAGGTTCGACCGTGGTGGTCCGCCGGGAGCAGGCGGACGTTGTAGAGGAGCTGGACGAGCAGCAGGTGGTGGACAACATTCTGAGGTCCTACCACCACCACTACCAGGAGGTCCACCCGACTATAGTTAGTTGGCGTACAGAGGCGGGCTCAGATCTAGGAATTCAAGGCCTACGACCAAGGCACACATGAGATGATTTGAGGTACTGTCTGTGTCTACTCCACCCTTTCTGCAGTACTTATAGACACAGGTGCGAGTCAATATTTTATTTATGTTGCTCTAGTTAGGAGCTTGGAGATTCTGATGGAGCTGTTGGATCTATCCTTATGGATAGATACTCCTATGGGAGAAGACTCTATGATTAAGCACTAGTTCCGACAGAGTGAGCTTACTCTAGGAGGGAAGATATTTGGATGGGATCTCATTGTAGCGGTGTCGAGGCCTTACGACGTCATCTTGGGTATGGGTTGGTTATCCACAGTTCATGCTCAGATTGAGTGTATTAGGTGGAAAGTGTGGTGTGTCTGTGAGGATGGGACAAGGTTTACCTTCACCATAGGGATTGGAGCCTTTGCAGCGCATGATAGACTTACAAAAAAGAGGGGGTAGCTGATCACAAATCAGTTGGATAGTCCCATCCTCAGATTAGTTTATGTGCGGAGTCTGAGCTTTCCTGTTGTGGTGGGTCATTACGTGGATGTTTTCGCAGAAAATGTTCCTGAACTACCTCCTCATAGATATGTGGACTTCAACATTGACCTCTACCCCGAGACAGCACCGATATGTACTCCATAAAATCGGATGGCATCCATTGATCTTTGTGAGTTGCGGGTACAACTTGAGGACTTGCAGGGGAAGGGATTTATCCGACCTAGTGTTTCACCCTCGGCATCCCCAATTTTTTCCGCGAAGAAGGTGGATGGGAGCCTGTGATTGTGTGTTGATTATCAGTGCCTGAACTAGTTGACCTTGAAGAACCAGTACCCACTCTTGAGGATTGACGACCTCTTCGATTAGCTGAAGGGAGTGCATTGGTTCTCAAAGATACATCATCATTTAGGCTATCACCATCTCAGAGTATGGTATGAGGATGTGCAGAAGATGGCCTTCAGATGACGGTATGGCCACTATGAGTTCTTGGTTATGCCATTTGGTATAACCAATGCACCAGCAGTGTTCATGGGACTCATTACATGATCCTCAGCAATACCTTGATCTCTTTATGGAAGTCTTCATCAATGATATTTTGATCTACTCAGCTACCGAGGAGGAGCACGCCTACCATCTGTGGGTAGTACTGGACACACTCTAAGAGCACTAGCTTTATGGTAAACTCTTGAAGTGCCAGTTCTAGATCCAATAGGTACACATTCTGGGACATGTCATCTTAGAGGCTAGAGTTGCAGTGGATCCAGCAAAGATCAAGGCAGTACTTTCTTGGGATCCACCAAGGAGTGTGATGGAGGTACAGAGTTTTCTGAGAATGGATGGGTACTATAAAATATTTTTCACTGACATCTCCATAGTTTAAGCACCACTTTCATCATTTATGAACAAGGGGAATCCCTTCATGGGGTTAGAGAGATGCCAGCAGAGCTTTCAGGAGCTAAAGTAGAGGTTGACTAGTGGCCTCATCTTGAGGCTTCTAAAGGAGGGCGTAGGGTAAGTAGTTTACTGCAATGAATCAGGGACCAGACTCATGAGTGTCCTGATATAGGAGTGAGCTGTGATCGAGTATGGTTCTCGGTAGCTGAGACAACACGAGCAGAACTACGCTACCCATGACCTGGAGTTAGCAGCAGTGATCTTCTCCTTGAATATGTGGTGGAACTATCTGATGGGTGAGCGTTTTACAGTCTACTATAAATACCAGAGTCTCAGGTAAATCTTTTCGTAGATGGACATAAACCTGAGACAATGTCATCGGCTTGAGTTCCACTAGGACTATGACTTCGAGATAGTCTATAAACTTGAGAAGAGGAATGTTTTAGCCAATGCTCTCAGTATAATATAAGGTATTCAGCTGCTAGTAGAGGAAACAGAGAAGATGGCCATGTTGTAGAGATCTTTTGTTGATAATGATGGATCAAACCTTTCTACAGTCTCTCACAGTAGCTATGCCACTTATTCATCAAGTCAGGGGGCACAGTGTGGGGATGTTGACTGTGAGATGCGACGTTCTCAGATATCCACATGGCAGGCAGATGATGGATTTTATGAAGGTGGGGATCACATCATTCTCTTCAGATGACGTACCATGGTACCAGTTTTACTTAATGAAAAAGTTTTGAGGAAGTTTCACACATATCCATTAGTGGTACTTCCAGTTGTGGAGATGATATATCTGGACCTCCGACGACAGCACCGATGGCCAGGTATGAAGAAATATATAGAAGAGTTTGTCTCTCAGTGCCTCACTTTTCAGCAAGTGAAGGTGGAGCACCAGGTTCAATTAGGCTTGGTTCAGCCCTTAGAGGTCCCAGTGTGGAAGTGGTATAGGATATCCAGGGATTTCATGATGGGCCTTCCACATACATCTAGAGGACACGACTCTATCTAGGTTATTGTCGATCGACTCACCAAGTAGGCCCACTTCCTACCGATTAGAGAGCAGGGTTTAGTCGAGATCTTGGGATGCCCTTATGTATGGGATATCGTATGACTTCATGTTGTTCCATTGATGATTGTATCTGATCAAGATGCTCGTTTCTCTTCTCGGCTGTAGAAGGGGGTGCAGGAGGCTTTCGGGATGGATTTTTTCTTGAGCACCGCCTTCCATTCTAAAACGGATGGTCAAAATTAGAGGACTATTCAGACTCTCAAGGACATGCTATGTGCTTGTGTTCTCAACTTTGGTTGTAGCTGGGAGGATCATCTACCCTTTGTAGAGTTTGTGTAGAACAACAGATACCACTCCACCATTAGGATGGCACCTTTCGGGGCACTTTACGGCTGACCCTGATGATCGCCTCTATGCTGGACTAACCCAGGGGAGGCAGCACATATGGGACCGGAGATGGTGTAGGATATGATGGAAAAGGTACAGATCATCCAGGAGTGGATGAAGACTACACAGAGTAGCCCTAAGTCCTATGTTGATAGAAGACGGAGACCACTGGAGTTCGAGGATGGCGACCACGTCTTTCTATAGGTCTCACCTCGACAAGGTCTACAAAGATTTTGCCGAGGCTGAAAGTTATCTCCATGATTAATCAAACCTTTCTAGGTCCTCATCAGAGTAGGTGAGGTCGCTTACCACATGTCTCTTCTACCTCAGTTGCATCAGGTGCACGATGTCTTTCACGTATCTCAGCTGAGGAGATACATGCATCACCTTTCTCACATCATCGACCATGGGGAGCTGGACATCAATGATGGGAAGATATTCACTAATGTTCCAATGGAGATTGAGGATCGATAGGATCAGGTCATGCATGGATGGTCAATAGCTCTGGTGCACATTTTCTGGCAGCACAAAAATCTCCCAGAGATCACATGGGAGCGGGAGGCTCAGATGCATGCTCAGTACCCCTATTTGTTTCCTTAGTGTGAGTTGTAGCTTATGGGGATGTAAATCCCTGAGGTGCGGATAATTTAAAGGCCCATAAATTCTATGAAAAATATTTTATTAAATTCATGGGAATTTTATGAGTCAACATTTTTTGATGGCGCTTGATTCTGAGGTCCGGTGTGCCTGGAATCAAATTCAAAAGTTTTGATCAGGTACGTTCAGTAAACTTACAAGTGGGATTTTATATCTTTTGAAACAGTTCTCACAATTGAAATATGAGGGCACCGTTGAACATGCATCTCCAGTATTTGCTTAAGGAGACCTTCACTAATGTTGTATTCTAACGAGAATAGAAGTTAATTTTTGGAGTTTGTAAATAAAATTAAATAAAGATATGTGTAACTTATTTTAATTTGGTGGGTGGTTAAAGCCTCCAAGTTGAGGTTATAGGTGGGGGCCACCACATCCTAACCCCCCTTGGGAGGTTTTTATTATTTGGGTCCCACATGATCCCTTTAACTCCTCTATCCCCCCTTAAACCCCTTGAACTCCCTACAAAAGGGGGAACTCTTGAACTTCCCCATAATGGTGCCAATTCATCCAAAGATTAATTAATGGCCTCAATTAATTAATTTGTTTTGAAATCTTTTGAATTCTTTCCAACCATTAAAAAAATAAATTAGTCTATTATTTTTGGTTGGAATAATATTTGGGTGAAGCTTGAGAGAGGAGAACATCATCCATCCAACGAAGAACCACGAAAGAATGATGAATTTATCTTTTGATCTTCGACCAAGTCCAAAGAGAAGGAGTTGACCGCAAAGAATGCGGATGATGCTTATTCCTCAGTCTCATACCCCTGATGCTTCTCGACGTCATTGGAACGACATCCGACTTATCACAACTTCATCAACGATTACCAAACTCGAGGTAGGGGTATTTTTAGTTGTTTTTATACCCATTCAACATCGTTGAATTAGTCAAATGATGAAACCGTAACGAGGAGGGATCAGACTGCATGAACACTATCGATACCCACACTTAACGTACATGGAAATTTCATGAACTTTTTGGAATACCTAATAAATAACAAAAAATGACACCAAAGGAATGTAATAATTTAGTTTATTTTGAAACTAGGAACATAATCTTCTAATCATGGTGAAAGATCTTCAAAATCTCCCATAAAGATCTTCTATTTTTGTTTTCTTATCAAAAAAATTTCTTTATATCCAGGGGAAAAGAAAACATATAAAGGGTGAGCTCAAATGATCAGTAATGGTAAGCATGGAGAAAATAAAACAAACCCTATACATTTGATCATAAAAACATGAACATAAAGTTTAAACATTAAGATATTGAGTTGTGAAATAAATCATGGAATACATAAGGCATAGATCAAAAAGGAACATTAACCATGATAAAATATTATGGGAATAAAACTAATAATTTTGGAAACCATTAATCACATGATATGATTTCCATAGTATCCAAGGCATTGCTTCCAAGACCATCATAGTGGACAAAGTCCCTTATTGAATCGAGTTCACTCCTCGTTCTAATCCTGTATCACTAAACTGGATTAAATTTTCATTCTAGTCATGTCTATCTCATGAGATATAAATATTTACCCAATGAATTGGAGGGAGATATAGGTTCCAGCCATCTCATAATTAAATCATTCGTACTTGTGCCCCATAATAAACATAAATCATTCATCAGAACCCAAAGAATAAAATGGGATTCATAAACATCATCCAATGATAACGAAATCCATATAAAACTATTGGATATCATTTCATCATATGAATAATAAAACCATGTAAATAATAAAGGCATAATACTTGAAACATAATCGTAATAAATAATTTCATCTTAGATGGAAAATAGTTTTGACCAAACTCTTGAAATGAATTCTTGAGGAAAATATCCTTTCTTCTTGAAAATCATTTTCTTTTAACAAAATGCCATTCAATTTTAAAAGAAAATAATTTTGTTGAAAATAATCATGAAATCTTTTAGATTAATATTCATGAAAAATAGGCTTTACAAAACTATAAAAATACATTCATTTCATATAAGTAAAAAAAACATTCTCCTCGTACTTTTGTCAGAAAAGTCAAAATGTTCCTTGTATGGTAAACAAAAGAAAGATTCTGTCCATAACACAATGTAAAAGTCAAAGAGGGGTAAAAATGACTTTAAAAGTACATTTAAGAATATTAAACATTTTAAGAAAAAAAATTTATGGACATGGATGAAAAATATAACCCCAGTAAATACTTATGTATAAGAAATCTCGGATAAAAATGAGATTTGAAAAATTATCCCTTAACTTGTGTCCAATTTCTACCGTATGTGTCCGAGACTCCTATATAGTGGGTTTAAACATATTATTAACTTGTAACATAACCACAATAATATTTATGATATCATATATGAATCACTTATGACTTTATATTACCTGTTCTTTTGTAAATTCCAGGTTAAATCAGTGTTTTGGGTAAAATCGTTTCATTTATCATACGTGTTTCGACATGTTGTTCTTGATATTATTACATATATCCGGATTTAATTGATTACAGAATTTAAAATATTATTAATATATAATATATATTCATCATATAAATATATATGATAGATCAATAAATGGAATGAAATACACTGTTCATGGAGACGGTAGGTCATATGTATGCATGAACCCTGTTTTTGTTTCCTTATTGAATTGAATAGAATTAATTAAATGAAACATATATGTTCATAAATCTATTATAATTATTATGTAATATATTTCATGATTATTTAATATATATACATTATAATCATACTTGAATGGTTAATTGTGGAAAATGAATCTCATCGCGTTCGTGGAGACGGTAGTCCGTACGTACGCATGAGCAAAAATATCATTCTTTTGATATTAAAATCATATATAATAGGATAGTATATTATACATAAAGAGTCATAATAATGTTATATTTTTTCTTTATATCATTTATA
The DNA here is from genome assembly GCA_963277665.1 of Viscum album. Taxonomy (NCBI): domain Eukaryota; kingdom Viridiplantae; phylum Streptophyta; class Magnoliopsida; order Santalales; family Viscaceae; genus Viscum; species Viscum album. The sequence continues at coordinate 458,524,467 of OY728132.1, read as the reverse complement.
CTGATTATTATACCCATCCAAATGATGAAATGTTTGAAGAACAAACTAAACCACGACGTGGAGACGGTAAGCCGTACGTATGCACGTGTTGTGACTTTTTCATTCATAGGACAGATAAAATAACTAATATGGTGTAAATTTTTTATAATAACATCATAGTATGTATAATATACTGGATTTATTATTTAACAATGGAAACAACAAATAAAGAGGAAGTATAATAAGAAAGGATCATGAAATAGTTGGCGATATATTTACTTCTTCTTTGGGTTCTTCCTTTTGATTTGATTAAAAGGGATCCTTAAGTTAGATTTCTGAATAAAGGAAGGCCTCTATGATGAAGGGAGTATAGTTTAGAGGGTATTTGGCCAGGTTTTGTCTGAGACGAATGGCTTTGGATGATTGAATTAGAAAGAAGGGGGAGTGCCATTTTTTAAGTGGGGTGAGGGGCTCCTTAAGAAAAATATAAAATATTATTTTATAAAAAATTTATATTTGGTTTATAATGGCTCCAAAGTGACTTATTCCAAGGCTAGGGTAGGTATGGTTCTCAATAATCTCAACAAATTAGTTTTTGACAATTTTAGGTTACCATTGTAACTTTATAATTTAGATTTAAATCTATGTTAAATAATTTAACTTTTACCGTATCTTCTTGTATTCTTACACTATATGGTTAATAAACATACTATAAACTTCCAATAGAACTTTAATTGGTTAATTAATGTCATATATGTTACTATATAATTATTTTTTCCTAACCTTATATTTTTGGAACCATTATATCAATTAGTAATATAATATTATTTTAAAAAACTCTTTTATGTCAATTTTGACACTATTTGGTATTTTGTTTCTTCTAATTTCATAACAGCATTATTACTTCAAAAACAATCCATCTAACCAACCATAATATATTCTATTAACCAATAAAATTTGTGTAATTCATAAAAGTCTCAAATTACATTTATTTGGGTATTTATAATATAAATTATGTTAATATTTCATTAAGAAGGTAATTACTTCATCATCATTGTGTCATAAATAAATTAAATTATTTTATGTATAAAAAAAAATAAAAAAAATAAAATTATGTAGGAAATATTTTTAGATTTATAATGAATATATATAGTCTAATTTATCTTCTGTATTACCCTATATTAAAAATGTTTTAGTTATTAAAATTTTATTTTAACTATTTTAATTATTCTTTAAATAGATTAATAATAAATGTCCTAATCTAATACAAGTGGACCTAAAGGGTCATATTTTATTCCTAAGTTTATTTTTGGTCTAATTACACTTATACAATATAATTAGTACATGTGTTAGGGTAATAATAATATCATATTAACCCTTAATTACCCTATTTACATTTAACTGAGGTAAGTAAAAGTAAAAAGATACAATTCACCAAAAATTATTTTTATCTCATGGAACCACATTTTACTAACTGATATCAATCATGTATCTCATATTTTTGAAATTAAACTCATATAAGAGATGAAATTATGTTTTATGTAAATTAAAAAATTCTCCTAGGAGGTGGGTAAGAGACGGTAAAAAGTTTAATAAAAATTTTAAATATCTAAAATTATTATAAAATGACTCTAATGAATTACATTGAACTTATATAGGTATTATGAATCTATTTTGACCTTAAATAAATTTAAATAAAATAAATGATTATTTAAATAAAAAGTCGGTTTTAACCAATAACTCAGTGTTTCAATATTCATCAAAAATTGAATGTTTTTAGAAAAATATGAAAAATTCACCCTAGGTTAATTTCGATATTCCGTATCCAAAAATGAAGTCAATTTTGAATGATAACATTTCAAAAAGTGGGTATTACTATTCATAATGGCCAGTTTATATAATATTTTAATAACATATAATTGTTTAGTGAAACCCGGTATTGCGTACTACACACGCTATCAAGGAATGTCGTGATTGCGTGTAATACAAGTAATGTAAGGGTTGTGTGTAGTGAAATCTTCCTTTGGTGTTGCGTATAACATAATCAAAACTTATTTATTTTTTACATTAAACAAAATCTATACTTACTGTTGTGTAGAATAATTTCTACAAAACAAACATGAAATTGTGTGTAACATGAGCGAAGAATAGTGTTGCGTATACTGCAAGATAATACGGTGTTGTGTATAGTACAAGTTAATCTTAGTGTAGTTTACAATAGAATACATCAAAGAAATTAAAAGGAATATTTATCATAAAATCTCATTGTGTTACATTCTAACCACTTATAATGAATTTCTCCTTCAAAATTCATCGAGGATATAAATCGTTTACTATTTGTAAGTTCTTTCATAGAAACCCACATCATAAAAAGGAATACCAGAACATAATTTTAAAAAATAAATTATGAAACGAAATAGTTACCCAAATTAACTTATCACTGGGTTTCTACATAGGAGAACATAGGTGAAAATATGGATATGGAAGAGAAATATAACTGTCATGTTCTGATGGAGAGTGGTAGAGGACATGGCTATGAAAAATCAAACAATCATAAAGCCATTAATTTTTTATGATCTAAGGTACCATCTCATTCATCACATATGAGGGCACTAGGACAACATTTTTTGTTTTCAATATCATTTCCCTAATGATGAAGAATTAAAATAAATACTTACTTTTTTGTGTACAATCTCACTATTTTTGTGCCTTGAACAATTTCCACTTCATCTCTTAAAGAAATGAAGTTGAATTTGTCTCTTGTGAAGTGATAGTAGATCATGAAATAGAATGGTAGTTCATTCCATCTATCTCAAACATAAGGTTAGAAAAATTTATATAAATAAGTCCATTTTATGGTGAGATTAACTGTATATGACTCCAAAAATGGACTTATACTTAAACTATCACACTGATTAATAAAATAAAACTAATTTCCACTAACCAGGGACTTTTTGTAGGCATGTGGTAGGCGATAAAGTCATGTTGCACTTCGGTTGTGGGTTTGATTCCTACAAACTTTTTCACCGCGATGTCTTGTCACCCATCGTGCAGGTTTTCCATTTTCTAAAACTATACTATTATAAAATTCCAGAAATAATATTGAAAAAAAGTTATAGCCTTAAAAAATACTTTCTGATGTCCAACATAATCCATTCCAATCATTAGTCTTATCCAAAATACATTTATCCAATCTCACAGTGTAAAGAAAAATATTACTAGAGAGGTCATCTACAAAGAATGTGATTACCATCATTTATCCCCCATATATCATAAGATATATATTGTAGTTGGTCACATACAAAACATTTGAATACCTTAGTCTTTAATTCTCTTGAGAAATGAAATCACATTGAACCAAATTGAAAACATGCATGCTGTCAATAGATAACTCTTTCCAGATACCAAAATACCAAAATTTCTATATACTCAAACCATGATATCACTTTGTCCTTATATCAGTCATGAGCTCATTAATACTATCAAACATATTATATTCACTTTATCCCTTCATTATTCACATATCATCTTCTTTCCAAAAATATTTCATTTACATTTCATGGTTACCGATACCATATAATTCTTGGAAACGATAATAAACCAATACATAGATATTCCAATATTCCACAATACTATAAAAGAGATTCAACAACATTATTTCGGAATCTCGGTACATAAACACATAATCATTCCACTACATCATTTTCATACTCAACGTTGCCAATAGTGGTCACATGTGACATCCATTTTTCCTTTTCCTTAAGAGGATGTTGAGGCCAATCATCATTAAACCTGTAATTAGATAATTGGATCACATAATGCCTTATTTCCTTTCACTTGAACCATTGAAGTGTTAGTGGTGCATTCTCTACAGTCGTTTCTCTATTCTTGTCATTAGCTACCCCTTTCAAATTAATTCAACACTCAGCTGCTCGATGACCTTCTTTTCCACACTGAAAACATTTTCTAGTCCCTTAAAGATAATCTCCACCATTCTTCTTTCCACACTTTGAGCATAGCTAATCTTTAATCTTCTTTTCACCATTTTTTATAGATTTTTCCTTGAACTCAATCTTTCGTTTCTTGTCAAAACCATGAGATGGAAATGTTACAGCAACTTCCAGTTCTATATTGATTACACAATGCAAAATTTCTTAATATCTACTGAAGTCTCTTATAGTTAATTCCCTTTAAAGACTTTGTTTTAATCCACATAAGAATCGATCATCTTTTTTTTAGGTTGGATGAGAAATCCAGATGCATACCGTGAAATCCATGTAAAATTCACCTTGTATATACCAATAGATTCATCAAACCATCACTTAAGCTCAAGGAACTCATTTTCCATCTTTGTTTGAAGAATAATAGGGAGGTAATTATTGAAAAACAAGTTCTTGAACTCATCCCATTCCATGGATTCAATTTCATCTTGGGGCCTTGTATTTTTAACTAGAGTCCACCAATGGTCTGCATCACCTTCTAACTGGTAAAAAAACAAAATGACCTTTTCATGCTCTAAATAGTGAAGTTTTGAAAAAATATTTTCAATGGAACTAATCCATTCTTCAGTATCAAGTGGATCAGAAGACCAACTAAAAGAAGGTAGACGTTGCCTTATGAAGGACTCAATAGAATATTGTTCTTTTCTCTGCTCATTTGGAAGTCTAGAATGATTCAAAGCCTGTGTAAGTGTAGAAATAAGATTTTGCACTCCATTTCCCATAACATTGGTTTTTTCAGGAGGACAATCATTGAATTTTCCATTACATTGATCAACATGGTTCCTTCGGGTTCCTGCCATCGTCTAAACCCAAAAAGAATAGTGTGAGAGGAAAAAGTCATGCTAGGAAAAAAACAGATTAAAGGAGGGATTACCATCAATATATAACATCTTAGGTTTGATTATAAGATATTTACTGTAATTATAGGACTATAACCTATACTTATACGTAAATTTAGAGAAATACCTAGACATACCTTTGAAATATCTCTAGGGATTTCACTATAGGTTTCACATCCTGGTTTCCAATGGTTAACTAAACCATTCATCTGATACTAACTGTAGAGACCCACACTTGACGTGCATGGACAATACCTGACTTTTTTGGAATACTTAATACATAACAAAAAATGACACCCAAGGACCGTAATAGTTTAGTGTCTTTGGAAACTCGGAGAATAATCTTCTAATCATGGTGAAAGATCTTCAACATCTCCCATAATGATCTTTGACTTTTTTTCATAAATAAAACTTTTATTTATATCATGGGGAAAAGAAGACATATAAAGAGTGAGCTAAAATTCTCAGTCAGTGTATGAATGGATAAAATAAAACAAACCATATACATTTGAACATAAAAACATGAACAAAAATTTTAAACATCAAGATCTTGAGTTGTGAAATAAATCATGGAGTACGTAAGGAATTTATCATAAAGGAACATTAATCATGATAAAATATCATGGAAATAAAACATGTAATTGTGGAAAGCATTAATCATATGATATGATTTCTATAGTATCCATGGAATTTCTTCCAAGACCATCATAGTGGACAAAGTCCCTTATTGAATCGAGTTTACTCCTCGTTCCAGTCCTGTATCACTGAACTAGATTAACTTGTCATTCCAGCCATGTCTATCTCATGAGATATAAATCATTACCCAATTAATTGGAGGTAGATATAGGTCTCACACATCTCTTAATTAAACCATTCTTACTTGTGCCACAAAATAAACTTAAACCATGCATCATAACCCAAAGGATAAAATGGGTTCTATAAACATCATCCCATCATAACGTAATCCATATAAAACAAATGGATATTATTTCATCATAAGAAGAATAAAACCATGTAAATAATAAAGACATTATATTAGAAACATATTAATACTAAATAATGTCATATTATATGGAAAATGGTTTTGACAAAACACTTGATATGAATTCTTGAGGAAAATATCCTTTTTCATGAAAATCATTTTTTTAAAAAATGTTATTCAATTTTAAAAGTAAAGTATTTTGTTGGAAATAATCATGAAATCTTATGCAAGAAGCTTCATCAAAATTAGGCGTTATGAAATCATAAATATCCATTCATGCCATATAAGTTAAAAAACATTCTCCTCATACTTTTGCGGAAAAAGTCAAACAGTTTCTCATAAGGTAAACAAAAGAAAGATTCCTTACATAAAACAATGTAAAAGTCAAAGAGGGGTAAACAAGACTTTAAAAACACATGTAATAATATTAAACACTTCATGAAAAACATTTATATGGACATGGATGAAAAATATAACCCTAGTAAATTCTTACATATAAGGAATCTGGGATAAAAATGAGATTTGAAAAATTATCCATTACCCTGTGTCCAATTTCTATCATATGTGTCTGAGACTCCTATATAGTGGGTTTAAACATATTATTAACTGGTAACATAACCATAATAATATTTATGATACCATATACGAATCACTTATGACATTATATTACCTGTTCTTTTGTAAATACCATGTTAATGAAGCGTTTTGGGTAAAGTCATTTCATTTATCGTACGTGTTTCGACTTTTTGTTCTTGATATTATTACTTATATCCTAATTTACTTAATTCCAGAATGTAAAATAGGATTTATATATAATATATATTCCGCATATAAATATATGTGATAGATCAATAAATGGAATGAAATACACCATTCATGGAGACGGTAGGTTGTACCTACGCATGAACGTTGTTTTCGTTTCCTTATTGAATTGAATGGAATTAGGTAAATTAAAAATATATTTACATAAATACAATATCATTATTATGTAATATATTTCAGGATTATTTATTATATATACTTTATAATCATACTTGAATGTTTAATCATGGAAAATTAATCTCATCGTGTTCGTGGAGACAGCAGTTTGTATGTACGCACGAGCGACAATATCATTCTTTTTATATTAAAATCGTATATAATTGGATGGTATATCATTTATAAATAATCATAATATTGTTATATTTATTATTTATATCATTTATACTCATTATTATACCCATCCAAATGATGAAATTTTTGAATAACAAACTACACCATGACGTGGAGACGGTAATCCGTACGTACACACATGTGGTGAATTTTTCATTCCTAGGATGGATAAAATAACTAATATTATTGTAAAAGTTTTATAATAACATCAAAATATATAGAATATATTGGATTAATTATTTTAGAATGGAAACAACAAAGAAGGAGGAAGTGGATGAAGAAAGGAACTTGAAATAGGTGGTGAGATATATATTATTATATATATATTTTTTCCAAACCTTAGATATTTAGGACCATTATATCAATTAATAATATAATATTATTTTTAAACACTCTTTTATGTCTATTTTGACACTATTTGGTATTATGTTTTTTTTAAATTTATAACAACATTATTACTTCGAAAAAAATTCATCTAACCAACCCTAATATATTATATTAACCCATAAAATTAGTGGAATTCAAAAAAAGTCTCAAATTACATTTATTTGGGTGTTTATAATATCAATTATGTTAATATTTCATTAATAAATTAATTACTACATCATCATTGAGTCATAAATAAATTATATTATTTAATATCTAAAAAATATAAATAAAATACCATTATGTATGAAATATTTTATTATTTCTAATGAAAATTAATAGTATAATTTATCTTTTGTATAACCCTATATTAAAATTTTTTTGTTATTAAACATTGATTTTAACTTTTTTTACTCTTCGTTAAATAAAATAATAATAAATGTCCTAATCTAATTCATGTGGACTTGAAGGGTCATATTTTATTTCTAAGGTTTCTTTTGGTCTAATTACACTTATTCAATAGAATTAAGACATGTGTTAGGGTAATAATACAATCATTTTTCCCTTAATTACCCTATTAACTTTTAACCGTGATAAATAAAAATTAAAAATTACAATTCACCAACAATTATTATTTTCTTATGGAACCACATTTTACTTACTGATATCAACCGTGTCTCTCGGATTTTTTAAATTCCCCTCACATAAGTGGTAAAATTATATTTTATGTAAATTTTCAAATTCTCTTATAATGTGGGTAAAAGACGGTAAAAAGTTCAATAAAATTTTTATTTATCTTAAATTTCAATAAAATGACTCCAATGAATTACACATAACATATATAAGTATTATGTATCTATTTTTACCAAAAATAAATTTAAATAAAATAAATGATTATTTTAATAAAAAGTTAGTTTTAACCAATAACTCAGTGTTTTCACTATTAATCAAAAATTGAAAGTTTTCAGAAAAATACAAAAAAATCACTATAGGGTAATTTCGATATTCTGAATCCCAAAATGAAGTATATTTTGAAAGATAAAATTTATAAAATTTTAAAAAGTGGGTATTACTATTAATAAAGGCTAGTTTATATATTATTTTAATAAGATATCGTTGTTTAATGAAACCCGGTATAATGTACAACACACGCTATCGAGGAAGGTCGTGATTGCGTGTAATTCAAGCCAAGTAAGGGCTTCATGTAGTGCAAGTTCCCTTTTCTGTTGCGTATAACATATTAAAAACTTATTTCATTTATACATTAAACAAAATCAATACATACTGTTGCGTAGAATAATTTACACAAATTGAACTTGAAATTGTGTGTAACACGAGCCAAGAATAGTGTTGCGTATACTAAAAACTAATATGGTGTTGCATATAGTATAATATAATCATGGTGTAGTGTACAATAGAAGATATCAAAGAAATTAAAGAGAGTATTTCTCTTAAAATCTCAGGGAGTTATGAACACGGCCAGACCATACCCCTTTGGTTTTTCCTGTTTATTGATGATGGAGGCGGACTACGAAGAAAACCGGCAGCGCAAGGCCGCCGGGTCACAAAGAGGGTGCGACCCCATTGTGCCATGTGGATGGAGAGCCATGACCACGACATGCCATGGAGGAGGGGCGCGGTGCCGCCACACTGCACCAGTGATGTGAAACCGCGACCAGGGCGGGACGCGGTGAAGGGGCGCGGAGCCGTTGGGTGACGCCAGAGGGAAAAACCGGCAGGCTTCTCGGCTGACCATCCAGGACACGTGGGCTGGCCAGTCAAGCCACGCGGTTTAGCCGGCTAGGCCACGTGGGCCACCACTGGGCCGGGCCGGCCACCACCAATCTGGGCCACCTTTTCGGTCCCAGCCTCCATCGGGCTGGGCCGCCAACAGGCCTGGCCACTCCATCAGACCGGGTCGGTCCGGCGGACCGGGTCGGACCCCTGTCTGGACCCCTAACCTGAAATCACATTTTCATCTGTATTTTTAGCTATGGGTGTCTGATTGATGAACCATATATGACGACCGAAAGATCAGAGTAGGACGGTACTTTTGGCATACAATAATTGAGGTTTGGACATAGTTGGGGTACGGTCGGGTTGTTTTGAACCTAAAATCCAATTTGGCCCCTGTAATGGAAATGCCAATAACTCACAGATCAGGTGTCCAATTGACGCTCCATCTGTCGTGTTGGGTTCCTTATGATGAGAAAGAACTACGATATACATCAACTCGATACTTCGTGGTAGTTTATGTATCAAAACTTGGCTCGAGGAGAGGACCCTCACGGAATCGATCGCGCCGTGTGCGGGAACCCTATGGATAGTTCCGATTGAGATTATAGGATCCTATGTGGACCTACTAATGTACCAGGATCCTCCGTGGGTTCAACAGTGATGATACTGTACCAGGATATTCCGAGGGTTCGACATTGATGACTTCTATATTGGGATCCTCTGTGGGTTCGACAATGCTGATACTGATCCTGGATCCTACATGGGTTCGACAGGGGAGATGTTTAAGTGGCTACAACTAATCATCTCTACCCCCTCTACATGAGTTGTATACCAATGTGATCTGAGTCCTATCTTTCAGATGTTATCATCAAGATGATTGAATTTACTTCCTTTGTGAATGGGTTGTGTTTGGGCTCTAGTGTTGGAGCCGGACTGTGATTGGTAACTTAGGTATATGTATAGGCATATACCTATGTAGGGATGATTGATACTTAGTGATTGTATCTTACTACTTTGGTTTATCCTTATTGGATTCTGGGAGACCTTCGGGGGTCTCGGGGTCCCCTACTGAGTATTGTTATACACACCCCTACACGGGCTTCACCCGCACCTTTTTCTGTTCTGTTCAGACGACGGTCTGTAGTGATCGAGGCTGGGGGTGATGGACGGGAGGCTGCTCGGAGCTGGACTAGATGGGACATACCTCAGGGACGAGTTGTTAGAGATCTGTACCTACCCTTTAGGTATGATACTCCAATGGATGATCGAGGAGCTATTTTCTATTTTTACTTATACTTGTACTTGTTGTTCAGTTGGGTTTGTATATTGGCCCACTTACATTCAAAACACCTTTCTTTTCTATATTTGTACTTGTTACTTATACTTCTTGTGTTCAGACCGTCTGTGTTATAGGTTTAAAGGAAATTCCTTCCCTTTTTCTCAGGGATTCACCTTTGGTGATAGTCTTCATCCCCTGGCCTATGGAAGGTGGGATTGGGGTATTCATGGCCCGGGCCCCAAGGATGGGTCATGACAATTGTATTACATCAAGTGTTCTAAATTCTATTGTGTATGAATTTCTAATTGATTAAAATATTTTCATTTTATATATGTTTTATTACACTTAAATTTTATTAATAACATTTATATAATATATTCCCTATTTTTTTAGTTCTATATTTTTTGTGTAGAAAGCTATCAAATATAATATTAATTTAGAATAATATATTCTTAAATCTCAGGTGTTACTTTAGTTCATAGAGGTATGGTTATATTTTTGAAAACTTTTAGACATAATGGATAATTGTTTTTTTGAATAATTATGTTTATGATCATCATGGGGATAAAATACAAGTACATAGTAGAATTACCCGTAATTACACATGGAATTTTTGGAATCAAATAAATTTATGCATTAAATAATGTGGCATTGAGTATGATATAATTCACTAGTTGTTTATTTTATTCTATTAATTTGTTTTCAATTTTTTTAATCTATTTTGATTTTATAAAGGAACTAGTCTTGAAGCGTATATGGTGTTTGAAAAAATTTCTCAAAGGTGTTTTGTGGTTTCTCATGGATTTTTGAAGTAAAATATGTAAATATATAACCATGTGACTAGATATTGATGTATTACGGGCATAATTTGGTTTATGGGACTAAAATATATTATTAATTATGTAAATAGAATTGTATAGAACATGAGACACCTTGAGTTTTTAGGTTTCTTTTACAATTTAAAGCTTTATTTGTGGATGGGAAGTTGTTATAGAATGTTTTGCATGGGTACTATGAGATCTCTTTGAAGGGCTGTTAGTCCAAGGGAGATTTAGGGGGATCCCAATAATTTTTTTCTCACTTAAAAATTTATTGTACAAGAATTAGAATAATACATTCTATACCCCATTTGTTGGATGCCATATTTCTTATTTTTAGCTTTTTTTGATTTATACTCCCGACATTTTATGCCCAATCCATTTGTTTGGATTCATTTTTATGTTCACTCTTTTTTTAGGACACGTTTAGATGATTTGATCTTGTTTATTCCATGTTTATTTTCCTAATTTTGTTGATACACTGTATTTAATATTTTGAAACATGGTTTATTATCATTGAAACTAATGTTATTTTTAAAGAAATGTTTTCAAAGTAAAATTTTTTAAAATATGTAAAGGAAACTAGGTATATTGTTATTTATAGATAAATACCTTTTATATATTTATTAGGGTATCCTACATGGATTTTTCTACACATCCTTTATAATCTTTTACGTTTATGTAAACATGGTTTTAAAGATCATGGTTAGTTGATGTAACACCCGAGACTTTTATGTCATATAAATCTTCAAAGGAATCTTTTTCTACACAACACTTTCTTGGCTTTCTTTACACGAAATCACGACCTTCCTCGATAGCTTGCGTTGTACGCAATACTGAGTTTCACTAAACAACGATATGCTATTAAAATATTATTAAAACTATCCGTTGTGAATAGTAATAACCACTTTTTGAAATTTTATAAATTTTATTTTTCAAAATGGACTTCATTTTTGGATTTGGAATATCGAAATTAGCCTAGGGTGAAATTTTGTTATTTTTCTGAAAACTTTCAATTTTTGATGAATAGTGAAACCACTAAGTGGTAGTTAAAAAACTGAATTTTTCATAAAACTTAATTTTACCGCTTCTGTGAGTGGAATTTCGAAAATCCGAGAGACACAGTTAATATCAAAGACTAAAATGTGGTTCAATGAGATGAAAATAATTTTTGGTGAATAGTAACTTTTTACATTTTTTACCACGGTTAAAAGTAAATAGGGTAATTAAGGGTGAAGATGATATTATTATTACCCTAACACATGTCCTAATTCTATTGGATAAGTGTAATTAGACCAAAAACAAACTTAGTAATAAAATATTACCATTTAGGCCCACTTGGATTAGATTAGGACATTTATTATTAATTTATTTAAAGAAGGGTTAAAATAGTTAAAATCAAAGTTGAATAAGTAAATAATTTTTAATATGGGGTAATAAATAAGATAAATTCGACTATAAATATTAATTAGAAAGATAAAAGTATTTCCTACATAATGGTATTTTATTTGTAATTTTTATACATAAATATGTTAATTTATTTATGACACAATGATGATGAAGTAATTATCTTATTAATGAAATATTGACATAAATAATGTTATAAACACAAAAATAAATGTAATTGGAGACTTTTTATGAATTCCACTAATTTTATAGGTTATTATGACATTTTATTATTGATTTAATTAACTTGGTTCGAACTAATAATTCTATTATTATTTTCACAAAAATCAATTACTAAATAGTGTCAAAATTGACATAAAATAGTTTTTAAAAAAAATATTATATTAGTAATTGTTATTTTATACCTAAAAATCTATGGTTCGGAAAAATGACTTAGATAAGGTTATATATATTAATAATAAACAACTTGGGGTTCGTTTGGCTGCTTATAGTATGTTTATTAACCTTATAGTATAAAAACACAAGAAGACACGGTAAAAGTAAACTTATTTTACTTAATGTTAAATCTAAATGATAAGGATAAAATAGGAACCTAAACTTGTCTACATTCTATTGGATGAGAGGATTTCGACCCATACACACCTTAGTTTCTAAATATATCAATTTGGGGCTATTTAAAACTGAACTTGACTTTATAATAAAATAATATTTTTAGTTTTCCCAAAGGTGCCCCTCTCCTCCCTTATAAAAGGGCACCTCCTCCCCCTCTTCCTCACACCACTTTGAGCCTTCAAGCTCGGCCAACCCCTGCCAATTCCTTCTCTTCACTTCCCTATAGACATACTAGAGGTCCTGTTCTTCTTCAAAGACCAATTTTAGTGCCTTAAAAGAAGGTCTCAAAGAAGCACTTCAAAGAAGAGGTAATATCTGTTACCGATTCTTTCATCTTAATTTCTTCATCCACTTCTTCTTCTTTAGTTGTTTCATTATGAAGTAATAAATTTAGTACCATTAATATACTGATATGTTATTATAAGTATGAAACAACCCTATCTCACCATCTATCCATCATACGAAAAAAGAAATCATTGCGCGTGCGTACGTACAGAATACCGTCTCCACGCCGTGGTGTAATCTATTTTCCACCACCACATTACTTGGATGGGTATAATGGTGTAAATAATGACTTTATATGACTATTATAAAGTGATACTGATTCTGAAATAGTATAAATACACTCCAATACAATTCCACGATAATAGGAACGATATCATCACTCGTGCGTACGTACGGAATACCGTCTCCACGATGTGATGCGACTCGTTCTACATGATCTTCATTTCATAATGATTATATAAATTAATTGTATGAATTAATATGATATAGATTACACTAATACCATTCTGTAAATGAAGTATCTATAACCTAAATATAAGAATATGAATTTATTCGACAAAACCCGCATAAGAATAAAAAGTTATAAACACCCGAATAACAAGTTGCAATGAAATATTACTACTAAGAAGCCAAGAAAATGACCATATATGATATCATAAAAATAAGTATGATTCTGGAATAAGTCAATAACATTATTTAAATCATTATACAGGAGTTTCGGACACTTACGAAGCAAAACGGACCTAAGGTAAGGGAAATATCACAATCTCATTTTTATCCAAGATTGTTTATACTTTGGCATTTACTGGGTTGTATTTTATCATCCACATCCATGTTTCCCCAATATGTAATATTATTTCCATTAAACTACAATTTTTTAAATCCTATTTTACCCTTCGGTGTGTTTTTAGTAAAAGATATGAAAGGAATCTTATGTCGTTTTTCGTACGAGGTACTTTTTTGAATTTTCCAACAAAAGTACGAGAAGAATGTTGTTTTTACTTAAATGATATGAATGGATTTTTAAAACATTATTTCCAAGAAGCTTACTTTACCAGTTTTCAAGTTTATTTTTAATGAACTTATTTTAGTTTAGAATTGTACGACATGATTAAGAAAGGAAAAGTGTTTTTGAAGAAGAAATGATACTTTCCTCAAGAATAGAGTTCAAGTGTTTTATCGAAATTATTTTCCATCTAAGATAATAAAAGGGTTCTGTTTTTATCCCTATTATTACATTGATTTGATTATGTTGTGATGGAATTATTTTTATGAATTCCTTTATCTTATATGAATTGTTTTATGATGTCACGATGTTTAAGATTCCCATTTTTATTACATGGGTTATTCTATGATGTATGGTTTATTATTTTGTGGCACGCATAAGAATGGTATCATTATGAGATGGGTGGGACCTATATCTCCCTCCAATGCATTTGGTAAATATTTTATATCTCATGAGATCGACATGGCTGGAATGGTAGGTTATACCGGTTCAGTGAAACAGGACTGAATCGAGGGGGACTCGGTTCAGAAGTGGACCTTGTCCACTAAGATAGTCTTGACAATGAGTCTTGACTAATAAGTTATGATTCTATATGATTATGTGTGTATGTCACAAAGTTTCATGTTTTAAGTTATGATTATTGTGATTACATTTCACTGCCATGATTTATCCCTTGTTATGAAATTATAATCTCCTTTGCAGGTTAAGATTTCCAAATGTTATGTGCTTATGTATATGATGTGATTGGTATTTCTTTTATTTACCCTTACTGAGCATTTGAGCTCACCCTTTTGTATATTTTCTTTCCCTAGATCATGAGTAAGGTTATTAAGTAAGATATTCCAAAAGAGACTATAGATATGATGAAATAAATGGGAGACAGTGTAGGTGCTTTATGAACCAGTTGTTTATGTTTCCCAGTTTCTAAATACACTATACCTATATGGTCATTTCATGGTTTTGTTATATGTTATAATAAGTATGCTTCAATTTTGAAGTATTAACAATGTATGTAAAGTTTGGGTCATTATAGTTGGTATCAAAGGCAAAGGAGGTAGGAATGTATCTGATCCTTGGGAACTCTCACATGTGAGCGTTGGACGAAGCATGGCTCTCCGCCCAAGGGCTTCATGAGGAAATGGCTGCCACTGGGGATGGTGGTGTGTCCCGCCCAGGGGGTGTAGCCACCCATGGAGTTCCCTGATAGGTATCAATTATAGTCCTCTAGAAGTAATTCCGGACCGCTATAGTTGGTATCAGAGGAAAGGTATAGTGAACCTTTGGAAACTAGGATGTTAAAGCCTTCGTAAGAACCCTAAGGATAAGTCTAAGCACAGAACACAATATTAGTGTTTTAGAAATGGCCATGAATAACCTAGGATAAGACCTTAAGTGTGAAATTTTATTCTTGATTATGTGGTTTTCATATTATAATTAGTGTTGCTCACACTATTCTTCTTGGTTTTAGTCAATGGCTGGAACCCGAAGGAACCGTGTTAATGCGGAATGCGACAGGCAATGCAATGATTGTCCCCCTGAGCAACCAAACGTTATGGGAGCTGGAATGCAAAATCTTGTATCCATGCTCACACAACTTTCTCAAGCTATGAATCATGCAGCACTTCCAAACAAGCAAAGGAAGGAGCAACATTCTGTTGAATCCTTCATGAGGCACCGTCCACCTTCTTTTAGCGGGTCTACTGATCCATTAGTTGCTGAACAATGGATTTGTACTACTGAAAAGATATTTTTAGTTCTTCAATGTTCTGAACATGATAAAGTCATCATAGCAGTGTATTGTTTGGAAGGAGATTCTGATCAATGGTGGAATCTTATTAAGAATACGAGGCAAAGGGAAGAAATTGAGTCCATGGAATGGGACGAGTTCAAGAACTTATTTTTCAATAAGTACTTCCCTCGTATTCTCCGAACAAAGATGGAGAAAGAGTTTCTTGAACTAAAGCAAAAGGATGATGAATCTGTTGGTACCTATGAAGCAAATTTTACAAGACTTTCAATGTACGCTTCTGGTATTATTATCCAACCTGAGAGTAAGATCGATTGATTCTTTAGTAGCTTAAAACAAAGTCTTCAAAGGGCGTTAGCCATAAGGGACTTCAATAGCTATGAGGAAATCGTTCGATGTGCTCTCAAAGTCAAGATGGAGATTGGAGTAACCCATCAGTCATATGGGTTTGATAAGAAGAGGAAAATGGAATTCAAAGGAAAATCTAAAGAGCACACTGAAAAGAATATGAGCTTTCCCTTATGCTCAATGTGTGGAAAGAAACATGGAGGGAGTTGTCTTAAAGGGACAAGTAAATGTTTCAAATGTGGAAAGGAAGGTCATCAGGCATTTGAATGCCGCGATGATGGGAAGAAGATTTCTAATGATGCAAACAAAGGAAGGGATACACATAATGAACCTACTACACTTCAATGTTTCAAGTGCAAGGAGATGGTACATTATACCAATAAATGCCCTAATCCAAGGGTTGATGATGATGGTTGACGTCAACAAACTCTTAAGGCTAAAGACAAAGAAAGTCACATGAAATTTCTATCAGTGATGTGGAGTATGATAACGATGCGGTGAAAGGTATACTTACCATCCAATCTAAAGTAGAAAATGTTTTATTTGATTCTGGATCCACCCACTCTTTTATTTCTGAATAATTTTCTAAGGGTATCACCATATTACCTCAACAATTAAATGTTGAGTTAGCTGTGACAACACCTAATGGCACAACAGTCGCATCAAAAGTTTATAATTCTTCTCCGATAGAAGTTTGTGGGAAAGTGCTTCCTACAAATCTTGTGATCCTTCCTATAGTGGAATTTGATGTGATTCTTGGCATGGATTGGCTTTCTTTATATGGATCTCATATCAATTTCCAAAGAAGGGAAGTCACATTTCATATTCCAGATCAATCTATTATCATCTATCAATGCAAGGATGAACATAACCTTGCAGTGGAAATTTATTCCATCTTATGGGTCTTGATTCCACTAAATGAAGGTTATTTATCTCAAATGGTTGGTGAGAAACTCACGATTAAGAATATTCCCATTGTACGGGAGTTTGATGACGTCTTTCCGGAGGAATTACCGGGACTTCCACCAAATCGTGAAGTTGAGTTCTCAATAAAACTCGTACCGGGTGCTTCGCCTATTTCAAAGACACCTTATAGAATGGCCCCAATTGAGTTGTAGGAATTGAAGAAGCAACTCCAAGAGAATCTTGATAAGGGATTCATACTCCCTAGTGCATCACCTTGGGGAGCACCTGTTCTATTTGTTAAGAAGAAAGATGGATCAATGAGACTCTACATTGATTATCGAGAACTTAACAAGATCACTATCAAGAAAAAATATCCTCTATCATGCATTGATGACTTATTTGACCAACTACGAGGAGCTCAATACTTTTCCAAGATTGATATTCGTTCAGGGTATCATCAATTAAGGGTCAAAAGGGAGGATATACCAAATATGACTTTGCGTACAAGGTATGGACACTATGAATTTATAGTGATGCCATTTGGTCTTACTAATGCCCCTGCTATCTTCATGGATTTGATGAATAGAGTATTTAGAGACTATCTTGATCTATTTGTGGTAGTCTTTATAGAAAAAATTCTTGTCTATTCAAAGAGAAAGGAAGAACATGAAGATCACATGATAATTATATTGAAGACCCTGAGAAAAGAGAATCTTTATGCCAAATTTACCAAGTGTGAATTTTGGATTCAAAAAGTTTCATTTTTGGGTCACATAATCTCAAAAGAGGGGATATCTGTGGATCCAGCAAAAACATAGGTCATCAAAAGATGGTCGAGACCAACAATAGTAACTGAGATCTGAAGTTTTCTTGGTTTGGCTGGATATTATCGACGTTTTTTGAATGATTTTTCAAGATTATCTAATCCACTCACCATGTTGACTCGGAAAATAGTTAAGTTTGTCTGGACGGAAGAATGTGAAGAGAATTTCAAGGAGTTGAAAAGAAGGTTATCCAGTACACCTGTGGTCACACTGACTTGTAGTAGAGAAAGGTTTGTGATCTATAGTGATGCATCCATGAAGGGATTGGGGTGTGTTCCTATGAAAAATGATATGGTGATAGCTTATGCCTCATGACAGTTGAAAATCCATGAGCAAAATTACCCAACACATGATTTGGAGTTAGCTGCGGTAATCTTTGCATTAAATATTTGGAGGCATTACCTTTATGGTGAAAGGTGTGAAATTTATACTCATCATAAATGTTTAAAGTATATTTTCACACAAAAGTAGCTGAATATGCGTCAAAGAAGATGGTTGTAGCTGATTAAGGATTATGACTGCTCAATCCATTACCACCATGGGAAAGCAAACAAGGTGGTAGATGCATTAAGTCGACAAGACCATGCTAGTTTATCCAAGATGAGGATCACAAAAGATCCAATATTTATGGATATACAAAGGATGGATCTTGGAATTATAATGGAAGGGGAAAAATCTTATCTTTCTCAAATGAATGTTCAACCATCTATACATGTGAAGATTAAAGAGGTACAGAAATAAGATGTCGAGTTACAAAAGAAGGTGAGAAACATTCCTGAATTCAACCTTGATTGTGATGGGATAATAATGTTCAGGAAACGGGTTTGTGTTCCTCCTATCCCCGAATTAAAGAAGGAGCTTCTGTATGAGGTTCATATTTCTTCATTCTCTATTCATCCTAGAATCACAAAGATGTATAGGGACCTAAAAGAGTACTTCTGGTGGGATGGCATAAAAAGATATGTTGCTGAATTTGTCTCTCGATGATTGGTTTTTCAACTAGTTAAAGCTGAGAGACAGAAGTCTAAGGGGATGTTACAACCATTACCCATACCTGATAGAAATGGGAAAACATCACTATGGACTTTGTCACAGGACTTCCTAAAAAATCCAAAGGCAATAATGAAATCAGGGTCACAGTTGATCGTCTTAAAAAGTCTGCACACTTCATTGCTATTAGAGAGGATTTCTCTCTAGATCAGCTTGCCAGGATATATGTAAAGGAAGTGGTAAGATTGCATCGAGTACCACTTTCTATTATATCCGATCGGGATCTGAGATTTACCTCGAAGTTTTAGAGAAGTCTTCAGTATACTCTAGATACAGAGTTGAGTTTCAGCACTGCTTATCATCCTCAGATAGACGTTCAGTCTGAGAGAACAATTCAAACCCTATAAGATATGTTGATAGCTTGATCTATGGATTTCAAAGGTGGTTGGGATCAACACCTACCTTTGGTGGAATTTTCTTATAATAATAGCTTTCACTCCAGTATTCAGATGGTTCCTTATGAAGCTCTCTATGGAAAGAAATGCAGGACTCCAACTTTCTGGGATGAAGTTGGGGAAAGAAAGCTATTAGGACCTGATCTCGTTGATGAAATGGTAGAAAAGGTCAGATCTATTCAACAACACATAAGAGCAGCTCAGAGTCGACAGAAAAGTTATGCCGACAACCGAAGAAAAGACCTAGAGTTTGAAGTGGGTGATAAAGTGTTCTTAAGAATATCTCCCTGGAAGAGGGTTATGAGATTTGGAAAGAAGGGGAAGTTGAGCCCAAGATATATCAGTCCTTTCAGAATACTAGATCGTGTTGGGAAGGTAGCTTACCGATTGGAACTTCCACCGAATCTGTCTCATGTTCACGATGTGTTCCATGTATCTCTCCTGAGAAAGTACATACCTGATCCTTCACATGTACTCATCTCAGAAGTTGTACCGCTGGAGCAAGATCTTTCTTATGAAGAACTATCGATAGAGATTCTGGATCGTAGTGAAAAAGTCCAACGAAACAAGACCACTAGATTGGTGAAAGTTTTATGGAGGAACCACCAATTAGAAGAAGCTACATGGGAGCTTGAGGGTATGATGAGGGAGAGGTATCCTCATCTGTTTGTTACAAAGTGACGAATTTCGAGGGCGAAATTAATTTTAAGGGGGGTAGAATGTAACACCCGAGACTTTTATGTTATATAAATCATCAAAGGAATCTTTTTCTACACAACACTTTCTTGGCATGCTTTACACAAAATCGTGACCTTCCTCGATAGCTTGCGTCGTACGCAATACCGAGTTTCACTAAACAATGATATGCTATAAAAATATTATTAAAACTAGCCATTATGAATAGTAATAACCACTTTTTGAAATTTTATAAATTTTATTTTTCAAAATGGACTTCATTTTTTGGATTCAGAATATCGAAATTAGCCTAGGGTGAAATTTTGGTATTTTTCTGAAAAATTTCAATTTTTGATGAATAGTGAAACCACTATGTGGTAGTTAAAAAAATGAATTTTTCATAAAACATAATTTGACCGCTTCTGTGAGTGGAATTTTGAAAATCCGAGAGACACGGTTAATATCAAGGACTAAAATCTGGTTCAATGAGATGAAAATATTTTTTGGTGATTAGTAACTTATTACTTTTTTTTACCACGGTTAAAAGTAAATAGGGTAATTAAGGGTCAAGATGATATTATTATTACCCTAACACATGTCCTAATTCTATTGGATAAGTGTAATTCGACCAAAGACAATCTTAGGAATAAAATATGACCATTTAGGCCCACTTGGATTAGATTAGGACATTTATTATTAATTTATTTAAAGAAGGGTTAAAATAGTTAAAATCAAAGTTGAATAAGTAAATAATTTTCAATATGGGGTAATACATTAGATAAATTGGACTATAAATTTTCATTAGAAAGCTAAAAGGATTCTCTACATAATGGTATTTTATTTGTAAATTTTAGACATTAAATAATTTAATTTATTTATGACACAAAGATGATGCATTAATTATCTTATTAATGAAATACTGACATAATTAATGTTATAAACACCCAAATAAATGTAATTTGAAACTTTTTATGAATTACACTAAATTTATAGGTTAATAGGACATGTTAGTATTGGTTTAATTAACTTTGTTCGAACTAATAATTCTGTTATGAGTTTCAAAAAAATCAATTACTAAATAGTGTCAAAATTGACATAAAATAGTTTATAAAACAAATATTATATTAGTAATTGTTATTTTATTCCAAAAAATCTAACTTTCTTCTAAATGACTTATATAAGGTTATATATATTAATAATAAACAACTTGGGGTTCTTTTGGCTGCTTATAGTAAGTTTATTAACCTTATAGTATAAGAACACAAGAAGACACGGTAAAAGTTAACTTATTTAACTTAATGTTAAATCAACATGATAAGGTTAAAATAGGAACCTAAACTTGTCTAAATTATATTGGATGAGAAGCTTTCGACCCATCCCCACCTTATCTTCGAAATATATCAATTTGGAGCTATTTAAAATAGAACATGACTTTATAATAAAATAATATTTTTAGTTTTCCCAAAGGTGCCCCTCTCCTCCCTTATAAAAGGGCACCTCCTCCCCCTCTTCATCACACAACATTGTGCCTTCAAGCTCGGCCAAACCCTGCCAATTCCTCCTCTCCACTTCCCTAGAGACATCCTAGAGGTCCTGGTATTCTTCAAAGACCAATTGTAGTGCCCTAAAAGAAGGTCTCAAAGAAGCACTTCAAATAAGAGGTAATATCCGTTACCGATTCTTTCATCTTTATTTCTTCTTCCACTTCTTCTTCTTTAGTTGTTTCATTATGAAGTAATAAAATAAGTATAACTCATATACTGATATATTATTATAAGTATGAAACAACCCTATTTCACCATCTATCCATCCTATGGAAAAAGAAATCACTGTGCGTGCGTACGTACGAAATACCGTCTCCACGCCGTGGTGTAATCTATTTTCCACCACCACCTTACTTGGATGCGTATAATGGTGTAAATAATGACTTTATATGACTATTATAAAGTGATACTGATTCTGAAATAGTATACATACACTCCAATACAATTCCACGATCATTGGAACGATATCATCACTCGTGCGTACGTACGGAATACCGTCTCCACGATGTGATGCGGCTCGTTCTACAAGATCTTCATTTCATAATGATTATATAAATGAATTGAATGAATGAATATGATATATATTACACTAATACCATTCTTTAAATGAAGTATCTATAACCTAAATATAATAATAATAATTTATTCGACAAAACACGCATAAGAACAAAAAGTTATAAACACCCGAATAACAAGTAGCAATGAAATATTACTACTAAGAAGCTAAGAAAATGACCATATATGATATCATAAAAATATTTATGATTCTGGAATAAGTCAATAACATTATTTAAATCATTATACAGGAGTTTCGGACACTTACGAAGCAAAATGGACCTAAGGTAACAGAAATATCGCAATCTCATTTTTATCCAAGATTGTTTATACTTTGGAATTTACTGGGGTGTATTTTATCATCCACATCCATGTTTCCTTAATATGAAATATTATTTCCATTAAACTACAATTGTTTAAATCCTATTTTACCCTTCTGTGAGTTTTTAGTAAAATATATGAAAGGCATCTTTTTTCGTTTTGCGTACGAGGTACGTTTTTGACTTTTCCGACAAAAGTACAACAAGAATGTTTTTTTTACTTAAACGACATGAATGGATTTTTAAAACATTATTTCCAAGAAGATTACTTTACAAGTTTTCAAGTTTATTTTTAATCAACTTCTTTTATTTTAGAATTGTACGACATGATTAAGAAAGGAAAAGTGTTTTTGATACAGAAAGTATATTTTCCTCAAGAATGGAGTTCAAGTGTTTTATCAAAATTATTTTCCATATAAGATAATAAAAGGGTTCTGTTTTTATCCCTATTATTAAATTGATTTGATTATGTTGTGATTGAATTATTTTTATGAATTCCTTTATCTTATATGAATTGTTTTATGATGTCACGATGTTTAAGATTCCCATTTTTATTACATGGGTTATTCTATGATGTATGGTTTATGATTTTGTGGCACACATAAGAATGGTATCATTATGAGATGGGTGGGACCTATATCTCATTCCAATGAATTGGGTAAAGATTTTATATCTCATGAGATAGACATGGATGGAATGGTAGGTTATACCGGTTCAGTGAAATAGGACTGAAACGAGGGTGACTCGGTTTAGAAATGGACCTTGTCCACTAAGATAGTCTTGGCAATGAGTCTTGACTAATAAGATATGATTCTATATGATTATGTGTGTATGCCACAAAGTTTCATGTTTTATGTTATGATTATTGTGATTACATTTCACTGCCATGATTTATCCCATGTTATGAAATTATGTTCTCTTTTGCAGGTTAAGATTTCAAAAAGATATGTGCTTATATATATGATGTGATTGATATTTCTTTTATTTACCCTTACTGAGCATTTGAGCTCACCCTTTTGTATGTTTTATTTTCCCAGGTCAGGAAGAAGGTTATTAAGTAAGATATGCCAAAAGGGACTATAGATATGATGAAATAAATGGGAGACAGTGTAGACGCTTTATGAACCCGTTGTTTATATTTACCAGTTTCTAAAGACACTATACCTATACGATCCTTTCGTGGTTTTGTTATATGTTGTAATAAGTATGCTTCAATTTTGAAGTATTAACAATGTATGTAAAGTATGGGTCGTTATAGTTGATGTCACCATGTCATTCGGTATCTTATATTAATTTACTATATCCTTGGTTGGTTTTTGATTTTTGGATTTTGGGTTCTCATGGTATTCATAAGATGTATATCATTTTGGGTTTTTTTATTATTGGGGATTCTATGTATTATCCTCACCGGTTTTCATTCCGTTTTGGGATTTTTTTTAAATTGACTTACAGTTATTATATATTAATGTTTTTAATAAATTATCAAGTGATACTAACTATGCTATCTATTTTTTATTAATTTTTTTAATGATCTTTTTGGATATTTACGTTATACCTACTATTTATTTGATGTTGTGGTTGTCTAACTTGTAGATAGGTATTATCATATTTCCCTAATAAATATGTGATTTTTTTGGATTATAATGATTAAACCATTAAAAATTTCTTTTATATCAATACCCTGGTGTGTGTCTTCATCCCATAGTGATCAAGAATACAGTTTGAGCATTATTATGTATTATTCCAAGTGATGGTTTGGGTTGAACTGGGATTTTTTATTACAAAATAGTAATAAATACCTTTAATTATTTAGTGGTTTGAGGTAACAAAGAGATAACACCATTGGGGTTACATGGCTTTTTGTCGATGAGTGCATGATAAGCTCCCTATCATGATGAACATTGAATTTCCATGCATTTTATTCAATTTTTTAATTTAATTGATCTTGATTTTGATGTATTATTATAGGATTTAGTGTGATATCTATTGGTTATCAGTTTCATGATAAGAATGTGGTTTTTATAGAAAAATATTGATTTTAAGTGTGAATTAATGATGGAAACCATATGTGTATCATAAGGGAGTAGTGTCCGGAGAACCAAATGGAAACCATTTGTCTTATTTTATGATCACTCCAACGGAATACTATGCTATTTTCTCACCATTCTCCAAAAAAGTTTTACAAACCATTCATAATGAAAAAAAGGAATTTTTTTGTATTTTAATCCTTTTTTTGAATTTATATTATTGTTAATAATCATTGCATAATTTTTTTCATGTTTTATTTGTGATTTATCTGATGTTTTTGGAAATTTAATTATGTATTTCATTTTTATGTCATGTGATTTATAGATAATGCCTCTCATAAGGGAATAATATAATATAAGAGAGGGACTTTCAGGGATCTTTTCTCTATAAATCCCAGAATATGACCCCTCTTTGGTGAAATATAAGTCTTTGATTATCTTATCATTGGTT
Organism: Viscum album; assembly: GCA_963277665.1. Taxonomy (NCBI): domain Eukaryota; kingdom Viridiplantae; phylum Streptophyta; class Magnoliopsida; order Santalales; family Viscaceae; genus Viscum; species Viscum album. Next base: position 458,499,162 of record OY728132.1, on the reverse strand, counting down.
CATGTTGGTGGAAGAGATCAATTATAAAGGGTGTAATATACCCTATACTTCACCATCTAGAAATAAATAGTTTTCCATGGCGATGAAGGAACAATGAAGACTAAGGAAAAGAACGTATTTTCAGATAATATTTTTTTAAGGATTCCTAAGACATATAATGATGTATTCACCACCTGTATATTAGAAAGACCATATTGGAAGTGGTGGGAGTCCATAGTGAAAGTGATGTTTCAAGATGATCGCACCTAGACTACCATCAAGAAGTTATTCAATCTGCAGTTCTATCATAAAAAATTTGTGGTGGTAAAGTAAATTTAATCCTCTACCATGGAGCAAGGCTAAACTATAATGATTAGAAATTAATGTTAGTTTAATGAGTCATTTCACCTGTCTCCTAAGGTCATCATGAATGACTATCTCTTGGATTGATTTTTGTAATGTTTCATAAGATCAAGATCATATTTGTGATTATTATCATTCTATTATTGACTTATGATGATTTTTTTGATAATGTGGTTGTGGGTGAGGTGGATTTAGATAGAGAAATAGGTCTTAGTGGGGTTCCTTTTGTGATAGGGGTAGCTAGAGCTCTTTCTCTGTCTAAAAGTGGAAGTGGTTTGATCTTCATTGCAGTAGTTTTGTATAATCTCCATAGTCATCCAGTTCAATACCAAAGTATTCCTCATGGAATAATAATCTAGAATTTTTTTAGTTTGGGTGGTACGGTCACACAAAACCTAACTACCCAGAGGCTCCATGGAAGTTCCACTGGAAGGGGAATCTAGTTCATATTTGTGGATTCTACAGGAATCCCATGTATAGAAGTGACGTTGGTTCTTCATTCCATATGGGATCATAGATGATATATGATTCTTCTATGGGTGTAGGATAACATGATCAGTAAAAATTTTATTCTCTTCCATATAATATTACTCAATGCTAGAGTGAGTTGGGTAATATTCACACTACAGAGATGGTATACATCAAATTTGAATTTGGGCTACCTATAATGAGTGGTATTGTGTTTATTTCATCATTAATGGCCTTGTATTCATTTTATAATGGTGTTTCTCATAACATTATCTAGTTAAACATACATGATTATTTGGGTATTAAAGTCAAATTTATATCATTTGTGATGTTTCTATTGTCCTAATTGGGATGCGATCATGAAGGATTTATGTCCCAGTAGTTTTGTGTATTAATTTTAGACATTGTGGTTTTGTAGGACATTCTATTGTGGGTCCTAGATATTTTTTATTTCAACATTATAATTGATTATATGAATCATTTTAAATAAAATATTTTTTTCTATGATTATATTGTCCAATTTCAATCTTTTATATGGAACACACTAATCTTCCTCAGTGATTGGTACCTATAGTCAAGGAGTGAAGGACCCATTTTTTATGTGGAATTGATTTTATTCTAGATTTTTAGGTATTTCATTGATGATTTTGAGAAAAGTTATTATGGTTCTCTTCTAGCAGTTATTGATAAATATCCATTGGTATTTCTAGACGATTTATCTAGGTTTTTTCCCCAGTAATATGTTGAGATAACTATCAAACTGCTCCCTTGGATAGGCCCATTATATTACCACCAATCTATATGTTTCCTTCTAAGTGTAGATAGTTCAGTGTATAGTTTGGTGAACTTGAATATTGGTAATTTACTAATTTCAGAGTATAAATGTGATCATATCTTGTTATTTTTTCAAAAAAGTTAAATTATTGTATTGTACTTATTATATATTACAGCAACCCAAGCTTTTTAGATAAAAAATTTCATGATTTTAAGCATAATTAATCATCAGAGTACAAGCCAATGAACAATAATTCTAGTGTCTTGGAAGACTATGTAGATATAACATAAAATATGGGGCTAAAAACATATTTATTTAATCTCTATAAAGAGGTTATAACTTCTTTTGAGCCCTTACATCTTCAAAGTGTACCATGGGGAACACATGAAAAAATGGATGATCTAAAAAGCCCAGTAAGGGAATGAACATAAGGATACATCTCAAGCACATGAGTTAGGAGGTATGACATAATGATATCAAAAGAATGAATCTTATAAAATAATTTAATATAATCATGGGATCATATAATCATGGAATCATATAAATGTGGAAGAATCATAAAACAATCTTTAGTATGGGTCAAGGATAACCGCCAATCCCGTTTCCCATTTCAGTACGGGTCAAGGATAACCGGCAATCCCGTTTCACATCGCATCTCATGAGACTTCTCCTTACCCAATGCATTAGATCGCTATATGGGCGCACCCATCTCAAAATTTTCATTAATATTATTTTCACATAAATATTATTACCACATATACAATCATACATAATCAACTATACATAAACTTAAGGGTACCCATGGAAAGAATTGGGTACCACAATCATGACATAAATCATAACCAATGGGTGTATCATGAAAGTGTCCATGAATGAAAATAATTAGAATATACATTGATGTTAATAAGTTAATATAGGCATATAAAATTTTAGGTGGTAAAAAATAGAAGTAACATCACATAAGAAATGTATTTGAGAGACATTAGCAATAAAACATTTTTTGCGCGGTTTTAAGGAAAATACTATAGAGCTTTTAAAATAGAAAAGAATACATTCTTATATATAAAACCAGAATTTAACCATGAAGGTTTTTAGAATAAAAATAATTATTTTACAAAGACAATGGTGTATTAAAACATAAGATATATTTAACTTGAAATTGGGTAAAAGTTCAGGAAGTTCCTTTAAAACAAGTGTGCTTTTTGGGAAGTATCGAGGAGAGATTCACATAAAAGCATGTATATCCCCAAAAGGGAATGAGAGATGGATCATGGTTCATGATTATAGAGAATATAAAAATAATTTTTATGTTCTACATAAAAATGAAATACAAATAAATTCTGGTAAAAAAAGACAGAGCAACCCGAAGAATGAAATGAAGTTCGAGTAGAATCCAATATGGTTTATCGGCATAGTATCATATGTAACTAAGAGGGATTTATGAGAGAGATAAGGGGTTTATCATCACTTATAAAACATTAGGGAAGTATGGGGAAGGTGTATAAACATACCCCATCACTTGGTATTACACAAAATGGCATAGCATAGAGAACCATCTTGATTAAGAGTGAAAATGGGGGGATTCCTTACCTTAAATACGTTGGTGTTCTCCACTTGTTATTAAAGACCGGAATAAACAAATAAGTCTTATTAATTAATAATTCTATAACATATTATATATTCAATTTAATTATTATAACCATCTTTAGTTCATTAAAAGCCTTTTTTATTAGCTACAAGGTTCTATTTCACTGTTCGGGCTCATTTGTTTACTTGGATTTAAAAGATATATTCACTTATATTCAAGCTTTGATTATATGCAAAATGAAAGTGGTGGTTCAAAATTGAAGTTATATTATTTAGTTAATATCCAGTAGATTACATGTTTTTAATTTTAATTAGGTTAATTGGTGTGAAGTCGAATTATTATATATATATATATATCCATAGTGATAACCGTTTTTGTTAATAGGTGGATTTTATTACAAAGAATATGTTTCCATTTCTAACTTAATTCCATTTGTAACAAAGGATTACAGAACCAAAAATAGGATATATTACATATAAAATAATCTGGTTCAACCATAACACAAATGGTTTCATGACCAGAATTAAATATAATAATAGAAATTGATAAACTGTTGTCCTTGAATGTACTAAATTAGCACACCTCAAACGGTGATTTCATTTCATTCAAACAAAAGGGTGGGGAAAGGATAGAAGATAATCAAATATACCATTATAATGAAGAAATTACAGTAAATGTATGTTACCAGAATTATCATAATATTATGGTGAAGGGAGGTGAGGAAAGAAATAAAAAAAGAAAAGAAGAAATTGGGATGATGAATTTACCTCTTGAGACATCCTCCTTTGAGAACCTCTTAAAGGGAGTGTTTTTGGTATTTTCAATAGGATGAGAGCTTTCTGACATGGGAGAGGACCTTGGGGAGAGATTTGGGTAGAGTAATGGCAAGGCACAAGGCTTGATATGAGTGGAGAGAAGAGGGAGTGAAGGGGGGTTTTATAGTGGAGAAGGGGAGGGATTTCAAAATATTATAATCATTAATTTATTATTTCTTACCAAGACAAGGGATAGTAAGTATTGTATGACCAATAATAGTGATTTTATTAGGTGATCCCGACCAAGTGGGCTTACATTAGTAGAACATCATTGATGAATCTATTAATACATTATTAAGCATTTAGTTTGAATTATCGGATTCTACTATTCATAAAAAATTCAAGTATTTCAGAAAAATCCCAAAAAGTCACCCTAACTATTTTTTGTCATGTAGAATCCAAAAATGAAGTCCATTTTTCAAAAATAATTTTCTAAATATGATTATTTTAAAATTTAATTATAAGAATAATTTATTATCAAAACCATTTTTTAAACATTCAATAACTTATTCTAAAATATAGGTATATCGTACTTCCAACTTGAAAAATATTTTTATACCACCATAGGTTAGGTTACTATTCATTAGGGTATATCAATATTCATAAGGATATGTTACTGTTCATTAGGGTAGGTTAATATTCCCCAAAAATTAAGTTTTCCTTATCAGACTCCAAATAACTTACTAATTACAACCGTGTATGCCAGACTTTCAAAATTCCAAAAACAGAAGTGAAAAACTTATGTTTAAAGGTCACGTAGCACTTAGTAGTAAATTATGATGTGTTTTCAAGTGATTTAATGACACACTTTTGGGAAGGTAATTTCCATTGAAAAACATTGGGTCTTTACATATATCATATTAAGATTAATTAAGTTTCCATTTGGACTAAATAATTATTGCCTCAAATTGATGGTCTTTTCTACTATCTTAGGGCACAACGGTTTTAGAAAATTGAATTGCAGTCTTTATATCACTATTTGAGGGTTGGAGTTGATGTTGTTCCTAAGAGTGGGTTTCTAATATAGTATACTCATTTTGAGTATTTGGTTATGTCACTTGGAATTAATAATTCACCAGTGGTCTTTATGTATTTGAGGGATTATATATTCAATCACTTTTTAGACTGATTCATAGTTGTTTTCATGGATAATATCTTAGTGTAATCCATGATGTAAGACCATAGATATAATATAGAGTGTTTTAGAACCTGGAAAGATAACTGTCTATATTCTAATCTTCATAATTCCATTTCTAAAGCTGGGGTTTAACTTTTTTCTAAATTTATTTACTATAAAGGAATTTTTATTGAAGTCAAGAATATTTATTTGGTGTTGTATTGGTTTTATCCCATTAATGTTCTTGAGATCAAAAGCTTTTTGGATTTTGTTTGGTACAATAGGAAATTTTTTTAGGACTTATACATGTTATATTTTCCTTTGATGTCATTTACATAAAAATAGTGATTTTTGAGTAGGGTGGGAAGTGACATAGATACATTTAGGGGTTTTAGGATTTGATGACATTAGAATCAATTTTTATTCATTATACACATCATAAGGTTTATGTATTATATTGTGATTTCTCATGTATAGTTTAGGGGTGTGTATTGATGAAGGACATTCATGTGGTTTAATATGACTCTAGAAATCTATAATTATTTGAAAAGAATTATGCCACCCATTACATGAAGTTTCCAACCATGATTTATGTGTTAAAGACACAGAACCATTACCTCTTTATTTAGTAGTTCACATTTTATTCAAATCATATGATCTCAGTGAATATATTTACCTATATGGACTTAAACCTTATAAAAATACATTATGTGGAATATATTTATAATTTCATTTTGATATGGAATATACCCCTTCGAAATGAATGTGGGAGTCATTGCCTTGAGCAGAAAAATTATTGATTCAATCAAAGAAAGAATTCATGAAGTGATGGAGTATATTGAATTTGGTTTAAGAACAAATTTTGGGAATTAAAGGATGGAATAAAGAGTACCAGACCAGTGTTTAGGTCATATACTCTCATACTAATTGATTTCTGTTTAAATGAGAATATGATTCTAACTACCTATAGGTTAATATAGTTTTAAATGGTGAAGAGACCTTGAGGGATTGGTCTGAGTATCCTAATAGTTCTATTTTCACCATGATATAGTTGTTGTTTTGTTTGTCCTTGATTCATTGGGTGATACATGAGGGGGATTATTCTAGTTGTTTCATTCAGCTCAATGAATACATGATGGTATATAAAATAGATGTTGGTATAGGTGGCCTATGATGAGAAAATTGTTTACTTATTTTATATCCTTATGTTTTACCTTCTAGATGATCTATGAAAATAAACTATGATTATGTTTGGTTGTTTCGTCCTATTCAGTTTCTAGTATGTATGTGGGAAGAAACCTCTATGGATTTCAGGATTACAATACCTATAAATCTTAGCGGGAATATTTATTTTTGGTTGATTATATATCAGTTGAAAAAATAATCACATTTTCTTCCCATTAGAGTGTCACCACTGGAATTGGATCATAAGAACCTATTTGTTACAGAGATCATTATGATTTACTGAGTGAAATTATCCATATAATTTTAACAATATTTATATTTTTATTATCAATTATATAATGTTCTCTATAAATCTATTTAAACTCATCTAATGTTAAAAAACCTTTATCACCCATATATGGATTTTAATATTTCGTGGGATATCTAAATTCGTGAGTATGGTCTAAAATATTAGGTGCATTAAGATAAGGGTTTATGAATGATTCCTTTATTTTTCTTCTATTATCACACAACAACAATTATTATCCCTTAATCTGCATGGATCCCCTTCAAATATTGAATGGGAATTCATGTTGTTCCCCATTTTATTTTTGATAAGTTAGATAAGAGATACTTATTGGGACTTAGTCTCATCTAAGATATGATAGATAAGATGTAGTTTATTTTAATTATATAAAGAAATATTTTACCAAAAATAAAAATTTGACAATATTTGTTACCCGTTAGATAATTTGATCAGTGATTAGGTGTTTCTTTGAGTATCTATTCAACTAAGATGTTATCTATTATGAGACTAAGGGGAATTAGCACTGAATTATGTTAGAATATTTTTTGTGACGTTCCTTAGGAATTTATCCTATTAGTAAGATTTCACCAATGTAAAAAATTAGTTTATAAATTTTTCAATTTGTCCTAGTTAAATAAGTACCATTCGTACCTATATCATGTGATAGAGTTGGAGGATTCAGAGGAGAGTCTTGACAGAGTCATTATTGACAAGCATGGTTGTTTCTTGGATTATTAGAATTAGTTTCACCATGGTAAAATTATTACATAGGTTCATTTTTAATGATAGTATGATAGTAATATCCATGAGATTTGGGATCATGTAATTTTGATGTAATAGTAGCTTCTATATCATTTTTTCATTGATGAATCTTGAGGAATACCATGAGAAAAATGTGTTATATTGAGGTGATTTGTGTCACCCATCGGTTCATTGATCTTTCTTATTTTGAATTATACATATTTGTCTATTTTTAATTAGAGTTAATGAGATTTGGGGGTTGATAGCATTAAATTTTTCAAAAACATTCTTGGGTTCACAACCATCACATAGATAGTATAAGAAATATAGATCACCATGTGAGAGGGGATGTTTGGGGAAAGTGGTGTATCACTTGACCTATACGTGGAATTTTAAAAAATGATTTAGTTTCTTGGAAACTATGACTTTTTGGAAGGTAGTGTCCCCAAATTATTGGATAATGGTGTTCCTAACCATGTGTCATGTCTGGATCATTAAGAAAAATAAAATTTACTCATTTTACCTTAACAAATTTAACTCCAGATCACACTTTCTATCTCTCTGGCCATATGAAAACCCTCCCATTGGGATTAATGATCTTATATAATTTATTAAAATCAAATTATGTTTGAATTTTAGTGGTATTGATTTATATATATGCATAATTTATCTTCATTTTCTCCCTTCACCAACGTTCGTCTTCCTTTACTTCCATTTAAATAAAGTATGGACACTAAAACATGCCATGGAAATAAACCTATGGTTTAAGGGGAATTATAAATGGAATTGTAGTGACCTATAATTCAATTATTTATTTAACTATATGGTTTTATTTCGAGACCAGTCACTGAGACGGCGTGTGATTCAGAGACCTGAAGTACCCAGAATGATACATCCAAAAAGGTTAAGTTTTAAATAGAGTGTGTGAGTTATTTTCTTGAAAAAGTGGAATAACTCATAAATGGGTTCCTAGATTAGAAATATGAGGGCATCATTGTCTTCAAGAAGGCGGGTTTATCCTTGGAGTGACTTAATTTTAGTTGGTGCAGTCCTCCTATGAGAAAACCCGAAAATATAATAATTGTAAATAAAATTATTAATTTAAATTATTTTATTTTTAAAATCCTTATAACCCAAGAATAGTGACTCAGATTGAATACACAAGACCAATGTTGAGCTCGTGAGGGTATTCTTTTCTTAGGTAGATCCTATCATTGGCCAACGCGAGCCAATAGTGGAATGTAGTTTTTGGACATAAATAAAATAATTGAATAAATATTATTTTATTTTCAAATAATTATAACTCATAAATGATAATAATGATTGGGAATCTGAGAGTACTACTATGTTTTTTAGGGTGTTCTTCCATTAGATTTATCCTAACATTAGCCAGTGGTGACCAGATGGGAATGTAGTTCTTTGGGATTTAAATGTAAAAATAATAATTTAAATAACTTTTTATGAATCCTCATAACTCATAAACGGTAACTCAGATTAAAAATCTGAGACCACTATTGAGTTCATTATAAGATGTTCTCTTTAAGGGTAGCCTAACCTCGACCGTTGTAGGTTGAGGGAAAATGTTAATTTTCAGATTTTTTATGGATAAAAAATAAACATAAAAAAGTTTATTTTATATGAAATTGTTTTGCTACAACATAATGATGAGCTGACTGTTTCACTCAATAAATGAAAACACGCAATAGTGCTGCAACTCAAAGTTACATAAAAATTGTTTCCTAAATGAATCAGTGTAACGACAGTGACTCAACATAATATAAATGTGGTGACGTGCTTTCTCCATTTAATTATACTACAGGAATTGCGGATGAGAGCGGGATCTTGCAAGCCACACTGAATCTTTGGAGCATCATCATAGGTAAATGATGAAGGACAAATATACAACAACAAACACCGGTGAATTGAAAAGTAGCGATGAAATTTGGAGAAAAGATTTGGGACTAGTGGATGATGACATACAATCATCCTCAACCAACCTACATTTTCCCAGGTAGTGGTTTTAAATATGTTTGATTATTATTTACTAGTTATTACCTTCTAAATGAAGAACACATATCAAATCAATAACAAGTTGATCCATTGATTATTTATACTTGTAGGATTAGGAATAAATATTTGGGTTTGATGTTAGGGATTAAAACAATTAGTTATTGAATTATGTTTCGTGAACCTGCTCACAAGAACAGATAAGGAATGAAATGAATAAAATCTTGGATAGTTCGATTTGTGTTATTTCTGATCCCATCTCTCTACCCAATTTTTCTTTGTTGATAGAACCTCAAGGTCACATCATGATTTTCCGAGAGGATCTGAGCATGATCGAACCCCCAGAGTGATAGCAAGGAAGTATTGAGGACATAGTGATTATGGCGGTGACAAGAGGAATGAAATGGAGATTTGGGAATAGAAATCAGACTTCCAAATTGATATTGGAAACCAACAGCAGCATGGCCAAATTGCAGAAAAGGCCACCGTCTTGACGGCCGACCGTGGTAAGGACCTGTGGTGACATCGATGTGGGTGGTGATGAGGGACGTATCAAGGAAGGGATGCTGAGGAGAAGGGGAGATGCGGAAAAGCGCCACATCTCTAGGTGGCGGAACATGGTCAATAGGATACGTGCGGAGGACCTTTCCAACCCCAGGCCGACCACATCGCAAAAAATTTCGTGGCATGATGCCACAACAGATGGGGATGCAGCGCTCGCTACGTCCTGGGTGGATCGGACCTGACCACCTAGCAGGACATGCTGAACCTGTTGGTCAGACCCATGTGGAACAAAGGTTGGGAATGAGGTCGTGACAGAGGGAGATGCGACTCAGTTGACCTGTGTCTATAGAGCAGGGATGTGGCACTCACCGTGTCCCTGGTGGATCGGGCTGGCTTGCCCAGTAGGCTGGAACCGGGCTGGTGGAGAAAACTGAGTTGTAGGGTGGCCCAAGATGGAGGAGAACTGGTCCGCCATTGCGGATTGGGCTGGATTGGAAACTGGTACACTGTGTGGACCTACTAAAAAAACTTGTCCGACTAATTCAGACCCATCCAGAGAATGTCAACTGCATCACTGGGTGACTAGGTAGACTGGGCAAACGGTCAAACCAGGAAGGGTCCAGGAAGGGACAATGGTCCTGGACACTAGAGTAGGTAGGACCGGGTTAACCCAAACCCAAAAAGGGTCTCGTCAGATCGGTTGAACAGGCTCAGATCATGCGGTACCCTTAGGCTGTTTAGGTAGGGTGTGTCCAACCAAATCGAATTGGGCCTAGACGAAACTAGACCTTTTTTACTAAAACACCAATATCATTTTGACTGGGTGACTAATTAACACTTCATCTATGCGGTTGGGACCATTGTGATGAGATATTCCTTTGGTTATACTCAATGTGAGTTTTCTTGGTAATTGAGATTTGACCGATTTCCTAAGGGGTAAATTTTCCAGGAACCAAGTGCGCTTGAGAGTAAGAATCCTATAGTCGTCTGTGGCATGAAAAATATGATGATTAGGACCTCAGTGGTCAAGTAGTAGAGTTGAACTAGGAGATCTAATAGCATAGAGAACCTCTGTGATCCAGAAATCGAGCAGACCTCAGTGGTCCAGTAGCCGAGAGGGCATCGGTGGTCTAACAGCCGAGCGGGCGTAAGTGGTCCAACTGCCGAGCAGCCCTGAGTGTTCTAATAGTTGGGTGGCCATTAGTGGTCCATATCCGAGTAATCCTTAGTGGTCTAGCATCAGAGAGGACCTCATTAGTCCAATAGATGGGCGAAAATTAGTTGTCCAACAGCCCAGCAGACCTCAGTGGTCCAGCAGCCGAGTAGACCATAGTGGTCCAACAGCCCAGTGAGCCTTAGTGGTTGAGCAGCCCAACAGACGTCACTAGTCCAGTAGCCCAGCGGACCTCATTGGTCAAACAGCCTAGCGATCCTTAGTGGTGCAGCGGCCTAGCAGACCTCAGTGGTGCACTATCCCATTATACCTCATTGGTCCAGTGGCCGAACAAACCATAGGGACTGGTTAGGGATGAGTCTCTAAGCAGTATAAGAGTATTCAAATTTATGACATATAATCATACTTTCTATAAATTTAGTTATACCTGGTTTGATATATCTTTTCTTTATGGTCTTTTATTTTTGGTCGTTCTTTTTTTTGTATGAGGCCCCTTCCGATTATTGCGTTACTCAACCCTGCACGATCCTCACCCGCACATGTCGTGTCTCGTGCTGGTGATTTATGCTTCAACGGAAACCTTGGTGGTTTGAAAAAATGTGGTTCTTAGTGATATGGGATGGGTAATCATACTTCTATGGTTACAGGTAGCTAACCTCCACCTACACTTCACCTACCCTTCACCTACCCTTCTGGTAGTGTCTCGAATAGAAAGACCATGACAGTTGTACTTTACTTTATGTTTTTGGCTTATATTCTGGCCCATTTTGTAATTTGAGTTGGTACTATAATCTTAGTAGTTATATAAATGATAGTTGTGGTTTACATTGTGTTTAATTTCTGCAGTATGATCTTTGTGCATGTTTATAAGTTTAAAGGTGATGCCTTCCCTTTTTTGGATATTCCTACTTGGTACTAGTCACTAGCCCCTTGCCTATGGATGGAAGGCTTAGGGTAGTCACGACATGAGCCCTAGGTGATGTTTTGTGAAAATGTGGTGTCAATGGGAGGTTTTTTCTTCCATAAGAACTAAGAGTATGTAAACTCATATGGGGAAATAGTGTAAATAGTTTTGATTTCTACTTTTAGGCAGAGAGTCCAGTGTTTGTGCCGTGGCCAATGTATCCACACACTAGTACCCGAATTTATTTTTTCTAAATGGGTACATGAAGACACTAGTTTCTTGCATCTTTGAATGCTTACTTATGATTGTTTTGAGTCAGAGTTAGACGACCAAGTATAATATATCAATCATGATTCATCTTGATCCTTTTCAAGATGCCTCCATGTAGACTGCCATCTAGGATTCTAGTGTGTGACCAAAAGGATGGGTCACAAGGTGAAAAGGCTTTGGTATATGGATCATTTCCTAAGAGTTCACTATCAGGTGGTGTTCTAGCTTTACCATCACTTTTTGGTTAGTTGTTACTACAGGCGCTACCAGTAGAGGACACAGAAATGCTCATTTCCCTACACTAGTTTCAGCGATATAGACCCATTAGGTTCTAAGGCGATCGCACCTCACATGCAGCTAAGTACTGGCTTGATGTGGTGGTCTGGTTTTCTATCTATTCAAGGCCCCATTAGATCAGATAGAGGACCTAGAAGTTACCAATTTATGTGGCTCAGTAGGGTGATGGAAGGTTTTCGATTACCCGATATTACAATGAGCTGACTTTTCTAAGGGTAGATAATGAGAACCTTTCCCAAAAAATAGGGCTCTTTCCATAAAATATAAGATATTTTCATTCCAAAGAACTTCTATAGCTTCGATAGGATAACATGTCGTAGTTGATCATTCATCAAGGCATATCGACCTTTCAATGTGCTCGATGAATATGATACGACTAGTGATTCAGGGCTTGGACCTTCAAGCGAGATGTCTTTTGGGACATATGAGGCATCACTATTCCATTATGAATTCCTACTTATGCTAAGGTTATAGAGAGAACCTTTATGGTTAAACGTTCTTTGGATGAGTAGATACTACTTGTGTATGTCAGCAGTGGGAAAGCGAGAAGTTGACATTAGTATCAGAGACTTAGACGTATGAGATGTTATGTGAAGATGTCCAAAGACAATGGATCTACAACTCAAGGATCATAACTTGAGTTTAGTCTGCCATGAAAGAAGTGATGATTTTCAAGATATGGAAGGGGTCATCTTTCTATAGATTTTTCGGCCTATCATGCTATTATCGAAACGGTGGATGGGCCACTAGGGTAGAGATAGTGACAGGAACAAATTATTTTGTATGGTGGTAGATATGGAATAGGATAAGGTAGGGTAGTAGGATGTGGTATACATTTCAAAATGTTAAAACCACCACCCAATGTGGTCTGCACCAACATTATGTAGATGGAGGATAGGGGAAGGGGGTAGCTACATGTGGCTATCCTTAACCGAGTGGTAGTGGATGTTCAGAGTTTTTTCCCAACTGTGGTGGACGATTACAAGGATGTATTTCCAGAGGATTTTACTAGACAACCTCCTTATAGAGAGGTAGACTTATACATTTATCTATACAATAGGAAACCACTAATATCTACACCCGCATATCAGATAGATCTCGTATATCTCTAAGAGATGAGGGTATAATTGGAGGACTTCCAAAGGAAGGGGTTAGTAAGGAAAAATGTTTCACCATGGGTAGCCCCAGTATTGTTTTCCAAGAAGGTAGATAGATGCTTGAGTTTATTCATGGATTATGGTTCCCAAACCAGGTGAATGTGAAGAACATGTATCCTCTACCAATGATTGATGGCCTCTTTGATTAGTTGAATGGAGTGGGGTGGTTCTCAAAGATATACCCCAGATCAAGATGTCACAAGCTTCGAGTACGATATGAGGACATCTCAAAGACAGATTTCAGATGTCTCTATGGCCACTATGAGTACATAGTGATTCTATATTTCATGATGAAATCCCCCTAAATGATCCAGGGACTCATGAATAAGATCACCCAACCATACTTATATCATTTTTGGGGGTCTTAATTGATGAAATATTATTGTATTCAGCGTCCGAGGAGGAGCATGTGATACACTTGGGGATGGTTTTGGACACAATCTGAGAGAACTAGACTTAAAGAAATCTCTCAAAGTGTGAGTTCTAGATATAAAAGGTCTCTTTTCTATGGAATGTTCTCTCAGAGGCTAGAGTTGCGGAGGATCCAGTGATGATCGAGGTGGTTCTTGATTAGGAACCACCCAAGAGTGTTACTGAGGTGTGGAGTTCCCTTGGGTTGGATGGGTGCTATTCGAGGTTTTTTCCCAAATTCTCTAGGGTGGAAGCACCAATGAAGGTGTTGAAAAATAAGGAAAAACCCTTCATGTGGATCAAAATATGCTATTATATCTTTCTGAAACTGAGATAGATCATGAAGAGTGCTCATATATTAAGGCTTCCAGAGGATGACACCGACTACATGGTGTTCTATGATGCATCAGGAACAAGGCTTGGTTGTGTACTGATGTAGGGGAATGTATTAATTTCTTAAGGCTCACAAAAATTTATACAACATGAGTAGAACTATGTGACTTATGCACATGAGTTGGCAGTGGTATTCTTCGCACTGAATATGTTGTGGCACTAACTTATGAGAGAAAGATTCATCACCTACTCTTACCAAAAGAGCATAAATTATATCTTTTCTTAGAAAGATCTAAATCTGAGACAAATACGTTGGCTTGAGTTTCACCATGACTATGAATTCGAGATAGTCTATACTCCTAGAAAGGGGAACATAGTGGCAGATGCTCTCATCGGGAGATTATGTTCACAGGCCTCAAATCAGTTGTCCTGACTTCAGATATCCTTCATGGATAGGGAGGAGAAAACCTTTCCTAGTCAATGGTAGTTTTCCATCCACTCATATAGTGAGTTAGGGATGTAAATATTAGAAATACTTGCTAAAAGATTACACATGCCCATATGCCCACAAGGTATTCCCCAAATGAATATTCAAAAGGCAGGGAGAAAATCAATCATTTCAGAAGAAGCACCATAGTAGTAGTAGCATTTCGAGAGGAGGTGTTGATGGAGTTCCATACATCCCCTTTGTATGTATATCTAGGTGTGAAAAAGATGTACCTGGACCTATGATGTTAGTACTGGTGGCCAGGGATAAAGAAGGAAGTGTCAGAGTTTGTCTTGAGATGCATCACTTGTCAGAAATTGAAGGCAGAGCACCAAGTTCTCACAAGTTTGACACAACCCCTTGAGGTAACGGAGTGGATGTGGTATGTGATATTGATGGAATTAATAATGGATTTACCACATAAGTTTGTGATACATGATACCATCTGGTTGATCGTTGACCGACTGAACGAGTCGACCAAATTCTTATCTACCATGGTGCATAGTTAAGTTAAGATCTCAGGATGCCTCTACGTGCTAGAGATTTGATGATGGGGTGAATTTTGTGGAGTTTATATTATAGATCATGGATCAACATAAGAGGAACCTCTATGGGTTATCAATTATTTTATTGTGTGTTGGATGGAATTAAAGGAATATCTAAGAAAATATTTTGGAGGTTGAGGCTTAGATCAATGCTCAGTACCCCCAACCATTTGATTGATTATACTTTATTTTGGATTATGAGGAAGTAAATCCCTAAAAGTGGGGGTAATTTAATGTCCTAGAATTACATGTATTTTTTTAATAATAAGGGATTATTTTGAGACAATTCACAATAATAGTGGCCAATTCTGAGGCCCGGAGTTCCCAAAATGATATTATGAAAAATATTATGTTTTAAATAGCATAAGTGAGCGGTTTTCTAGAAAAAAGTTAAATAACTCTTCAATGGGTGCTGAGATCATAAATTTGACGGCATCATTGCATTCATCATAGAGGATTCACCCTAGTCACTTCTTATGTTGAGTCAGTATGGGACTCTAGTGAGAAAACAAGAAAATGTCATAATAGTAAATAATATTCTTCAATAAAATTATTTTATTTTTCAAATCTTTATAACTCCTTAATGGTGACTTGGATTAAAAATTACAAACCACCATTGAGATCGTGGGGATATGTTTTCCTTAGGTAGATCCTAAGAATGGCTCGTGTGGTCAAAGAGTGGAAAGTAATTTTTCGTCCAAAATAAAATAATAGAATAATGTTTATTTTATTTTCAAATATTTATATCTCATAAATGAAAACTCATATTAAAAATAGGAGAATACCATTGAGTTCATGAAGGTGTGTTTCCCTTAGGCCGAGTCTAACATCGGCTAACACGGTCTGACTATAATAGTTGTTTTTGGGAACGTAACCGTATATAAAATAATTTAAATATAAATTATTTTATTTTTGAATCCTCATAACTCACAAATGGTAACTCAGATTAAAAATCTGAGACCACCATTGTGTTTCTATTGAGATTATCTCCTTATGTGGTGCTCAACCTCAACCAATGAGGGTTGAGGGTAAATTTTAATTTTTGGATGTCTTAAGAAAAAATAAAATAGACTTAAAAAGTTTATTTTATTCAAAATTGTTTCATTGTAATTCCAAAACGAGCTGACTATTTTATTACATTAATGAAACAACACATTGATACTACAATGAAATGTAACAAAAATGTTGTTTTGTAAATGAAAAATTGTAATGAGAACAACTCAGCAAAACATATATAATGTGATGTATTTTCTCCATTTAATGGGATAACATGAATGAGGTATTAGATAGGTATATTTATAATCTCTCTAAATCATTGGAGGATCACTGTTGACAAACGACTATGGAAACCCATCCAACAACTAATGTTGGTGAATCAGAATTACGTGAAAACACATTGAAGAGTGGATAAAGGATCCGAGATCAACAGACGACGAAATATTATAATCATTGACCAACCTCCATTTTCATAGGTAGGGGTTTAAATATGTGTGATTATTATGCCCTTGACAATCCTTTATAAATGAAGAATCAAGATCAACTCACTAACTAGATGTTCCACGAATTATTTATTTTTACGGGACTAGGAATAATTATTTCGGGTTGATGTTGGGGACTAAAAATATTTCTGATTCAATTATGCATTTTGACAATAATGAAATGAATAGATCCAAAAAAATGAACAAATCCCAAAATTGTTCATTGTGTGTACTTTGTGATTCACTATCTCTCCCCTATAATTCTTCACTGACAGACCAATGAGTTCATTCTAGGTTTTTCAGGGAAGATCTGAGCATGAATAGATAACAAGACTGATGAAAAGTCACTCTTGGGGAAATATAAATAAATGCGGCCACTCAGGGGTCACTTCAGTGCTTTCTGAATAAAAATCGTACCACTACACCAATAGTGGCGACACAGGGAAGGAGGGATGCTAGTAGTGGCACACAACGGGGTGGCCACCCAACATCGAAGGCCACCAACTCAATGACCAGTGGTGATTGGGACCTATTGCACCACGACCGCAGGGTGCGATGATGGTCATGGAAGAGCAGGGGTAAAACTGTGGAGCCTCGGGTTTTCATGTGGCGGAACGTGGTCAACAGAGCGCGTGTGGAGGACACAGTCGCATGGCATCGAAGGCCACAACTTGATGCTTCAGTAGAGAGGGACGCAACACCTGTCACATCTTTGGTGGATCTAACATGCCCACCCAGTGGTCCAGGTTGGACCCATGTGGAATCAGAGGCTCAGAAATGATCTTGTGTTGGAGGGGAACACATCTCCGTTTTTCCCCATCGGTGGAGCAGTGGAATGACAACTACTGTGTTCATGGTTTATCGAATAGGCCCACCCAGTGGGATGGGCGGGACTAGTAGGCCGGACTCGACATCAAGCTACGATGGTAGAGAGAACCGGGCTACTGGGAAGCCTAGGCTGGAGAAGAACATTCCAACCATTACAGGCCATGCTAGAAAGGTAACTGGGCTGCTGTGTGGCACGAATAAAAATAAATCCAATCCGACTAAGTCAGACCAGGCTAGAGAATGTGGATCGGGTGACTTGGCAACCCGGCGGGCTAGACCCACAATGAAACTGGGCTAGGTCCAGCAAGTCCCAATGAGCCTTACCACTTGACTTGGATAGACCAGGTCGACCCAGACCTGAAATGGGCCGAGTTGGTCAAGTCGGTCCCACCAAGTCACACATGGCATAGATGCAATCAACCCATATTTATTAAATGGACAATATATTTCATACCGGGAGTCTGATTCATGGTCCGTCTACGGCTGTGGGACCCTTGTGACGAGATAGTCCTTTGGTTAAAATCATAGTGGATTTTCATGGCCTTAAAGATATGGATGATGGATTTAGTATTAGATTATCTCCAAATCAAGCACACTTGATAGAGGAAATTGTACGGCTTAATGTGACATGAAGGATGAGACATGGGGGACCTTGGTGGTATAGTAGCAGTGCAGACATCGGTGGTCCTGTAAGACATTATTGGTCTAGAGGACAAGTGGACCTCTTTGGTCCAGCAGCTGAGTAGACCTCAGTGGTCGAGAATTAGAGCGGACCACAGTCATCCAGCATCCAATAGGACCTTAGTGGTCCAGAAGCTGAGCGGACCTCAATGATATAGAAACCGAGTGGAAAACAATGGGCCATCAACCCAGTAGACCTTAGTAGTCCAGTATCCAAGTAGACCTTAGTGAATTATAAGTGATGATTCCTTCAATTGTAATAGTTGATTCAGCTTTATGACTGATAATCTAACATGCTATTCTATTAGTTACACCTTGTTCATGTTGTATTTTCTTTGTTTTCTTTGATTTTTCGTCATTCCTTTGTGTTTTGGGGTCTCTATTGAGTAATGTGTTACTCATCCATGCACAAGTCTTTCCCGCACATGTCATGTCTCATGCAGGTGTTCGATGATTCGATGGAGACCATCATGGTCTGCGACCATGTAGTTCTCAGTGAGATGGGATGAACAGGAATTCGTCTATGGCTACATGTATCTACCCTTCACTAACCCTTTACCTACCCTTCACATAACCTTTAGGTGTGGTCTCAATCAGATGAATTGTGGTAGTTTTACTTTCCTTTTTTGGTTTGTGGGATTTTATTCTTTCCCCTTTTTCATCTTTAGTTTGTACTGTGTAACAACCTGATATTTTATGAAAAGTATTATTTTTAATTGATGTCATGTGTTTTATGCTACAACAGGATTATTTTGGGCTATATGTAACACCGTATTTGCTTGCAGTATACGCAACATTATTCTTAGATTGTGTTACACACAATCTCAAGTTCGTTTTATAATAGTCATTCTACGCAACATTGAGTGTGTATATATATATATATATTCAATGTATAAATAAAATATGGTTGGATTCTGTTCTACGAAACAACTAAGGATTCTTGCACAACGCACAACCCTGACTTGGCTTTCATTATACGCAATCACGACTTTCCTCGATAGCGTGTGTAGTACACAATATCATGTTTCACTAAACAATGATATATGGTTATAATATTATTATGAACTATCCATTTTGAATAGTATTTACTAAATTTTTAATGTTATAACATTATTATTTCATCTTATACATTTTCTAGAACATGGTATGTGAACAAAAAAAATTCGGGTAAAATAAGTATTTTTCAAAAAAATGCTGTTTTGTCGCCTTTTGATGGCGCACCCACATTAAATATAGTGTTTGACAGGTTTATAAGTTTAATTTGAAAAAATAAAATTATTTTTTGGAATCAGGATATAAAAATTTACTTTGGATAAATTTTTGATATTTTTCTGATAACTTTCATATTTTGATTAATAGTAAAAATACGCTAATTTTTTATTAAAAACAACATTTTTCAATGAGATAATTTATATGGTTAAATTATAATATTTAATGGTTTTAAATTATAAATATAATATATTTTTACCATTTAATATAATATATGTCATTAGCATTAATTTCACATTGAGTTCATAGGTAAAAACATTTCAATCTTTCGCAATGTTTTAACTTCTAAAACCCATTTTCTTAACAACATGATTAATTTTAAATTAATTGCTACAACTTATGATTTTTGAATTTTGAAAAATGGATTCCATATTTGGAATCATTGGGTCCAAATTATGTTAATATAATACTTATTATTTTTGGGCATTATGAATAGTAACTATGGTAAATTTTATTTACAATAGTTAAAGGTAAATCGTGTAATTAAAGGTAAATATAAGATTATAAAATTACCCTAACACTTGAAAAAAACCTATTTGACGAATACAAGTCAAA
This sequence comes from Viscum album, assembly GCA_963277665.1. Lineage (NCBI taxonomy): Eukaryota > Viridiplantae > Streptophyta > Magnoliopsida > Santalales > Viscaceae > Viscum > Viscum album. The sequence continues at coordinate 458,478,945 of OY728132.1, read as the reverse complement.
CCATATCACTTATGGGTCGGACTAGATTAATTTCAAGGAATTTTGACCAGGGAATAATATAATAATTATTAAAACCAAAGAAAGTGACAACATGTCATTCTCTTAAATATTATAAGTATATTAATTTTAATTTAGTGATAAACTTCGTGAAACTTAAAACATTAACAGTCTAAAAAAAGATAATAAAATTATCTATATCGTATGAATTTATTTATAATTTTTAGGGATTAAATAATTATCATTAAATGTGACATAATAGTGATGTTGAAATTATTGTATTAAGGGAAATATCAAATAAATGGTTTTAAAAATATTAAAATAAATAATATATGAAATATTTAATTTGTTACACTAAATTTATAGATAAATATGACAGGTTATGAATCTATTAAATCTTTTAGTTCGAACATATCATCTGTATATTTTTTATTTAAATTAAAATAAATAAATAGTGTCAAAATTGACACTATTGTTATTTTATAAAAATAACATATTATAAAATTGTTTAAAAATCACAAAAATATTAAAAAATTATAAATATAAATTCATATGGTCGAAACTGTTATAAAGTATCCAATTATGGTCAATTCAAAACAAATATGTAATTATTTATAATTATTTATAATTTATAATGTTATTACCACAAATAAAATTAAATTGATAAATAATGATAAAGAAAGTTGATAATGTTTAAAATAAATTCCTAACATGTCTAAATTTTATTGGTTGATTATATTACAACCCAATCTCATCTAATCTTCGGATATGAGTCATTTTGGATGTTTTTATGTGGGTTTGGTATTTAATATAAACTAATATTTCTTATATTTCCAAAGGTGCCCCTCTCCTCCCTTATAAAAGGACACCTCATCCCTCTCTTCCTCCCAAAATTTTGAGCCTTGAATCTCGGCCAAAATCTTCCCATTTCACTTCCCCACATCCCTAAAAACATTTTATAGGTCTTGGTCTTCTTCAAATTCCAATTTTAGTACCCTAAGAGGAGGTCTCAAAGAGGCGCTTCAAAGAAGAGGTAATGTCCTTTACCGATTCATTAAACTTAATTTATTTTTCTACTTCTTATTGTTTAGTTGTTTCATTATGTAGTAATAACATTACTACAAATCATATACTGATATGTTATTATAAGTACGAAACAACCTGATTTCACCATCTATCCATCCTATGGAAAAAAAAATCCCCGCGCGTGCGTACGTACAGAATACCGTCTCCATGCCGTGGTGTAATCTATTTTCCACCACCACCTTACTTGGATGGGTATAACGGTGTGAATAATGACTATATATGATTATTGTAAAGTTATATTGATTCTGAAATAGTATACATACACTCTAATAAAATTCCACGATCACGGGAATGATATCATCGCTCATGCGTACGTACGGACTACCGTCTCCACGAACGCGATGAGATTCATTTTCCATGATTAACCATTCAAGAATGATTATAAAGTATATATAATTAATAATAATGAAATATATGAAATAATAATTATACTGTATTTATATATATATATATATATGTATGTCATCTATTTAATTTCATTAAATTCAATAAGGAAACGAAAATAGCGTTCATGTGTACGTACGGCCTACCGTCTCCATTAACGGTGTATTTCATTCCTTTTATCGATCTATAATATATATGTATATGATGAATATATATTATATATAAATCATGTTTTAAATTCTGGAATTATTTAAATCAATATATAAGTAATAATATCAAGAACGACAGGTTGAAACACATACGATAAATGAAATGATTTTACCCAAAACCCTGCTTTAACATGAAATTTACAAAAGAACGGGTAATATAAAGTCATAAGTGAAACATATATGATATAATAAAAATGAATATGATTATTTAATAAGTCAATGACACTATTTATATCATTATAAATGAGGTTCAGATCCATACGAAGCATATCGGACCACAGGTAAGGGATAATTTTGCAATCTCATTTTTATCTAAGATCGCTTATACGTAAGTATTTACTAGGGATATATTTTTCATCCATGTACATAAAAAAGTTTTCATAAAGCATTTAATATTTTTCCATGTATTTTTAAAGTCATTTTTACCCATCTTGAATTTTACTTTGTGTTATGGAAGGAATCTTTCTTTTGTTTACCATACGTGGTACTTTTTGACTTTTCCGACAAAAGTGCGAGGAGAATGTTCTTTTAACATATACGGCACGAACGGATTTTTACGGTTTTATAAAGCCTTATTTTCATGAAGCTTACTCCAAAATATTTCATGAATATTTTCAATAAATTCCCTTTCTTTTAAAATTGCATGGAATTTTGTGAAAAGGAAATGATTTCGAAGAAGAAAGGATATTTTCCTCCAGAATTCATTTCAACTGTTTTATCAAAACCATTTTCCATCTATGATGAAATTATTTCTTATGTGTATGTTTCAAGTATAATTTCTCTATGATTTACATTGTTTCATTTTTCTTATGATGAAATATCCATTTGATTTATATGGATTATGTGATAATGATATGATGCTTATGAAACCCATTTTATTCTTTAGGTTATGATGAATGTTTTAAGTTTATATTGTGGCACAAGTAAGAATGATTTCATTATGAGATGGGTGGGAACTATATCTCCCTCCAAGGAATTGGGTAAAGATTTATATCACATGAGATAGACATGTCTGGAATGGTAAGTTAAACCAGTTCAGTAATACAGGACTGGAACGAGGAGTGAACTCGATTCAGAAAGGGACTTTGTCCACTATTATGGTCCTGGAAGCAATGCCTTGGCTACTATGGAAATCATATAATGTGATGAATAGTTTCCACAATCACATGTTTTATTCCCATACTATTTTATCATGATTAATGTTTCTTTATGATCTATTCCTTATGTACTTCCATGTTTTATGTTATTGCTCAAGATTTTGATGTTTAAACATTATGTTCATGTTTTTAAGTTCAAATGTATATGATTTGTTTTATTTTATCCTTGATTACCCTTACTGAGAATTTGAGCTCACTCTTTATATGTTTTCTTTTCCCCATGATATAAAGAATGGTTTTATGTAGAAAAAGGGGGAAGATCTTTATGGGAGATGTTCAAGATCTTTCACCACGATCAGAATATTACATTCCACGTTTACAAAGACACTAAACTATTACGGTCCTTATGTGTCTATTTTTGTTAGGTACTAAGTATTCCACAAAAGTAATGTAATGTCCATGTACGTCAATCTTCGGGTTTCTACATATTGTACTCCCAATAGTTGTATCGGTGAAATTTATTGTTCACTTTTTTGTTTACTTTCTGTAGTTTGAGCTTTGTGCATGTGTACTGGTTTAAAGGTAATGCCTACCTTTTATTGAAATATTTCTACTCAGTGCTAGTTGTTATCCCCTAGCCTATAGATTGTGGGCTTCAGGTAGTCACAGTATCGGCCCTAGGGGACATGTTGTGACAAAAAAAATTAGTGATTTAGCTTTTTGAGAGCCTTTATTTGTAATTTATAGTTTTTTTTCATAAAAGGTGATGAGATTTGATCTAGTTTCAAGGTAGATTTCTATACTAATGGTTGATTTTTCATGTATCCCCATTTATTTTTAATTTTAATTACTAGTATTATAATTAAACATCATAAAAATGTATTGATGATTATGGGTTCTTCATTTTTTATTTTGTTTCTTGAATTTATTAAAAATTTAATGCTTTGTAGTATATTTTTTGAAGGAATTTGTTTTATGCATGTAATTTTTTTGATAAAATGATTCGAAGAGGTTTTATGGTTTCAAATGGATTTCTAAATGGGATTTAAAATTTTTTACCTTTTTTATGATTCTAGGTGTACTGTGGTCATTTTTTGGATTATGAAATTATAAATTAAAATTATTTATGTGATTGGAATTATATGGAACATGAGAGACCATGGTTGTGTGGGTGGCTTGTATAATTTAAATCCCAAGTCTAGGTTTTGAACTAGCTAAGGATAATTTCCCAAGTGCACTAAGAAAGACTTTGGGAGGAATGTAGGGATCTATAATGACTATAAGATCTCATAATCTTTTTATTTTCAATTTTCAGTCAAATGATCTTTTCTTAGAATAAGGAATGAAGAAATACCATTTTCAGATCTCATGTTTCATGTTACATGTGCTGTGGTTGATATAGATTCCTTTATTTTTTTTATAATCAAATAGTTTTAATAAATGATTATTTTTATCCTTATGATTATGGAATTTTTTTAAGTGGATCTTGTGAATTTTATGTAGCTTAAACTTATTTTATTTATACCCTCTATTAATACTTTTGAATCATGGTTTGATTTAATTAAATTTAAAAGAATTTTTTAATATATGTTTTTAAGTAAATGTTTTATTAAATAAGACATTCAAACTAGAGATATGGGTTTGCATATAGAATTTCTTTAAGTATATTCATGGTGGTATTAAACACTATTTTTTCCTCACATCCTTTTTTTGTAGGCATTTATAGGAATAGTTTGTAAGGACTTGGGTGAAGATAAGGGAGGTATGTCGTAATACCTTTGTCTAGTATAGTTGGATTTATTTCAAAAACAAACACCTAATAATTATTTATTTAATACCAATATATGTGACTTAATTTTATCCATCGATAATTACAATATTAAATGGATATATCGAGTCACTAACTTACCCAATACCTTTTTGGTTTAGAGTTTTATCAACCTAGGGGAAAACCCATTTTGCAAAAAAACCCATGTATTTACTTACAAATAATAATTTTTCATATTATACATAGATTTAATTTATACATGATAACTCTTATACAACTCTTATAAAATTCTCCCTGCATGAAACACTTCTAGAAATAAATTTCATAAAATAAATCATTATAACATTGGGATAGGGAAACATAAGATAGTTGATATCAAATGATTAGTAAGGGTAGACATATGAATAAAAAAGTTTATATCATGAGTGATCATTAAATGAGAATAAAGGTATGAGAAAATAATCAAATTGAATTAGATTAACATAAGAGAACTTATTCCAATAGAAACCGAGATCATAGTAAATGAGTCATGGAAAAACATTTTAGCATAATACAAAATACATTTGTTTCAATAATTACTAGCCATGTGAAAATATTTTTTGTTAAAGGGTACTTTTAAAACTGAATCTAAGCATATAGAGACTATGTTTTTATCTTGTGAAATTTTCATCATATCATCCATATTGTCACTTTTATAATGAAATTTCTTTCATATTTTATTCCAAAATTATCTTATGTGAAAAATATAATAACTTACTCAATCATGTTACATAATCTATTAGAGAGATATATAAGACTCACCCATTATAATTATCTATATTTGGAAAAAAAACATCATCATTAATAATATCTAAGATCTTTAACATGAATGAAGTATATAGAGAATTAATTGCATCAAAAAACTCATTAAAATAACTATCATTCACTTTATAACTTTATTAAATCATGGGAATGAAATTGAATGTTAATAAAATTTCCCTAAGATATCATCATAATACATCCACCTAAAGAAGTTGGATATAATCAATATAATATATCCCTAGTGAAGCATAATAAGCATTAAAGGATATTGACATAGATGAAAAAAACCATTTCGAAAAATATATGAGATATACTTATTAAAATAAGAAGTAATAACCTTTTTATTTAATAACCACTAAAAAACTAATACTTGATAGAATAATAAGAAATTAGTTTTATTTAAAAACCGATGGAATATTGGTAAATAATATTATTAATAAATAAATTAAATTATTTTGTGATGAGAAACCACTAAAATATTGGTCATTATTGTTCCAAAAAACCAATGAATAAATGAAAAAAATATGATTTTATAAAAAAAATGATATCAATTAAATATTTGGTCAAATTAATTTTATATTGTATTAACTAAACCATATAAAAGTAATCATGGTGCACAACATGAATCATGACTCAAATAATTGAAATTAAAACAAGTAAAATACACGTAACCTTTAAATCAACAAAATAAATACCTCATTACTCATCTTCATTACCCAGATGATATTATTATCTTCTCCCAATGGTATAAGAGAAACAGAACAAATAATAAGAAACATCTCATGCATTTATAAGGAGCTTTTAGGACTTCTAGTTAACTGGAACAAATAATTTTTCTATCTTAGTAGGAACATCACTATTGTGAGAAATAAATGATATAATCATAGATTTGGTTATCAAAGAATGAATTTTTCCTTTTATTTATTTAGGTGTTCCTATGTCTTGGGGATGGAAAATCATGTCATTTTCTGGAATTGTTAGTGAGATAAGAAGGTAGTTGTCCTATTCCAAATGAAAATCTCTCTCCATGGATGGTTATTCTAGTTTGGTTAATTATGTAATCATTTATAAGTATTTATATTCTTTTATGGTGGATAAGTAATATATTTATCTTATTAAATTAATTAATTTGTATATGACTAATTTTATTTGGAGTGGATTCTTCTTAGAGAGGACATTGTATAATGTTCCTTGGAATATTAATTGCAAAGGTTTTTGGGAGGATTATTTTGGAATCAAGAATCTTAGGTATTTTAATCAGTAGTTATAATATTCATTTTTATAGAATATTTTCTATGTAAATTCATAATCTCATTACTTTTTTCATACTTGGTTCCATAAATTTCTCAACTCAATATAATTTTATCACATTGACTCATAGTTTTGGACTTCTTTCACGTACATTTTATCCTTAATTACATCTTAATCCTGATTGTCAGTCTCCAATGACTCGTCTCCTAATTTTTTGGATTACTAATTGGAATGGTGTTCTATTTTGACTACCTCACTCTTGATGATTCAAATTTGGATTAGGATATTTCAATCAAAGATAAAATAAACGACATGTTGGATCTTCCAGACCAAATAAAGGAGGAAGTCCATGATTACTACTTCTCCTAAAATGGATTCTTATCAATATTGGATCTATTTTCAAGATGAATTATAACATAAAATTTCTTCTACCACAATTTCATTGCTGTCTACTATTGATATAATGTGGATCCGAAAATTGAATGCCACATGATTTCCCATTCATGGTTAAGTATTGTATGGAGGCTTACTCATAGTAGGATTACAACAGATATTTTGTTTTCAGATCTATTATAATTCATTATTCTCAGTCTCTGTCATTTTTTATTAACACAAGTAGGACTTGGATAAACTATTTTCTATCTCTGTTACTATGTCATCCATTTGGAATGTTGTTGCATATATTTTCTTGGTTTGGATTCCATCTAACTTCTCTATTTTGGAATTCATTAAGGTATGGATGGATCTTTTTCTCTCACCCACCTTTTTTACACATCCATTTTGCTTCAGCAAATTGGATTACATTATTCAGAAGGAATGAAATGAATGGATACATGAATGTGTTTCTTTCACACCTCATGTCTCATTAGATCATATTTTAGCTACAAATTAATGTGATAATGTCTCCTGAAAGGATTATTGTCATAGTTAAATTCATAGTCATTTTTTCTCAAGTTAATTGGCATTAAAATTTATTTTTTACCACTGTTTATCATAATGGATGTTTTCTAAGAAGATCCTTTTCCAGGATGGATTAATATTATCATAGATGGATCATCAAGGGAGAATTCAGGCCCATCAGACTATGGTATTATTTTCAAGAATTTTCAAGGGGATGTATTAGGATATTTACTGGGAACATTTGGTGTTTCTTCTACACTTGAAGCTGATATTATAGGTGTTATTAATTCGAATAAGAAAGACAAGAAGAGGGGTTGGAAGGATATTTTTCTAGAATTTAAATCCATATATGTTGGTCATTATATTAGAACATAATCTTCTCATATCTATTAGAGGCTTATTAATTAGTGGATCAATTTTTTGGAGTTTCTCTTATCCATTGAATACATTGTCACTCGTGTCTATAAGTAGTTAAATGGTCTAGTAGATTGTATTTCAATCATTAGTGCCGATGGAAAGGATCTCATTCATTCTGGTCATATTTTTTTGGGTTAAATTTACATTATTCTGGGGTATAAATGTAATTATACTTATTTTAGACTACTATTGATCAGATTTCTTGTTGTAAACAAAGGTGTCCTTATCTTCAATAATGGTGCTCATATTACCATTAAAAAATATGTTAGTAAAGATAGAACTTTAAAATGAATGTTAAATATCATGATCAAAGAGTTATTCATGATATAATATTCCAAAACATATCATGTACAACATATAAATGGAAATAGTTGAATAATGGAACCTGTCTAAAAAATGGATATTTGAGACAAGAAACCCTTACAGAGATCACACCATTTAATTGAAAAACAACCAATGAAGTGTTTATTTTCAAAAGAATTTAATCTCCCAAAAATAAGTAGAAATGAAATATAGAATATACAGAGTTTATTACATACATAATAATTGCATAACATAGTCAATGAAGTAGTGATAAAACACAATTAATGGGATTTGAGATAAGAGACACCATACCTGGATTCTTGGCATCCCTCATACATCAACTAAATTATAGAATAATGAAATTATATTAATTATATACTTGATGAAGAAAAAATCCATATTTATTTCCTTCTTATTATATATTATTATCATGTTCCATTCATTTACTAAATCAGTAGAGTAAACATCAGTCAATCTGGGGTTTTCGATTTATAAATTCCATATAGGTTTTTTGTATTAATAGTAGTCAAAATTAGTAGTTAAATGGTTTTAAAAACATTATAATTGTACGATTTTAGGATCTATATCATTATATACTTATAGATTATCATTACTTCATCAAAATTTTACAATTTTGAAAATATTTTATAATCATACTATTTTTATGATTTAAAATAAGCATGTTTGTTTATAATTACATTCATATTTATAATTGATAATTAACAATTAAATAATCCTAATAATATAATATTTTTAATATTAATCTTATATGTAATCAAAAAATCAATTCTGAATAATATAAATGAGATTCTTAAATTCATAAAAATGTAAGAATTCACATAGGTGACGTAAATCCACAATAGGGAATGTCGTTCATAAAAATTGATTTAAAGTTTCATATACATTGTTAATATGTATGTTTTATAAAATAAATTTGGTTAGGTATGAAATAATAATTAAGATAAATTTAGAGTTATTGATTGTATTCCAAAAATGTAGAAAATATAATGTTAAATGAACTGATTTTCTTTTAAAAAACCCCACATTTTTATTCAATAAAAACATATGAAATGGGTTTTATGAAAAGTAAAATGGAAATATACTATCAATAAGAATAAAAATTAATGACAATAACATGAAAATGAAATCATTGAAGTATTTGAAATTTAATTTTTAATGAATTTATACTATAATAATCCCATTTAATAAGTGAAAGGAGATTTGTAAAAAAACCATTATTTTAACATAGAAACAGATTATAAAAAGGTTTGATGAGAGATGAGTTAACAGAATATCATAAAAAATGGGTCTAATGGATGAATGTAATTTATTTCATAAAAAGTTAAATTGGTTTTTAATATATTTAATGATAAAATAATCTCAACTGAATTTGGATGGTTTATGATTAATAACTCTTACGTTGTTTTTGAATCTCCTTATTTAAATTGAGCATAACTCCTTCAGTAAAGGGGTTTTTTCAATTATAGATGAATATGTATATAAGTAAGAATATTTATTTCACACATATCTATATAAGGTTTCCTCAATTATCATAAATACTCAACAATATATCTAACTATTTTATTTCTATGAAATTCATTATTCTTTATTTTATACAATCTGGTGGAATTCCTGGCTATTCAAGTTCCATGAAATCCTCGATAAATGATTGGATGAAAATCTTACCGATCATTAAATTAATATTAATAGCATATAATATCCAAAGAAAGATTTCTAATTGAGTATAAGTGTAGATATTTGAGGATGATCCTTTGTATACTATATGAGCCAACTGGTGCAGAGTACAAATGGAGTAGAAATGATCATAAATTAAATCTTATTGGTGTTACATAGATATTGGGAAGATAAATTTATGTAAATATAAGTAGAAATAGACATGAAAAATCATTTGATATAGGAAATCATCATCCCCATAATAACATTTGAAATCATGATGAAGTGCTAAGTAGAAAAAAGAGACCAATCAGTATGGTTAGGTTATAAAAAGAATTTCCTTAATATAGATTCCATTTAATAAAAATCCATAGGCGAGGTTTTAAAATATTATCATTTTTCAATGAACATGAAAAAATTAATCAAGGATATTAACATAAACAGGTTATCAAAAATTGAAATCAAAAGGAGGAACTAGAGGTTATGTGTTATGACTGTAAAAATAAATTTCACCTGAAACCATAGTTCCCCATCTACGTGAAAAAATTAAAGAAAATATTAAAGGTAAAAATGCCTTAAAAGACTCCACATGGATTTCAGGTGATAGTTCTAGGGATATAACTTTGTCATTTTCATAAATTTAATATAGCCTTAAGTGCCTCATTGAACATTTTTTTGAATATATAAATGTTAGTAATATATTTCTTATTTATTCATCTTATAATTTTTGTCCACATTATTCATCATATTTTTCTTAATATAATTATTTCTTTTTCTCCTTCAGTTACGTAAATTTTTATGATTTAAAATTTTATGGAAACAAACATAGAAATACATAATGAAAACTTGATTATTTATATCATTAAATTGTAATTATATATGATAATTTCATTAATAAAGATATTATCCTACGAAAATAAAAATATTTTCTCGTCTATGAAAAGAAATATCTCATCATGAAAGTTTAAAATCAACAAGATTTATATTGGGACTAGTTGAAAATCAAAGACCTCAAAATATTTCATTTGAAAACCACCCATGGTTAAAATAATTTAAATAAATTTTTAGATTCACAAAAACCTATAAAATATCATGATATATTTGTTTAATCCAATAATTTTTTCACTCCAAATAATCAATAATAATCATATAATGTTAAATCTGTTTCTTATGAAAAATATTAATAATATTGAAAAAGATATGATAATTTAATATATGAATTTTATTTCTAAAACACATTTCATGGATGGAAAATTTAATCCATCATTCATTAAATATTACAAAAATAAGGTTCAATAAACAAATATCAATTCAATAGTAATTTTTGGATATGGTAAACATAACTGAGATTATGGGGGTACTAAAAACATGTGTCCTATAATTTTTTAAGAAAATTTTATCACGATAAAACAAACCCGAGAAGAAATGTGGTACAAAGAATTTTGTTCCTAAATACATATGTGTTGTGATAACTTCAAATTTGATAATACAATTACACGTTATGGGGTTCAAATAACCGTTGGATAAAATTCAAGCACTAAGACAATAGGTGAAGGTATAATAAGTTTTCATAACAAAATAAAAATATAAAAAATATTCAAAAAGGATTAAAATATAAATCACTTTGTATTATTCAATTATGTGAAAGAGGTTGTAATATCTCTTTGAAAAACAATTTTTCAATTTTTTATATTAAAACGGTAATCATATATTTAAAATGTAATGGTTTAAAAAATTTTGTACAATTAATTTAAAATCTCTTGCTACCCAAAAACATAAAATGTATGAATGCGGATCTGAGTGACATGTGGTTTTAGAACTGACACCTTCTTCATTTTAGTACTCACATTCTCAACAAACTCAAATTATTTCAAATAGTATTAGATCATTCCACATTTTATTTCATTGAAGACATGGTTTTTGTTGTATTCTAACATGGTAAGCAACACAAATGATCTTTTAAATATAAAAAATTATTTCACCATAAAAATAATTTTAAATGTTATATCTTCATCATTTTATTCTTAATAAAGTTGAAATATATGAGGAATTACATATACTCTCATAATTATTGATGAATTTGTAATAATTAATTTGGATTATTTCAAAACATATAATATTGCATCATGAAAATCCTTAATCCAATTATCTATAAATCTTGAAAAATAAATGGATTTAAAATTATTTCAATTTTTAAGGATCATGGAATTTTATTTTATTATATTTAATTTAATGATTTATGTTCATCGAAAGTCTATAGTTATTAATTTTATACTCCTCAAACCCCATAAAAATTGATGTATTAGATAGAGAAAATAGAATAATCCAAGGAATCACTCAAACCATTTTACATTATTGTTCTCATAAAAAAATATTTTTTGATAGAGGACATGAATACTATATTCTATATCATTCATTAGGCTACATTTCAAACCTTTATAAATAAATCATTGTATGAGATTTGGCATATTAAAAAACCTATGGTGGGATTCTTAAATGTTTCCTTATTTAAAATGATTTATTTTAAACCATCAATTAAATATTATTAAATTCAATTCTAAATCTGATCAATTTTTTTTTTCAGGTAATCAATCTCATAAAAATCATACCATATCTTTAACAATGTTAATAAATGGTGGAAGAATCAAACTATTTTTTATAGATAATTATTTTCCAAAACATCTTCTTCAATTTTTTTTAATTTTTTTCTTTAAATGAATATTTTTAAAGCTAATTAATATTAGGATGTTTAATAATATAAGTTAAATTTTTTTCTTAATTTTTTAAAAAATTATAAATACCATCCCTTTTATAATTTCATTAAAAATTAATTGTTAGGAACTCTTACTCAAATTTATGTTTTAAATGAGGTTAAACAGTAAACCATAATTTCTCTCCGTGAAACAATAAACAATAATGTAACCCATAAAGATGAAAATTGGGTAATTTAAATGAATTATTAACTTAATAAATTCACTAGAAATTATTTGTGGACTGTTTAGAGAAGACTAAATATTCATAAAGATATTGGAATTGAATGTGTTTTTGGAAATAAACTATAAAAATATAGTAATATCACTATAAACAAAACAAATTTAGTTTCCAAAGTTTATAACCAATAAGGAAAAACAGAATTTGGTGGAAACAATTCACCCATATTTAAAGTTCAATCCATATTAATCTTTTTTCAATTCACATATCATCTGAATTTTATACTTTCCCAAATAGATGTCAAATGTTTTTTCTCTAATTGGATTAATTTCCCAAAAAATTATGGATAAACATCTAGTTTTAAAAATACCCTTTTAAAAATTAAATTTTGAAACATTCCATATCTATTTATGATATAAAACACCCCCCAATCTTAAAATGAACATCTTTCCATATATCTTCTTTATAATTTTTTTAAAATTGGAAAATCCATTTCAAAAATATTTGTAAAACAGATATAAAATTATTTTTTACACACAAAAAATTATGTTAATGATTTTATTTTTATCTCTTCCAATGAAAAAATATATTCTATATTTTTTGATACAATGAAGTCATAATTTGAGACTGGAATTATGAGTAAAAAAAATTATTTTACGGTTTTCAAAATTTTTAATTTGTTTTCCGAAATCATATTAGACTCATCTAAATACACCGTTGAACTCTAAAATCGATTCTTAATGAATCATGCAAAGAAAATTAGCACTCCCGTGAGTACCAATTGTAATATTATATTGTATTTAGCATGTAAAATAGTTAAAAAATCAATATAAAATTATTTTTGGTTTACTAATTTACCGTACCAGGTGCTAGATTGATATCATTTTTAGTGTTTTTATTTTTTGTCATTTTCAATATAATCCACTGGAATCTCATTTCAAATCATTCAAATTAATTTTTCATTATTTAAATAGGTATGAAAATGTTGGTTTATTATATCCAAAAGAAACATCATTTTATTTAACATCTTTTAATGGTTATAATTTTGATGGATTCTAATTATTTAGAAAAATTACAAGTGGTGCCTTCCATCTAATAAAAAAATACCTTGTATCCTCGAGTAGTAAGAAATAGAATTATGTTACCCTTTCTACAGACAAAGTAGAATATATGATCACTTAAAATTTCTATTCTCAAACTATATAGATACCACACACTCTCAATGAATTTAGGAAAACATCTAACCAAATTAATATCAACTAAAAAAATAATTGGTCCCTCAGTATATATAAAAGTTATAAAAAACTCTCTCACCAAACACATTAATCATCATAACAATTTCCTCAGAGGTCACTTATAAAAAGTTTATTTCTTATATAATTGTTTTGAAATTGAATATCAACACACTGATATTTTATACAAATTTTTATTCCTCAATCATTTCTAATTTATAAATTTTGGATAAGGTATTATTTCCTTATAAAGTTATTTATATGATATACATCTATCTTGATCTCTCATTAATTTATTTTAAAACCTAGTTTCTTGAAATTATATCTTTATCTATCATGGGTATGATCCCTTTCCTCACTTTAGTTATCCTTGTAGGGATTACATTTATATTATCAATTTTGAAACATTACATATGGGATATTGTTTTATTTACAAATTTTTTATTTACTACATTTATAATATTTTCTCTTATATTCATATATTTCAAATTTATATCTTTGAAATAATTTATAATTATTTATTTAATTATTTTTAAACAATAATTTTTACCTCAATTTTTATTTCATACATTTTTAGAAAACAATATAATCTTTTTCTAAAATCTATTTTTTAGAAAATATTTGAATTTTCTACTATATAAAAAAATCTCTATTAAAGAAGATTAATCAAGATTAAAAATAGTTTTATATATAATTTTCTCTGACTTCTATCTCACGTTTTCTTTTGATAAAATTTCTATTTCTTGAATTTTTTTTGTTTACTTACAATTCAGAGGAATCACCTCTAAAAGATCAAAAAATGAAATCTCTTAATAAATGTGAAATCATACCACATAGTGACAAAGAAATGGTATCTACATGTTTTAAGTGAATTCATTGTTATTATTATTATTTTCTTATGTATTGATTTTTTTCTTTAATACCCTTATCAGTTTCCTTTTTTCATTATTTCTTCTTTAGTAAATTATATTTATTTATTTTTACCTTTGATACATGTTCTATTTTATTCAGTTTTTATTTACACCCTTTTTATAATGATCCTGTTTTTTGGGGATTTTTGGAAGTTATAAATTCTTTTCAAATTTTTTCTTTATTTTTTTCTTCCCATTTTTATTCCTATATCTCTGTCGTAAAATTATATTATATATGGAATTATAGAAATTTAAAAAATCAAATTCTTTTTCATTCTTTTTCATATCTCATTCTAATTGTTTTGGATTTAATCAATATTCTACAATTACTTTTTCACATCAAAATATTTTTCTAATTTCTCCATACTCTACTTTTTTGGTGTTTTTAGGAATTTATATATTTTTATATTAATAATGGGGATAAATATATTTAAAATAATTGGGGATTGATTTCTATGTTTGTTTTCACAAAGTGGGATATTTCATAATAATTGTTCTTAAATTAATTATTTTTTTCACTCTATTGCTATTTAATTTCATTATAAAGGGGTAATTTTTTAAAAAAGTTTTAAGATTATAATTTATATATGTTAAAATAATTCCTTTTATGCTTAACACTTGAGATAATTGAATTTCTTATTATCACATGAATTTATTTTGTATATCATTCATTTTTATTCTTAAATGGCCTTTTTACGTTAAGTGTTTATGATCATCATAAGTGATAGATTGTAGTCCCCATATCTATCTTTGTATTTTCATGTCCACAATACTAACCGATATGCCAAAATCATTCATTTAATTTAGTTTTAGTTTTA
Organism: Viscum album; assembly: GCA_963277665.1. NCBI lineage: Eukaryota > Viridiplantae > Streptophyta > Magnoliopsida > Santalales > Viscaceae > Viscum > Viscum album. Next base: position 458,463,166 of record OY728132.1, on the reverse strand, counting down.
TTTATTATATCTAATACGGTGTAATTTTGGCTTCTTCATGTTTTTCTAAATCATTGTTAAAGGATTTTACATGACCATTCCTCATTCATGAAGTCTAAAAATACCTTAAATATTAATAGAATGCATTTGAATCATTTAGAAGTTGATAAACATATAGAGGAACATATGAAGACTATATCAACTAGCCTGTGCAGTGTACGAACTACCTGCGTCGATTATTTCCAAAATATAAATTTACCCGAAATTCCCATATTACCACCCATGGTGAAGGTATAACTATAAGAAAGTAGCTACATTATTGTACTTAACCCTTAGCTAGTAGCATCGATTTGTATGAGGATATCTAGAATCCTTAGACTACATTAATCGCATCAGCTACCCGATGGAGGCTATTGGGTATCTGGTTGCATCATGTAGTGTCTAGAAAGGACATATTTATTTATATAAAAATGACTATTAAGTTAGCTTATTCTAGGATTTATGTAATTAGTGGTCCCATATGTTTATATATCAGTTTTTGAGTTTCTAAAAGGACCCCGAATATATTCATGATGAATCACAATGATATCCTATTATCTTTGCTTCTAATGATATTCTCTCAATGATCATTTGATAATATAGCTATAAAAATACAAAATCTCTCAAGATCCTCCATATTCTAAATGCTATATAGGATACTAACCTTTCCCATAATATCTTATTACTATATTTTACATAAATCAATTTAGGAAATTTATTAGTGGTGTATAAAGAGGATTTAAAATAAAACTTCCCTTTTGTGAACCTCCATTCACAACCAGTTCACACTCCAAAAAAGTGTTAGATGGGGTACATGATGACTAAAAAATCAAGAGGGAACTAAAAAACCAAAATTGTGAGGGATGGGTTATTTGTATACATTTATACTAATGGATTTATACCATTTACGTATTTTGTAATGGGTTGGATACATAGGGCCATACATGATACTTTTGGTGAACTTTTTATCATCTGTGTTAATCTTCTATTTATTTTTCTGAATCTAATCTATAATAATCTACTCACATATATGAATGATTTTGATTCCAAATTTTTTTATTCTTTAATTACATCAATATATTCTTCATAAAATTTAGTTGATTTTATCCTCTATCATGAAGTCAGTTTCTCACTTAATTATTTCAAAATCATTTTATTTTGATGTTAATATTTTATTCCACATTTATTTTTAATATTAAATTACCCCCAATCTTTCCATAATCTCAAACCAATAGGTTATATAGTAATTTTTAAAATATTTTTCAAAATAAATAATTTCTAGATTAAGGGGAACTGGTTTAATGTGGGGTCCTTATATATTCAAAGTGAAAGTGTATTTTATATAAATTACTTAATTTTTTTATTAATCATGCCAATTAAATTTTAAGAGTGTTTATTTCTATGATTTTTCAAGTTTATTATAAATAAAATTAATTTTTACATTATTACCATTCCAAACCAGAAAGCCTTCCATGAGCAATATTATAAAATGTAAATAATAAAAAATATTTTTTTATTCTAATAAAATATGCCTTAGTCATAAAAATTTCAAACATCAGTTTATCAATTCTGATCAAAACATTTACATTAATTATTTTAATTTTTAAATAATTATTTGGTTGATAAAGTTGTTTTATAAATTAAAATATCATTATTTTTACATAATAGTTCTATAAAAGGTGCGGTATACGTAAAAGCAACATTTTCAAATTTCAACTAAAAGTAAACTTTCATAATAAAATATTAAAAAATCACGATAAGAAAAATCCCAAATGTTGAGTAAAAAATTGTTTTATTAAATTAAAATTAAATTGTTATTAAATTTTACTGTAAAATAAAACTATCTTATTCATGGGATACAATTTATTTATAAAAATGTATTATTTATTTAAAACATAAATAAAGTTAATATAGTGAATATAACTCCATAAAATATAAGCATGAATATTAATAAAATATGAAATTGAAATATTATTATCATTAGATAGGATTTCATACTTTTACCGCTTTATGAATTTTTTTTGTCAGAATTTCTTCTTTTTTTTAGTAAGACAATTTTAACAAAGTTAAAAACATTATTAAAAAAATTTCAAAACCCATTTTAATTGGTGTAGTGTGATTTTTAAAAAAATATTATTTTTAAAAGAAATAAAAAAATAGAAGTTGAAAAATAAATTTTGGTTATCCACTAAAATTGTGTAGTGGAAGATAAAATACATAATCTTGAAAGGAAACAAGTTTTTAATTATTAAAAAATCTATTGTGGAAAACCTAAATCTTAAAAAAGTTATAATAAAACATCCTATTGAAATATGAAAAAAAATTAGATATGATGGTCCTAGGGAATCACTCATAATATGATTCGTAAATAAGGATTCCATTTTAAATAAGTGAAATTATAGACATTGATGTTAAATCAAAACTAATGAGGGAGGGATTTATTATAACACCCCAAGCTTCTAGGGTACACTTCTCTTTGAATAATACAATAGCTTGTATTGTATGAAAATTTGTGTTCTAACACACCATGACCAATAAAAAAGGCATTATGAATATTAATACCCAAATTTTGAAATTTTATAAATTTAATTTTTTAAAATGGACTTCATTTTTGGATTTGGAATATCAAAATTATTATAGGGTGAATTTTTTGTATTTTTTTGAAAACTTTCAATTTTTTGATAAATAGTGAAAAACCCTACGTTATTGTTTAAAACGGAATTTTCACTGAATTAATTAGTTATATTATTTAAATTTATTTCATGTAAAAATAGATAAATAATACCTATATATGTCACATTTAATTCATTGGAGTCATTTTATTATAATATTATATATAGAAAATTTCATTGAAATATTTATCATCTTTTAAACACCTTCTAGGCGCATTTGAAAATTTTCATAAAAAGAAATTTTACTTATTATGTGAATTGAAATTAAAAAAACGAGAGACATGGTTGGAATCAGTAAGTAAAATGTTTTTCAATAAGATTAAATTTTTTTTTGGTGAATAGTAACTTTTGACTTTTATTTACCATAGTTAAAAGTGACTAGGATAATTAAAGGGAAAAATAATATTATAATTACCCTTACGCATGTCCTAATTATATTAGATAATTTTTTTTCAACCAAAATCAAAATTAGGAATAAAATATTATCCTTTTGGTCCACTTGGTTAAGATTAGAACATTTATTATTATATTATTTAAAAAAGAGTTAAAAGTATTAAATTCAAAGTTTAATATCTAAACCATATTTATTATAGGGTTATACATAAGATAAATTCCACTATTAATATTCATTATAAATATAAAAATATTTTGTATATAATATTATTTTATTTATAACGTTTAGACGTTAAATAAAAAAATTTATTTTTAAGACAATGATGATGCAATAATTTCCTTATTAATGAAAGATTAAAATAATAGATATTATAAATAACAAAATAAATGTAAATTGATTTTTTTCATGAATTAAAATAATTTTATACATTAATATGAATTGTAAGGGTTGATTAAATAAATTTCTTTTGAAGTGATAAATTTTTTATGACTTTCACAAAAACAAAATACCAAATAGTGGTAAAAATTGACAAAAATGAGTTTTTAAATAAATACTATATTAATAATTGATGTATTTTTCCTAAAAATCTTAGGTTTAGACAAAGGACATAGTTAAGGTTATATATATCAATAATGAACCACTTGGGGTTCTCTTGGATTTTTATAGTATGTTTATTAACCATTTATTATAATAATACAAGAATACATGGTAAAACGTAAATTATTTAACTACGAGTTAAATAAAAAATATAAGGTTAATATAGTGACCTAAACCTATCTAAAACCTATTTATTGACTTGTTTTTGACCTAGGCATCATATCCTCGAAATAATGCATTTTGGATCCATTATAAACCGAATATGATTGTATAATAAATTAATATTTCAATATTTTTTTTAAAGTAACCCTTACCTCTCTTATAAAAGGGTATTTCCCCTTCTCTCAAAATTACACATCCAAAGCCATTTTCTCGGCCAACCCCTATTAAAATATAATCCCAAATACCCTCAATTATAACTAGATTACATAATTTGATCTGATAGCTTACATAAGGAGACATTTTGATCAACTCAAAAGGAAACCCCCGAAGAAGAGGTAAAAATTTCACCACCTCTTTCAAATTTTTTTATTCCACTTTCTGTTTCATTGTTTTTTACATTACAAAATAATAATTCCTGTATTTTATTAAAACTGTGATGTTATTATAACTATGGTACAACCATATTCAATATTCTATCCATCCTATGAATGACAAGTCACCATACGTGTGTATGTATATCTTACCATCTCCACATCATGGTATAGTTTGTTATTCAAACACTTCATTATTTGGATGGGTATTATAATGACAATAACTAATATAAATAATAAATATAAAATTTGAATGATTCTTTATATATGATATACCATCCAATTAATTATGATTTCACCATCAATAGAATGATATTTTTGTTCGTGCATACGTACAGATTACCGTCTCCATGAACATGATTAAATTCATTCCCCATCGTAACCATTCATGAATAATTATCATCTAATGATTAGAAAATCTTTAAGAACATAATATATTTCAATATACTTATCAAATAAATCTTATCCATAACAAACATGCCTTAACCATGAATATAAAGGAAAACAAATTAGTTAACACCTGAAATAATGATACTACTGAAATATTATTAACAAAGAAATATTAGAACATCATATATGATATCATATTTATGGATGTGGTTCTTATAAAAAATAATAATAATGATTTAACAATTATACATGAGGTTATCATACCCTCTATCATTTAAAATTAATAGGTATGGGTTAATTCTAAAATATAGTCATTATCTGAGGTTGTTTATACGTGAGCATATACTAGGACCTCTTTATCATCTACATCCATGTTTCATAAAAATTTATTTCAAAACATTGTTAATAATTAATATACTATGGGTTAAATTCATTTATACCCTTGTTTTAATTGTTATAAAATGTTTATATTGTAATCTTTATGTAGTTTTCTAAATAAGGTCATTTACGACCTTTTCGACAAAATTAAGGAATGAAGGTTTTTTAACTTATTCGATGAGTGCTACAATTTCTTCCATTATAATACCTTTGAAGCTAACAATACAAGTTTATAATAAAAATTTAAAAAGAAAATTTTTCTTTTAAATTTACATGACTTTTAAATGTTTTCAAAATATAAAGAGACATTTCTCTCAAATACATCTGATTTTATCTATGTCAACATCATTTTTTGGATTGTGTGCTTGTTTGAATTTGATTTATTATGACACAATATTTCATATTGTATTGAAGGTTTTGGTATATTTTTTACTATAGATGTGATATTTTTTTACCATTCATGGTTTATGGTTAAAATATTGACTTTTCATATGCTATTTTTTGTATGAATGTATAGGTAACGTTTCATAATTTTTATATGAGGAATGAATTAAACATAGTATGTGATGGGTGGAGCCCATTATAGTTCCTCGATGCATCGGTTGGTCTCATGAGACAAACTAGTGCCTTGGAACAAGGCCTTGACAAAATCTGATTTGTAGTCTTGGCATGAGGCCTTGACTATGTGGTTATGATGTCTAGCATTATGCATTCCATCATTATGAAATTAGCTATTATATTACATGTGATTATTAGACTAGATTAATATCCTTGTGAATAAGTAATTGAAATTATTTTGATTTATATTTTTCATAATATGATGATGTTTAAGATTAAAAAGTCTTTTTTTAGTCTTATAAATTGCCTTAAATATATATTCTCATTTATGAAATTTTTCTACTGAATTGTTATCCTTACTGAGCATCTATTATCACCCCTTTATATGTTTTATTTTTATTATGATGTGAAGAAGTATTTTATGGTTGAACTATAGGGATATTCTAAAGGATTTGATAGTGTTCAATAGAGACAATGCTATTGTTGTTTTTTCATTTTATAATGTAATGTAAAACTTATGTTTGTATCTAGTACTTCCAAGCCTACTAAACGGATCGGTCATTTAGGACATGATTCCTTGTATCATGCCAATGTTTTGTAATAATGCACTGACTCTGTTTAACATGGTTTGTGGTGTTTCAGTTGGTATGAGAGGAAGTTTAGTACAAACTAAGGAAACAATATTTATAAAAACATTGATAAAATAACATTACCCTAAGATAGACTTTGTGGATTAATATAGAAGTACTTCATAGTATTTTGGTAATGTATATATTTTGTGAGTTCTCCAAGAAATAATTTCCTATCTGGATATGAGTATCTAGAGGATACTCTTTCATAGATGTACCTAGGAGTGAAAAATCTTACAAGGTGTTCCAGGCTTGACCCGAGGTATCCTGGTACACGACAACAGGCCTTGCTACATTCTTGGTTACAACACTCATAGGGGGTATCTTCGATAATTCAAATTTTTATTACAAACCATTATGAAGGATTTATGAGTATATAAACTCTTTAAAGAAAACATTTTAATGATTATAGATTATATCCATAAACTGTTCAATTTATGTTAAGTGCTTTACTGGGTTGGAATTATGTATTACGATTCATAAACTAATCTAGTGTATTACATTGTTTAGAAATGGAACCAAGAAGAAGGAAAGAAAATCATATCAACACATGTAATCCATGTTGGTATTTCACTCCCACTGAAGATAATTATATGGAAGCTAGTGATGAAACTGGTTATGATCATATTATCACCATTATGGGACAACTCACTTAGGTTATTAATAATAACCTCACTCGTATGAAGTACCCTGATTCAAAACGTGAAGGATCAGTGCTAGAATGCTTCATTAGACAACAACCACCAACATTCAATTGGACTTCAAATCAATTTGTAAGTGAGTAATGGATATGTTTCTTAGATAAAATATTTCATGCTTCGGGGAGTAGAAAAATGGAAAAAGTTGTCATGGAAGTTCATCTCCTCACAGGAGAGGTAGATCAATAGTGGTCCTTAATTCAAAATACAAAGGAAGATGAAGAAGTATCAAATATGGAATAGAGGAATTTTATGTATATTTTCTTAGATAAATACATTCCTCGGGACCATCGAGCAGACATTTAAAGATAATTTCTAAGTATGAGGCAAAAGGAGGATGAGAATGTCGCAAAGTATGAGGCTAAATTTATAAGGTTAGTAAGGCATTCAGCTGATTATATACGTAACCCAAGGAGTAATATTGATCGATTAATTAATGGGTTAAAACCATTTATTCATAGATCATTAGTCTCACAATCCTTATCATTGTACGAAGATATGGTCACATGTGTTATCAAGACAGAAAATGAATTCTCTAATTCTTATAATTTTAAAGAAAAACAAGAGAATAAGGGATCTGCTGAAAACTCTGGATATAGAAATAAGGGGAAGAAGGGAAAAGTTAAATATCCATCCTATAATAAATGTGGAAAGAAAAACCCCAATACTTTCTTGAAAGGATTTTGAGTCTGTTACCAGTGTGGTGAAAAAGGACACCATGCTCCTGATTGCAAGGGAAAGAAAGAGGTTATCAATAATGAATGATACAATTGTAGATAAATGGGTAATGATGAAAATGAATGTCCTATTCTCTAAGGAAACAAACCTCATAAAAAGAGAAGGGATAAAGGTCAAGCTTAAGTGATAACTACTACTGTGGTTGAAGCTCCAAATGATATCATGGAAGATGATTTAATGGTTTCCTATAGATTATAAAATACATTATTTTATTCTGGATCATTTCATTGTTTTATATCTTCCTAGATTGATAAGAAAATTAGATATTTCAAATTTGATTTAATAATGGAGTTGACAATCAAAACTCTTAAGGGAAGTATCATTGAAACAAATTTTGGTGAATCAGTCCTCATTCAGGCATATAATTGTTTTCTACCTATTGATATCATCATTATACCAATGATTGAATTTGATATAATCCTCAGTACCGATTGGATTTCAGAACATGATGAGAAAATTTATTGTTAGAAGAAAGAGGTTTCAATTTTTGATGATGATAAGGAGTAACTTATTATTAGATAAGAAACATCCCCACATTATTCTTATATATATCCACCCCCAATAGCTCTAATAAATTCAAGTATTTAGGAGGAAGAGAATGAAATAAAAATGGGTGAGGAAAAGAATGTTCAAATAGAGCATGTACCTATTTTGCAAGAATATGTTGATATGTTTCCAGAGGATTTACCTAGACATCCACCAAAATGAGAAATTGAGTATTCCATTGATTTAATCCCTAGTTCAAGGCCCATATAGAAGACCACATATATAATGGACCCTCTAAATTAGTGGAACTAAATAAACAAATAGAGGAAATAAGGAATATGAGATCAATTCACCTGATTATTTCTTTATGGGGAGCCACTGATATTTTTGTTAAGATGAAAGATGGATCTATGAGGTTGTCCATTGTCTCTAGGGAGATCAATGCTATAAAAATAAAGACCATGTATCCCCTACCTCACATTGATGATTTATTCGTCCAACTTCATGGAGCTCAATATTTTTCAAAGATTGACCTTTGATTTGGATATCATCAGTTGTGTGTAAGGATAGAAGACATTCTGAAAATAGAATTTTGAACCAGGTTATGGAATTATTAGTTTACCGTAATTCCCTTTGAACTGACTAATTCACCCTCTGTTTTCATGTATCTAATCAATATAGTTTCCACTAAATATCTTGATGAATTTGTTTTAGTATTTATTGATGATATTTTGGTATACTCATAAAGCTATGAAGATCATGAAAATCACTTGCGGAATATTCTAAAAACCCTTAGAAGAAATGAATTATATGAGATATTCAGCAAGTGTGAATTCAATCTTATGAAGATTTATTTTCTTGACGATATTGTCACTAAGGATAGAATCTCTGTTGATCCATCAAAGACCAATGAAATCCATGAATGGCCAGCACCGACGAGTATAACTAAGGTACACAGTTTTATTGGTTTAGTAGGTTATTATCAACAATTCGTCCATAATTTTTCCCAATTGGATAAACCATTAACCAAGATCACACTTAAAGGGGTTAAATTTGTTAGGAAAAAATTTTATGATGAATGTTTGGAACATTTTAAGAAAATATTATTCAATTGTCATATATTAACTCTACCATCATAGAATCATGGTTTTTTATTTATTGTGATTCTTCATATATAGGACTTGGTAGTGTCCTTATGCCAAAGGATAAAGTTATTTCCTCTCCCTCACGAAAGCTAAAAATTCACAAACAAGACTATCCCACTCATGATCTTGAGTTCGTAGCTATAATCTTTTCTTTGAAGATATAGATACACTATCTATATTGTAAAAAATGTGAGATTTATACTTATCAAAAGAGTTTAAAGTATATTTTCTCACAAAAAGAACACAAAATGAGGAAATTCGATGGCTTGAACAACTCAAGGATTATGATTTCACTATAAACTAACATCCGGGGAAGGCAAATACGGTGGAAAATGCTTTGATAATAAAGGATCATCGAGTTTTGAACAAGATGAGAGTTGAAAGGGATTCTATGTGCATGGATCTAGTAAAGATGGATATGGGAATAATCATAGAAGGTGAAACATCAATACTTTTTCAAATGGTTTCCAATCCATATTTACTAGAATGGATAAAAAGATCTCAGACTGATGATGAGAAGTTTTATAAGAAAATTAAAGTAGTGAATGATGGGAGAATGATTGAATTCATATATGAAGATTGAATTTTGAAATTTGGGAAGAGGCTTGGTGTTCCCAATATAACTGATCTAAAAAGGAAATTGTTGGATGATGCACATAGCTCCAATTTCTCTATAAACCTTGGTCGCACTAAGATGTATTGAGATCTAAAGGAACATTTTTGGCGGGACAAACATGAAGAGGGACATTTCTGATTATGTGTCAATACGTATGGTTTCTCAACAGGTAAATGTTGGAAGACAACACCCTAGAGGATTCATGCAACTTATTCCCATACCTAAGAGAAAAAGGGATGATATTATGATGGACTTTGTCATGGGTTTACCAAAGACCCCTAGTTGGAATGATGCAATATGGGTCATTTTTTGTCATCTTACAAATTTAGCACATTTTCTTGCTAAAAGAGAAGATTTACCACTTCAAAGTTTAGTAATACTATATGTTAATGAAGTTGTAAGAATTAATGGAGTACCCCTATTGATTGTTTTTGATCTTGATACCCATTTTACATTATGATTTTGGAAAAGTCTTCAAATGGCCTTGGATACTAAACATCGTTTGAGAACTTCCTATCACCCTGATACCGATGGGCAATCAAAATAAACTATTCAAACCATAGAAGATAGGTTGAGATCTTTCTCACTTTATATTCATTGTATAGGGGATCAATATTTACCAATGGTAGAATTTTCAAATAACAATATCTTTTGTTCAAGAATTCAATGGAACCATATGAAGCATTATAGAGAAAGAGATAGCGCACACCAACTTGTTGGGATGATGTTGGTAAAAGAAAACTTTAAGACCCAGATCTTATTTAGGAAACAATAGAAAAGGTGATGGTTATCCAAACCCACATCAAAGTAGCTCAATATAGGAAAATGAGCTATACCAATAACATAATGAAAGATTTAGAATTTCATGTAGGAGATCATGTTTTCTTGAATGTATCTCCATGGAAGGGTGTTATACGATTTTTTAAGAAGGGATAATTAAGTCATAGGTACATCATACCTTTCGAACATTCAGAAAAATTGGTGTTATAGCTTATCATTTGATAATACCTCCATGCCTCTCCAAATTTCATGATGCATTCCAAGTATCACTATTGATAAAATACATGCCTTACTTACACATGTACTCACCTATGATGAATTAGAACTAGAACCTAATCTATCTTATTGCAAAGATCCTATCAGAATTCTTGATACCAGAGAACAAGTGTTGAGAAACTGGATGACTCGTCTCGTAAAAGTTCTATGAAGAAACAATAAGATAGAAGAGGAAATAAGGGAACCTAAGGAACTTATCATGAAGAACCTCCTGAATATTATTATACATTAATATTCCAAAAATTTCAAGGAAGAAATTATTTTAAGGATGGAATAATATAACACCCCAAGCTTCCACAGTATGCATCTCTTTAATGTGAGACCTTATAGAAATTAATTACTCAAATTATCTTGGAATGTGTGGAATTTTAATGACTTTATACTATATCAAGAAATTTTTTATATAATTTAGGATTGTTTTATTTTCATATTTTTATGTAAAATATATGAATTTCTCACTGTTTATAAATTACATCTTTAATATTCTTGTGAATAACTCATCAATTTTAGGAAAATTGTGTTAATTAGTTTGAAATGTTTAAACAATATTTAACAACATCTATTTCATGCATTTAATAATTACATGAAAAGTACAATATACAAGATTTGGTTTTTTCAATAAAAACTATAATTTTTTAAATTTAGTTGTGGATTAAATAATAAAGGATAGTCATTATTTATAAATTTATAAGTGTTAGAATTGTATTAGAATTGAGGACTATATTGAATATTAATCAATGGATAGTGAGAATCTTGATTTGGCCTATCATTATCTTGAGGCATTATACTCAATCAAATAAAAGTAAGGGGACTATCACATTGTTCATTTAGTTGTGGATTTTTTATTTCATATGATCCTAAATGATTATATGAATTGTTTTCATTAAACTTTTTCATGGGTTTCTTTTGGATATCTTTTAATATAAGTATATTTCATTTCTAGATAAATGACACTAATAAAGTGTTTATAAGTTATTTAATATTAAAAATGTTGGAATAGTTTAATTTTATTTAAAATGAAATATTCAAAAAAATTAGATGCATGTGTATTGTCTCATAATTTTACATGTAATTTTTTTAAAATTATATGGATTTATTTTGGGAATATACACTTTGACAGAACCTGATTCTAAGACCCGGTGAGACCAACATAGAATTTTAAACATTTTTTAAATGTTCAATTATGTAAATGTGTTAGTGGTTTTTTTGATCTTTTTAACTGGTGCAATGATCAAAAATATGAGGTCACCATTGAACCCAGATTGGAGGGATTCACCTAGAATGGAATTAACTTCAACCGGCAATGGTCGACTAGAAAATATTATTTTCAGAAATTTTGACAAAAAATAACATAAAATGTTATTTTCTTTTCCCTTCTCACCATTGAGTGGTGGTACTCTAGCACTATGGTTCATCGATGAGGTGGAGATGATCCGCCTTAATTATTCTTCTTAATGGAATCAAAATAGAGACGTTGTTTCATTAATGAAACAGTTTAATGACATGGTGAAACAATGTAACAGAAATAGTACACCATGTTTCTCTATTAATGATATAACATTTTGGGGAATCAAAAGTTTAATTACTTAGAAAAAAATATATATAATCATCTCCAATGGCGAAAAATGAATTTTGGTGAATCTCTAGTGATGTCAATGCACATAAAAGAATGTTACTAGAGGGTGATGAACACAGACAACATTGAACAGAACTTGAATCCTCACTGGTTGATCACTTCAGCAATGAACACCTTTGAGATATGGATTTATTTAAATTTAGGTTTTCCCATTTTTCATTAAAAAATGACGATCGTGGATCAACCCATGAATAGGTGGAACCGTAGATCACCCAGTCTTTCAGGAGGGTTTTTTCTTGGATTTTCTATACTGGGATTAATTATTATGAATAGAACCTCAATCCCAAACCTCCCAATGTTTAAACATCTAATTTGGAGGTTGTGGGCCGACAAGAATAAGGCATGAGACCCTCCTCCTAGTGTGTCTTGTGTGTTCATCATGGATGCATTTTTTAAGTGGCAGCAATGAGGATATGACACAATCGCAGGTAACATGGAATCCCAAGGAGCTCATAGGCGTAAGTGGCATGAAGAATATACCACCAAAGTGGACCCAGTTTTCTGTGTAATAATCTGTCAGCTTGATAAGAAGAGTTTTGCAATCAGCTAGGGCTACGATGGTGCCACCGAAGCCACTGGGCCTTGTGTTGGTGGCTGGATGAGGGTGGACGCGGCCACACGACCACTTTGGTGCACTGCAGATGGGGCACTATGCTACATATAATGTGGAAAAGGCCACAGTCAATTGACTATGGTGGAGGAGGTGACCCCACTGATGACCTATGGGGTAGGGGGAGGTAGATGAAGCTTCCAGTCATGTCCTTGCTAGCCAACAGTCATTATACCTATGTCAGACAAGGCAGACCATAGGCTAACCTAGCAAGCTGGAGCCGCCCCATCACACCCGACCAGACCAAACCCAAGACAGGCTGAATACTATTCTAGATGGTGGACCTAGGTCAGGTCGGTGGACCCTGGGATGGGCCAGGTTGGGTCGGTTCGACAGGGTCAGACCGGACACAGACCCAACCAGGCCTATTTGGTAAAACATCAATATCTTATGAACTAGGTGGCCGATTGACGAACCGTTTGTAGTGTTAGAACCCCTGAAATGAGGAGGATGATTTGGAATACATTACAGAGGCTTTCATGGAATTTTTAATATTATTAATGTCTTGATAAGAAGTTCTCACAGAATCAAGTGCTTTACATGTGGAAACACTTCAGTTGGCTGATACTTGAAGACTACTAAAAATAGACCTTATATGGATAAGATACGATGGACCAGTGGGAATTGAATTCTATGTGACATTCATTATTATAGTGGGGAGTGTCTCTTTGTGACTTGGAAGACCCACAGTACTTGTTATTAGGATTACCTCAGTATGGACAATGGGGAAAGCAGCTCTATGTGGCCTAGAATGCCCACAGTTGCGAGAATCTTCAATATGAGCTAGCATACCAATGGTAGTAGTCAAGGATGGGCACCACATAAGTCCATGTTTAGTTGGAATTGGCCTCTATTGGACTAGTTAGGACCACTATTCTCAATGAGGATGAGTTCTACAGCCTCCCAAGGTGTTAGATGATATGACTAATGGCCCTACTTTCCTAATATAGATTATAATATATGTGATCTTTCGTGCTTCATGATCTTGTTTTGTGATCATATTTTGAGTTTATATTTTGGATTTATTTTTTAGTACTTCCTTGTTGCTTTGGGGTCCCTACTGAATATTTTGTTACTCACCCCAACATAGGATTCACCTGCATGTGTTGTGTATGGTAGAAAGAACAATCTCTTTAATGGTGGACTTGGTGGCCCCAGACCCGATGGTGGCCAGCGAGACCCAGTAGGCATGGAATACTTCAACAGCTACCAGAAGCTACTATACACTTATCCATCATGTGGGGTTTCTAGCTGATGGATTTATGATTTTTCCTTGTACTTTCTTATTTTTCGATCATCTTTTGTTGGGTTTGAATTCATTCCAATTTAACATTAATTTTGTACTTAAACTAAGTGTTTGTTTAGTGTAATTTATGGTTAACTTTTCGTATTTGGGTCATGCATTCATGTCGCATGTGTACAGGTACTTAGAGTAATTCCTCCCACTATAAATTTGATGCCATCGATGCTATTCAGCAACCTAAGGCCTTTGGGAGGCGGGCTTGGGGGATGTCACGGCTGGGGACCTGGGGTACGTGTCATGACAAAGTGGTTTTAGAGGTGTTCGGTTGAACCTCACAGACTGGGAGTCTTTTGTTTTCTATTTTGGAATCTTTGTTAAATGTTTTGAGTTCAACATTCATATCTGGGGGTCCAATGTTGGTGTGATGGTCGATGTATCAGTACACAAGGACCTTGAATTCTTCTTTTTAACTTAAAAAAACCAGTTCCAGGAATCATATATGAATTGAGTGTTTCCTTATGTTAATCTTGAAATAGAGTCATCTCACCATGTATTATCTATTGGTAGTGGTACATCTTGATCAGTTTTAGGATACCTCCATGCAGACAACCATCTGGGATTAAGATATGTGATAGTTAGGACATATCTCCTAGTAGTGAGGAATCCATTAGGGACAAATTTTAGAGATTACCCCCACCCCCCTGAGTGGTAAACCAGTGTTACCACCACCTATCAATCAGTAGTTACAACCAACGTTACTAGTAGAGGATGCACATAGGCATAGAACTTGCATGAGTTCTAGAGATAGATACCTCCTAGGTTAAGGAGAGAGACAGATCCTCAGGACACTGAGGACTGTCTAGATGTGGTGATGCAAGTCTTCTTCTTAGAGAAGATACTACTTAACTAGATGGTGATCCTAGCTGCAAGATTTCTTTAGGGTTCGGAAGGGATATGGTGGAGCTTGATGATTGAGACTCATGATGAGGCTACTCTCTCTTGGGTTGACTTTGAGTTGATTTACTGGGGGGAGTTATTCCCCACAACCTTGTGCTCAGTGCGCATACCAGTGAAGATTCACCTACATTAGGTATGTAGGTTAGTGTATGAGTAATCTAGGAGGTTTATAGATATCTCTCACTACTCCATTGAAATAGTGCATGTACCCATTTTAAAAGGCATGGACCATTGAGTAGGGTCTCTGATGGGATATCAGATAATCGATGATTTCCCTTAGCATCCTCACTAAGGATGGAGTGGTTGAGAGAGACCTTACTATGGAGAGATTCATGGAAGTGAATCCACTAATTGTTGGATCCAAAAGTAGACACCAAGCGGAAGATTCTTTATTGGTGAGCATCAGACAACAGGAATGAGAACCCAAGCAGGTGAGCTCTTTCAAGGGACTACCCCAAGACACAAGATCGGTGGTACGAGGCCACTGAGGGAGAGAGGGTCAACTGAGGAACAATGGGAGATAATCGGGCAGATGGCATGTAACCATGGCCTATAAATCCCCGACCCACCACACATAAAATCAGAAGATAGTCAAGGGACCACCAAGGAAGATTCATAGGTTCGATAGAGGAGGTCGGTAGGATAGAAGACATGGCCGGGGAGCAGGACGAGTGGCAGGTGGTGGAAAACTGTTCATGGTGCTACAACCACCATCCCCTGGTGGTCCACCATGGGCTAAGGGAGCCCGAAGAAAGGGGTGAGGCCTGCTTCAAGTGATGGGGGCCTACTACCACAATCCTCTAGAGATTATTATAGGTATGATCTATGTCTTATTCACCTTAGTTTCAGTTCTTATAGACATTGGTGCCAGTTCCTCTTTTGTTTCTATATACCTCGTTCAGGACATAGAGATTCTTGTGGAGCTATTGGCTCGGTCCTTATGATTAGAGACTCTTATGAGAGGGGATTTGATGATTACACACTGGTGATAGTAGTGTTAGATTACTCAAGTAGGTGAGAGATTTGGATGGGATATCCTAGTAGTGGGGACGAGGATTTATGACATCATCTTGGGTATAGAATGACTATCAACATTCTGTGCTCAGATTGAAAGAATGAGGCGCAAAGTGTGGTGTGTCTGCAAGTATGGGACCAGGATTTTATTCATTGGCGATAAGGGAACTATTGCAGAACTAGACAAACCTTCTTGAAGGAGGGTGAAACTGATCACTCACTATATATAAAGTCTCACCCTCAATGCGGTGGACAAAAGGAGTCCAAGATTTCATGTAGGTTTGGAAGAGTATGAGGATTTATTTACTAAGGATGTTTTGGGACAACCTCGATATAGGGAGGTAGACTATGGCATCAACATTTTCTATAGAACAACAATAATATCCACACCGGTATATCGGATGGCTCCTACGTAGCATTGGGAATTGTGGGTAAAGTTGGATGATATGCAGAAGAAGGGATTTGGGAGGCCCAATGTTTCAAAATATGTCACCCTAGTGTTTTTTTCCATGAAAGAAGACATGAGATTGAGGCTATGCATAGAATTCCAATTCCTGAACCATGTGACAATGAATAAGAAGTATACACTATTGAGGATTGACGACATCTTCGACCAGATGATGGGAGAGAGAAGGTTCTTGATGGTCGACCTTAGATCAAGCTATCATCAGCTTCGGGTATGGGATAAGGATGTACCGAAGATAGAATTTAGATGTTAGTATGTCCACTATGAGTTTTTGGTGATTCCTTTTGGAAAGACCAAATCCCTAGTAGTTTCTATGGGACTCATGAAAAGAGTCTTCCAACCTTTCATCGATTGTTTCATGGTGGTCTTTATTGATGACATCTTGGTGTACTCGGTGTTTGAGGAGGATCACGCTACACGCCTATGGATAGTCTTGGATAAACTATGAGAGCTCCAGCATTACGATAAGCTCTCGAAGTGATAGTTATGGATTAAAGAGTTCCACATTCTGAGACATGTCGTCTCAGACACTGGGGTTGCAGTGGATCCAGTGAAGATAGAGGCATTGCTTTCTTTGGAGACACCCAAGAGTGTGACTGAGGTGCAGAGTTTCTTGGGATTTGTTGGATAGTACCTAAGGTTCATGACTTATTTTTCTAGATTACCATCACCCTTATCATCTTTTAAAAATAAGGGAAAACCCTTCACATGGACAGAGAAGTGCCAATAGATTTCCCAGGATTGGAGGTGGCGACTGACAACTTCCCCTATATTGAGACTACCAGAAGAGGTTGTTGGGTATGTAGTCTTTTATGATGCATCAAGGACCAGAATGGGTTGTGTACAGATGTAGGAATGAGAAGTGATCATTGAAAGTTCATGATAGTTGAGGCTACATGAGTAGAACTACACAACCCATGAACTAGAGTTTTCAGAAGTGATCTTTATCTTAAAAATGTGGCAAAACTACTTGATGGGTGAACGATTTTCCATCTACATCGACCACAATAGTATCCGGTATACATTATAATAGATGTACTTAAACTTGAGACAACATTGATGGTCGATGTTCCTCTAGAACATTGATGTTTATATAGATTATAGTCTTGGTAAGGGGAACATGGTGTAAGATACGCTTAGTTGGAGTTCTGTTCTACCACTTCCGTCTGAGGTGATAGAGGAGTCATCCACGATGCCAATATCCTCTGTAGATGATGATGAGGAAAATTACATCAGATCTATTATTATCCCTCTTACACTCTTATAGAGAGTCAGGGGGGCACATATTATGGATGTGGACTGTGTGGCCCAAAGTGCTCAGTTATCCTCAGGACAACCTCATAATGGATTTTTGATATGTGGGGAGCATGTCATCATTTTCAGAGGATGCACCCTAGTACCCGTGATTTTTCTGGAAGAAGTGTTGATGGAGTTCCATACATCCCCATTAGAAGTACATCTTTGTGTTGGGATGATGTACCAGGACCTCCAGCATCAGTACTGGTGGCTAGGGATGAAGAAAGTAGTGGCACAATTCGTTTCACGATGCATCACTGTTCAGCATGTGAAAGTTTAGAATTAGGTTCTCGTAGGCTTGACCTATCCACTTGAGGTACCAGAGTGTAAATGGTATGGTATCTCGATGGAAATTGTGAAGGGGTTACCCCACACGTTCAGAAGCCACGATTCTAGATAGGTGATCATTGAACGACTCACCAAGTTGTCTAACTTCCTACCCATTCTAGAGTATGGGTCAGTAGAGGGCTTGGGATTCCAATAAGTCCATGATATAGTGCATATTCACTGGGTTCCTTCGACAATCATCTCTGACCGTGATGAACAATTCACATCCTGTTTGTGGAAGGGATTTTCGGAGGGTTTTGGGACTCAGTTGGGCTTGAGAAAAGTATTTCACCCTTAGATAGATGGTCAGAAATAGAAGACTATACATACCTTGGAGGACATGATTTTGGTGTTCTTCCTTGATTTTGGTAGCAAATGGGAGGACCACATGCCACTGGTGGAGTTTTCATACAACAACAGCAAACACTCCAACATTTACGTAAACCATTTGATCCCCTATACGAGTATACCTGATGATAAACTGTATACTGGATAGACACATGGGAGTCAACACTCATGGGTCTAGAGTTGGTAAGGGTTACCACATAAAAGGTGCATATCATACTGGAGTGAATGAGGACTACATAGATCAGACATAAATCATATGATAACACGAAGCAGAAACCCTTGGTGTTTGAGGAAGGAGACCATGTACTTCTTCGGGTCTCAACCCAACAGGGATGGCAGTGATATGGCTGGGGCCAAAAATTAACTCTGAGGTTCATCAGAACATTTTATATTTTTGGTAGAGTTGGAAAGGATTCATACCTCATATCTCTTACCCCATAGAAGCACATGGTTCACGATGTTTTCCATGTATTGTAGCTGAGGAGGTACGTGTATGATCCATAAAATGTCGTAGACTAGGGTGAGCAGGACATTGATGATTGGGAGACATTTGCGTATTTTCACAAGAGATAGGGGATCAACATGAGTTGGTTGTTCGTGGATAGTTTATTCCTTTGGTGCATGTTCAGGGGTAGCACGAGTATATCTTGGAGAGCACATGGGGTCAGGAGGCTCAGATTCATGCTCAGTAACCCCACTAGATTTGTTTAGCCTTGTTTTGTCTTGAGAGGACATTAAGACCAAAAAGGGGAGAGTAATGTAATGTCCAGTAATATTTTGTGAATTTTTGTTATATTATATATAATTATTTCATGACGAGATGCTTTGAAAACACCTGATTCCAAGGCCCAGTGATCTCAGATTAGAATTTTGTACTTTTTTAAAGATAATTTATGTAAACATGAATTTATGTTTTTATAACATTTATACCAGTGCTTGGACCAATAATCTAGGGGAAGCATTGAACTCAGAACATCGAGATTCACCTATAATTCACTTAAAGTCGTTCATCCAGGGTCGACCGAAAAAGATTTTTTTAGACTTTTCATAAAATTATAAAATAATGTTATTTTATTTTCATTTCTCTCAATTGAGTGGTGGAATTACATCACTACAGTGGGTTGACAAGGTGGCTATGAACCC
Source organism: Viscum album (assembly GCA_963277665.1). Lineage (NCBI taxonomy): Eukaryota > Viridiplantae > Streptophyta > Magnoliopsida > Santalales > Viscaceae > Viscum > Viscum album. Next base: position 458,443,218 of record OY728132.1, on the reverse strand, counting down.
AATTATTGATACTCTTTAATGGAAGAAAAATTGACGTGTTGTTTCATTAATGAAATAGCATAATGATGTGGTGATGCATTGTAATAGAAATGTTCCAACACGTTCCTCTATTAATGAGATAAGACATTGGGGAATCAAACATGGAATTCCTCTAACCTACATACAATGAAAATATTCTCCAATGATGAATGCCTAATTCTATATAATTTTTATCAACATCAAAACTCATCGATGAATGTGATCATAGGGAGATGAATTTTGATGGCTTCAAACAAAAATTAAATCCTCAGGGGATGATCGCTTCAGCGACCAATACCTTTTAGGTAGGGATTTATCGTTGCTCATGTTTCCCCATTATTTATTATAAAATGATCAATGTGGATCAAACCAAAATCAGTTTGATCTATGGATCACTATGTAATGTCAAAGAAAATTCCATGTAATTTTTTTAATTATATGGGAATTTTACGAGTCCTCAAAAATTGACGGCACGTGATTCCCAGGCCTAATGTGTCTGGAATGAGATTATGAACTTTTTTTAGGTATGTTCAGTAAACATGTGAGCTGGTTTTTCTAACATTTTAACCAATTCTAAAAATTGAAATCCCAGGACACCATTGAAATCGCAGTGCTGGTATTATCTTAAGGAGACTTTTACCTCGACTGCAGTAGGATGAGGTTGAAAGTAAGTTTTCATGTTTTTCGTGGAAATAAAAAAAAAATTAAAGTAATAAAATTTATTTTAGTTTTAACCTCCCATGTGAATGCTCGGTGGTGGGGACCACCTGAGTTGGAAAACCCACAATTTGATTTTTATGGTGGGGACCACTAGACCCTTGACCTCCCTCTTTAATGAGGGAGGTGACTCTTGGTTCTCTCTTAATTAATTGTTCCACCATTCATTAATTTAATTACAACAACATCAACTTAATTAATGTCCAACTCTAATTAAATTAATAAAACATAATTGAATAAGTTGGCTATTTCATTTTGGTGGAATTAGGGGGAACTGTTGGAAAAGGGGAGAACACTGGAGAAACACCTTTCCCCAACAAAGAATGATTTATCCAACAAAGAATGATTTCTCCAATGAAGAACACCATCTCTAAAAAAGAACACCCTCTCCAACGTGGAACATCTCCAATGACAATAAACTGACATCTTTATTTCCCTCCTCATCAACATCAATAAGCATTCGAGGTAGGGGTGTGATATTGATTTATCTTCATTAATTTTCACTTATGCTGAATATCTCCCCATGAGTCGCTAGCTACCGCTCTAATTGCAGAAGATGCATGACAAACGAATATGGACTACCCTCTCTGAATCCCTTGTTGTTTATGATGCGATCCTTGTGATGGAGGATGATGGATGGTGCTGTAGATTGGTAATAGTGGGACTTGGGAGCAGTAGCCGGAAACACGGCCGACTACGAAGACGGCGGTGGCGTAACCGCGCTGCCAAAGAAGAACCGCGGACCATCATCCATAGTGAAGCAAGGGAAGTGGCTAACATCGGATGACAATGGGAAGGGGAGGTGGTGGTGCACCTCCACGCTGCCAGGTGTGCAGGAGCCTCGACCTTGTGTTACAGTTGTGAAAGGAGGGTGGCCGACAGAGCCGGCCACCGGTGGTGGTGTGGCGTCTGACTGCGCCACACGGAGGATTCTAACCATCTTGCAAGCCATGGCATGCCACTTTACCATGGGCTGCCCAGCGGGCTGACCCGGCCCCAATGGGCCGGGTCGGTCAGACCAGGTCAGACCGTACCCTGACAAACTTCAACCCTTTTTGTTCTTTGGGCCATATCTTGATCTACGAGCGTTCGTTTGACGAACCTTCTATGGAGCTAGAAACCTTGGATCGAGGTTGTCCTTTTTGTATACCCCACTTGAGTTTTTGATAAGTTTGGGGTACAACCAGGTTGGATCAGACATGAATCCAACCGGGCCCTCGGGACTAAAAGACCAATAACATACACATTGAGCATCTGATTGATGCACCTTCTATTGCATTGATACCCCTATCATGGGTAATTCCTTTGGGATACTTCTTCATGGGACTTAGTTGTATTTGAAGTATAAAATTTTGGCTTGAGGAGTGGACCCTCCTAAAATCAAGTTAGCTTAGTGCAGGAACCATGTAGCTGACTGGAACATGAGAAAAGGATCCTATGTGTGTCTATGCTATGGGATCCTATGTGGGTCTCTGTTCAAGAGTCTCACCTGGATCCTCTCTAGGAATCAACGTGAGACTACTCTATGATCCTACGTCAGTCTGCTTTACTAGGATCCTACGTGGGTCTATTGTACTAGGAACCTACATTGGTCTGATGATTTAGGATCTTACATGGGTTTGCCTCTTAACAGAGTAAGATGATTTAGTAGTTACATCTAATCATCTTTTCCATTGTACCTAAGTTATTCTTGGTTTGAGATAAGTCTTTAACTTATTGGTATTATTCTATATGGGGTTACCTATGTGGTGCTTACCTTTTTGGTGTTACCTTCGTGGTACTTTCCTTCGTGGTGATACCCCTTGTGGTATTATTCTGTGTGGTGTTACCTTTGTGGTACTTACCTTTGTGGTGTTACCTTCATGGTATTATTTCCTTCGTGGAATAGTAGTACTTTGGATAATGATTCGGGCCTTGTGTTTCCTCATTAATGAGATGGGTATACTTGATAACTTAGGTATATGTATGGGCCTATACCTATGTAGGGTTGTCAGATGTTTTCATGATTTTTGGTTTATCTTTTGTGGATTTTGTGAGACCATAGAGGGTCTCAGGGTCACTATTGAGTATCGTTATACTAACCCTTTCATGGGCTATGCCCGCACCTTGTTGTGTTTGGTGCAGATGATAGACAACACTGACTGAGGATGAGATTACCAGGACTGGAGGTAGCTCGGAGGTGGACATTAGACGAGGTGTACCACATAGACGACCGTTAGAGAGCTGTACCTACCCTTCAGGTGGGATCTTTGGTGGGTTTCCATAGGAGTTGTTTCATTTCACTTGTACTTTTAAGTTTTCTTGTACTTTCCAGCGGGGCTTGTATCCTGGACCCTTTTATTTAATGTACACTCTCTTGTTAATTTACAGTTTACTTGTGTTCGTATCTTACTGTGTGCTTGGTTGAGAATGTTTATAGGATATAAAGGAAATGCCTTCCGGGTTGTAGAGAATGTGCCTTTCGGTTCTAGCTGCCAGCCCCTGTCCTATGGAAGGCGGGCATGGGGTAGTCACGACATGTGCCCGGGGGGATGGGTCATGACACACTAGTTCTTTTTGGATTGTGTTTTATTGGGTTTTCTATATTATGATTAATTATTAATTGATATATCCTCAATACCAAACCTCTCCATGTTTAAAAATCTAATGTGGAGGGTGCAAACTAACATGAACAAGGCCCGACCCACCCCACCTTGTAAGTATTGTGCATTTTTCTGGGCCACATAATCGAATTTGTGGAAAAAGGATACGAGACCATCGTAGGGAATATGGCATCCCTAGTAGGCCTTAAGAGAATGCGTCGTAAAGAACGGACCACTGAAGTGGACCCAGTGGTCCGTAGAAGAACCCGACAGTGCCCCAGTGCCAATGGTGGTCCACAGTGATTATTGTGGGATGGTAGCGGTTTTCCACAATAACACACTGGGAAGAGGGTTGCAGGGGAGTAACTGAAGCTACCTGCCTCTGTATAGATGTAGGTGGCCAGCAAACATGGACACCTAGCCACCTTCATGCATTACAGGCTCAGAAATATGCCATGTCACACACATAAAAGGCTATGGTGTATTGACAATGGAAGCAAACTCATCCCTTTTGATGACCTGTTGGGTTGGGGGAGGCAAACACTGCTTTTAGTCACATCCCAGCCACCCGAGAGTTGGTCTTCTTATAGCGGACTTGGTGGGGTGTAGGCTTCCCCAATGGTGCGGACCCAAGAAAATCCAGATTCAGGTTAGTTTGACGGACTCGGTTTGGGTTGGTGAACCCTATGCTAGGTCGGGTCGGGTTAGACCTATCAGGGCGGACCGGACCCAGACCCAACATTCCCTTTTTTGAAAAAATGTTAACATCTTACGAACTGAGTGTCTGATTGACGAGAAGTTTATGGCATAAGAACCCTCACGAAGAGGATGATATTTTTGAATGCTCTAAGGTGGATTCCATAGATATTGATATATGATGAATGGATTACAAAGAGGTTCTTTTTAAATCAAATTCACTATGTGTGGAAACCCTTTGGTTGGTTGAGACCCGAGGACTACTGAGAATCGACCCTATGTGTATCAACTAAGATGGACCTGTGGGAAGTAGCTTCTGTGTGATCCAATTGTCCCATTGTGGGGAGGAGCTCTGTAGGACCTAGAAGACCCACTGTACATGAAAGTATGGGTACCTCTGTATAGACAAGGTGGGAGGTAGATCTGTGAGACCCGACATAACAATAGTGTGGAGAGGTTTCTGTGTGACCCAGTATACCCATGGTACTCATCATGGATGAGTAACATAATAGTCTTAGGATATTGGGAAATGACTTTTTTGTGACTTATCATGCCTACTATACTCATTGATAAGGAGTTCTCCATCAACCCAAGGTGATCAATGACAAGATTAATTTCCTAATTTCCTATTCTAAATTATTCCTGGTGTGAGCTGTCTTGATTTGTGATCATGTTTTGCAATAATACATCATTGTTTTATTATAGATTGATTTTTGGTCTTTCCTTGTTGGTTTGGGGTCCTTACTGAGTATTTTATTACTCACCTCTACATGGGATTTTCCCACACATGTTGTGTCTAGTGAAAATGATCATTTCCATGATGTAGGACTTGGTGTCCTAGGACATGGTGGTGCCGAGTTAGACCGGGTATGCGGGGAATACTTCTATAGCTTCCAATAGCTACTCAACACTTACCCATTAGGTGGCATTTATAGTGGATAGATTTCATAGTTTTCCTTGTACTTTCTTGTTTTTAGTTTATCTTTTGTTGGGTTTGTATTTGGGCCCATTTAACCTACTATTTTTACATTAATCAGTGGTTGTATAGTGGCATTCATGTTTATCTTTCCAGATTTGGGATGTGGTTTCGTGTGTGTGTGAGTGTTTATGTATTCAGGAAAATACCTCCCACTTGGAGGTTGACACATTCAGCGCTAGTTTCTAACCCCTGGCTTTCGGGAGGTGGGCTTAGGGGATGTGAGGGCATGGGCCTCAGGGATGGGTCGTGACAACATGCATACTTATAAGGATTACATGAGATATAAAAATTACATGGGATTTAATTGTATTATATTATATACATAATATATATATATAAATGTCAATAGTAATAAAATTGTTGAAAGTATATGTGTGAGATTATTTCTAAAGAAAAAACATGTTAATACCTCCATCATTTAATATGGGTAAACCTATTAATTAAGTTCTTTATTATTATCATGAATGTGGAATATAGGGTGTGGATAATCTTAATAGGCAGGTACCAAATTCCCATTTTAGCATTAGGATACACTTATTTAGGAAACCATAATGGATAAGACTCTAGAAGAATATATTTGTGTCCATCCATATGATGCTTTTTCTGAAAAGATGTTTCCACGCAATAATATAATAATTATATATATTATGATTAAAATAGTGTAAAATATAAATAGTTATTCAATAGTAGAAATGTAAAATATATATCAATAAGTGGTGAAATATGTATTTTGGAACACTAAATAGATCTTATTTCTAAGGTAATGAGTTTTTCTAGGTGTACAATTAATAATAGTCTATATTAAAATGATATATAACATAATCCCTACCTGATTATATATCTTTTTATAGGTAAAATAATTAATCTAGAACATCATTTGTAGATTTTTTATAGATTGAACTAATAAATTAATACATTTTAATCTAAGGTTAAATAATTTTCTCAACAAGAATAATTATTGGTATATCGATATTATTTATATATATATAACTATCTCAAATAATGACCCATGGCTATTAGATATTAAGTGTGAATCAAACATTTTGATTACTAATTATATACTCATAAATAGGATAGAATTGATCAAATGAGAAATAAGTATATGTTCTGAAAATGTGGATTGATCTTATACATTAGAATTTGGTACTTATGAAAAAATTCAACCAATTAAATTATTTCTCTAATTATAAATCTACTACTACTCTACCCACAAATAGATTTTTTTATCCTATTTAGTGAAAAGATATTTTATTTCATAATTAATGACAATATATTTTCTTTATACATGAAATAAATATTTTTTGGAATTATGAATATATATAATAGATTAATTATTATTAGATATAGATAATCTAGTCTATAACATTATAGATAAAAAATTTTAATTTGATTCTAACACAATATATGTATGGAATTATTTCCCTTAGAATATTATTCATAAATCAATATAAATAATTCAATAACACTAATTCTTGGAATCATTTGAAAAATTTGAATCTCATTTATTATAAAAAAAATTAAAAAATACATCTAATATATAATTTGATAGGGATAGTGGAATATTGGATATAAAGCATAGTAATTTATTTAGACCAATGTGAATAAGATAATTTCATGGGTATAGATACTCCATAATTTTTAATAATGGAATTAGTAAGTGTGGTTATGTGATTATTATGAGACACAAGTTTGAAATCATTGTCCAGATCAACATGTTTGGAAATAAAATATAAAACAAAATATATAGGATGATTAAAATTCATTGATAAAATCAAAGAATTATGTAATTTATCTAGTTCTTTACTATTAATCTAAGAGATTGTGGAGTTATTTTCTAACTCAATTATATTGGAACACCTATGTGGTATGTTGTGGTTGATATGAAGAATTATATCATTTTGGACACGACTAGATTGATTATTAGTAAATTTTGTCATTTTATATCTTTATAGGTATAGTATTTGGTATAATTATATTTTATTATATATTTAATTTCGTATAAGGTAGCCATAGAGAAACCATATATAGATTTTGAGGTGACCTAATTTGACTTTAATTATAATTTTGTGTTGCAAAACATATGTATAGTGTTTGTATTCTATAAACCATGGATCCAAATTAATAAATTTCATTAATTAGTTATCGTAAGGAAATGATATGATATTATTTATATAATAATATTTAATAGAAAGTGTTTATGGAATGATTTGGTATGTTCATTGAGAAGGAATAATCAAATTTAGTTGTAATTTAATGGTACATTTATTCTATAGAAGTTCAAAAATAATAATGTCTCATTTGACAGTAAGTGATTTATATCTATATTTTATGATGTAATTTGATTAGTATTAGGTTACAAAAGAAACTCTATGGTTTTGTATGATCCATCTACATCCTGGGAGATCTTGAGTTTTTTTGGAAGATAGTGATGAAGTAATAATCATATGTGATGAACCTACTACACATATTGATTTCATTAGGAGGATATATTATGAGAAATGGCTAGAGAACTTGTGATTAAAGATATACTCCCTGAACACTAACCATGGTTTGAACATTTTGGAAACACCATAAAATGTGAGACCCATAAAGATCATGTTAGTTTATCCTAAAAAATTAGAATAGATGGTTGATTATGTCCCTATAAATGTTTATCTGTGAAAAATGATAAAAACAAATTCATGGAATTACGTATAATGAGAAATTTTCACTAATTTTTACGATAGAGTCAATTAATATTTTCTCTAACTAGTAGTTTATTATGATTATAATATATATCTAGTGGATATCAAAAAAATATTTCGTAATAGAGATTTAGTTTTGTAAATGTATTTGATATCACCCGAATTTTTTGTTGTTCCAAAGGACATAACTATATTAGTTAAAAGTATCCATTTATGAATTGAATAATTCATTTTGAAATTTGGACATTTAATATAATTGTGTAATCAATGAGTTTTTTTCACTAAGAATGAAGATGATCCATATGTATACAAATGGATTAGTGTGACTGCTTTTATATTTATGTTACTGTACACAGATGACTTAATATACATTAGAAATAATATCCCAAATTTACATTCTATAATTGTATGGTTGGTAATGTTATTCAAAATGAATGAAATAGTGGAAACATTCAATATAATAAGTATTAATATCTATAGAGATAATTTCAAATTGATACATTGACTAAACAAGAACCCTCATATTTGAATAGTAATAAGAAACCTTATAATATGGAACTCCATAAATTGGAATTAACTAGTATTTCTTGGAAAGAGGAATATCAGGACTCAATGAAATTTTAAGGATTTAGAAATAAAAACATATATTGAATTATTTATATATCTACCATAGTATTTATCATTTATGACATCTTGTGTAATTGAGAAAATATTTATTGTAATTGAGAATAACATTTAAATACCAATCCAATACAATTTTGAGTCACTAAAATATAGTAAATAACATCTTTAAGTAATTGATAGTAACTAAGGACATTTTTTATATCATTGATGGTGAAAAGAACTCACTATATGAGGATAAATTGATATTAGTTTTTAAAATAAAAAATATTATATGAGATCATTATATATTTTCAAATTTTTTCCTTAAAAATAAATCTATCAATTGGACATGTTCCTAAAAAATAAAAAATTATGGACTAAAAACAAAGGCATATTGTAATATTTCACCAGTTATTATGAAGGAATATGATTGGATCAAGAATCTCATCCATTAATTTTTTGTAGTTTATTTAATTCAAGAAGCAATTGAGATTTATTATGAAACAAATAGAGTAATTGCTTACGACAGGGAACCATGTCCTTCACAAAATAAAAAACACATCCCATAAAAATACCATCACATTATATTAATCATTGATATGGTAAATATAAATATAATTTTGGTGAATATGAATGGTAATGTTATATGTCCAATAATAATTATATTAATGTAATAAAATTTTGAGGGAAATGAAAAGCCTTTGATTATTATATAAATTTGGGATAATATATAATTCTTGTTTCTAATGGAAATTTATAATGATTTTTTTAAAATTAAAACTCCATTTATCAATTGTTTATGTGTTCTACATATTTATTTGAATAGAGAAATGAAATAAACTTCTCAAATATTGACTTTGATTTATCCATAATTCTAGATCACCATCATGTATTATGGGTTATAATGATATTTTTTATTATCATGGGATGAATACTTTATAGGATACATAGTATTGTTATGATATAATAATTAGGGACTTGTTATTTAGACTAAATTGTAAAATTATATTATAGGTAATTCTATAACATCATTGATATACAAAATAATCATATTGCATATTAAATTCTATAATATAGGGTTGATACAAATTTTATAATTTAGGCCTTTGTACTATGATTCCCTTATTTTCAGTGTCCTTAAGGTTGATCTAAATAGGGAGTTTTTGGGAATGTTGTTGATTGTTTCATTAGATGAGAATAACTAAGAAAATAGTTTTCCTATTATATAATAATAATGATATATAGGACTTCAATTTAAGTAGACTATATAAATTATATATGTTCTTATTTGAGTGAAATATAATGTCCTCAACTACATATATGAATAAAATGTTATGTATTCATTCCAACTAGTTGGTTTAATACATATATTCATGAACAGTTCAGTTTACTTAAACTAAATTTACATATTCAATATCTAGTAGTAAATGATTTATTATAAAAAGGGACTATAAAAGAATGTAAATGATTTAAATTGATGCTTGTCTTGATGGCCATATACATATTTATTTATTAGTTTATTTGATAAAGATAATATTGGATAAATTTATATAATGAGTATAAATTTCATACCTTTAGTGTCCACTATTTTAAACCAATTAATAAATTGAGAATTTTAAACTATTTTCCATAATATAATGTTTAGTAAACTTACACAGAAGACCTTCTAATAATGATTAATTTTTGTATAAAGTGTTTATAAATAATTTGAGATACTTTATATTCTAATAATATTGAAATGTATTTGGATACATTTAAAAATTGATTTTATGTTTCTCATAATCTTTTCATGGATTTAGTCTCACTAGGAGATTATTAAAAATGTACACTAAACAATAAACCATTATATAATGGGAGTCAACGATAAATTTCTTGTTTTGGGTTATGATTTTGGATTCCTCATCATTTTTCTTATATATAATGATAATAGATATAATTCAATCACCTCCACTGCATATAAAAAAATTATTTGTATTATTAACATAGTGTGTGCTAATGTGTAGATTGAATATTAATTTTTAAATGATTTCGACTATCATATTATTTAATGTGGTTTGTAGAAAAGAATTCTCAATGATGGTGTTAAAACATTGTAATTCCATAATAGAAGAATCATTGAGAATATTACATGATCATTTACTCAATCAATAAGTATTATAAATAGAGTTTATATACCAAATTGAATGATATTGGATAATATTTTTATTTATGTTGAATATCTCTATAATTAACTTTTTTAGTAACCTTTAGGTAAGTGAATTTATAATATATTTAAGAGATTAATGACCACAGAAAATCACTTAGTGATTTTGTTAAGCAGTGGATACTTTTGAAAAAAAATTCATTATAACTTCCTATTGGGCGTTCATAATATGCCTCGATATTGTGATAAATTCTACATGGATTCTGGGGTGCCTTTATTTTTATAAATTTATTTTTATCTTTTTTATTCTTATACAAATAAATATTATGTGGGAGTATTATATTTTCTTACACTAATTTTCAATATGTATATAACCCAAAAAACTATTTACTTATTGATTTTATATAGAAACACCTTTAATATAGTACATAATACCTCTTGATATAAGGTATATTGTTGGTGATGATAAATACGAATCATAAAAAATCTTTCCTTGTAATAATTTAATATATTAAAATTATCAATAAATATATTTTTTACAAATATTATAAGAATTTAGAAATTTTTTTATTACCAGATAATTATTATTGATTTTTTTGGAAATGAATTACATCATAACAAGGGGTGTGTTGGTATTTTAAATTTGGTATTCATTATAATGAATGCCATTATTATTCCTATTTGATGGATAATTTCAAATAATTATTTTTTTCATATTTAATTTTTCTTTCATGGTCTCAGACTTAATATAAAAATCATTCATTTTCATATTAAAATGTCCTTTTCACATGATTTATAAAAGTAATCACCCAGTGTGACATGAAAACCTACCCCACTAAGATGTAAATGATTTTATAGACATTCCAATTCCACTGTAAGTAATTATTCATCACATATGGTAGTTTACTTGTATTGTTCCAAAACCTAATCAAACATAGAGTATAATTAGTTATTTAAATATTTTAATATATTAAATAATTACATTTTTTAAATATTACAGACTTATAAATATTTAATAATATTTTTTCATGTATTCATATACTACTTATCCAATCTTATTTACAAATACACCTTCTATAGAACATGCCATGAGTTAAGGGAAGCAGTATATTTTAATTATTAAATCTATTATAAGAAACTAATTATTTTCTTTTTTAAATTTTCATTAATGTTTTAATTTAATTTTAGATTATATGATTGTATTTTTCTCAAGTGAACTATACCACATCCTTAATTGAAAACAGAGGTATGGTTGTTGTGTTGCAGGTTTTTCATATTCTTTTATTATTCTATACAATAAAATTTATGAATCAAATTACATTATACATTAAATATAAAATTAAATTAAATTTTTAATAATGAACCTTAAATGATTCATTATTATGATAGGTGGGGAAACCAACCGAATTTTTTAGTGTATGATACTTGCATATATACTTAGTGAGAGATTATTTACATTAACATTAGTATTTATATTATATTTTTTAAAAAGAATCACTATAACAACCCAATAATCCTTTGTAGAAACCCCTAATATATATTTCATTCAACTACATTTTAGTAATAATATATTCTTCAAGGATAAAATATAAAAACAATCAACATTTTCATTTTTGAACTTTAGGAAAAACAAATTAGTGTGGTACACTATTACTATTTTGTCTTTCCCGATGATTACATTTATTAGGGGGAAAACATTTTTATAATATAAAGGTTAATTGGAATTTTTATTATAGTATTAACCCTAAAAAACAAAAGAAAATGAAATTGTGTGGGTTATCAGTAAGAAAACATGCATTTCATCCAACCCTAATTTTTTTAACCTCTACTTATAGATTTCATTAATTCTAACACTATCATGTGATGAACTATTATTACATATTAGAAATTTTTTTGGATCATTTTAATTTTTAAGAGTTTAAACTTGGATTCAGAGGTCTGTAGAGTATTTTTGGTTGTTTTTACTGATCCTTGGTTGGGTACTCCCATTACGAAAATTTTATGCCATAAATATGTAGTTTTTAGTATAAATGTGTTTCCAGGAACGGTGCATGAAATGGTTAAAAGAACAAGGATCTTGAAATTTGTAATATTCTCTTTACATTATAAATTCATTTTATGATGTTATATCATCTATCAGGCAGTAATATATTCGATCAGAGTAAATGTAGTCTGATGATACATATTTTTTAGCATACGTAGATTATAGTGATTTTAAATTATAGATCATTGGTTTACACAATATACCCTTCATCCCAATATATTTTTATCTCACTAAACATGAAACACTACCTCATTGAATTTAATTCTCCCAACCGTGTACCATATTCAATTCCATGTGTGATTTTTAGTTCTCATCTCTTTCTGAGTTTCTCCATTCAATGTTTGATCACTATAACAGTTGCATCACCTCTTCCTGTTAATAGTAATTTATTATTATTTTTTGTTTCCATTTGTATTGTACGATCCATGGAACTTCATTTTGGTTTGGTTGACCACATGGGGATATTTTTTAATCCACTTTTGATCCATTGTGTGATCTTCTTCTATGTGATGGTCCTTTATTTTTTTGGTGTATATTGTACAAGATCCTTGATAAAAGTTGTGATCTACTCTATCCCACTATTTATTTTTTAATGTGATTGTATGATGTGGGAATCAATTCTAGGGCCTCTATTGTTTTCTTTTCAGGATTTCTTGTGTCGGTGGATTCTATTTTTGGTGTTTGTGACCCAAGTTGAGTTAAGTGGTTCATAATCCATCCAATTTCAGATGAACCTTAAATTATCTATTTTTATAAAGAAATTATAATCAAATTGGAATTAATTATTCAATTGTGTTTATTTAATGGGTTTTTGAGAATAATTTGTTTACCCAGTTTTGGAAAGAGAAAAAATTTGAAATATTTTTTAAATGGATTTCAATGAATGATTTTGGTTAAATGTTTAGGAACTTATAGAACATGAAAATGCATTGGTACATAGGTGGAAGGTATATAAATAGGACTCATCTATTTTTACCCTCAAGTGGGATCAATCATGGGGTATTACACTACTCTCAAAGACAAGTTCTCTATTAACTTCTTAAGCATTGATGGGTGGTTCACTTTTTGGGAGGTTCATCTACTCCCTATATTTGATGCATATGTCTAGAGGATTGATTCATTTGATTCACTATATTTGGGTGTGAGTGTTTGATATTTATTGTCATGTATTGATCTTTAGTGTGTAATAAGTATGATTTCGCCTGTATTCCTTTGATTTGAATACCAATTTTGACATATGCTATGTGATTTGATACTATTTTACCTAAATTATCATATAATTGTGTAAAATTTAGAATGATTTACCATGAACTTTTTATAAACACTATTTTATTGAATATAATTTCTTTTTATATTTAATTTATATCATGTTTGGACGACGATATATAGAATTTTGATGGAGCACCAAGTAATGATCCAACTGATCTTGTTTATCTCACACTATGTGCACCCTTTGATTTTGTGTTGACTTGGTTACATATTTTGATATAGGGAAAAAAAGGCATTATATAAGTACTCGGCCTTAAAAAATAACTAATCTTAAATTATGTCATGAATTCACCTTGAGGATCTTTTCAGGTTTAGTTTTTTAAAGAATTAGGCTATAACTATAACATATAAACATGAAAAGTACATGTAGACACTACTACCTAGTTTCCATTTTTCATAAAATAAAAACCCTTGATAAAAATTGACATGTTTGGTTACATGTTTTAGACAATATGACTTTTCCTTGATCTCATCCTTGACCGTATTCATCTTTATGTCTTGTAAAAAACATTTCAAAACATGGTATGAGCATAAAAAGCACAGAAAGGGTTATAAAATAATGAAAAGATACATTATCCCATCAATAAATACAAATAAATGAAACCATACTTTTCAATCATAACATACCTCATGAAATAATAAGATTTATGAATAACATACCCAAATAATAAATCATAAAGGTAACTTATTTCATTCATAACATACTTACATTACAGGTATCACAACAAAATAGGGAGTCACATTTGGAATAACCATCACAATATATTCCCTAAATCTCTTAAGAGAAACATTAATCTTTACCTCTATCACGTTACCTAGTGCATTGGAGATCTATCTCGGGCCAACCTCCATAGGTTTATCATGGAACCACCTGTATAAATAAACAATTCCCAATTACCATAAAATATTCATAACACATAACACAAGCATAAAGTAAAGATATCATTTCCACCTTCCAATAACAATATATCAAATCAAGATATTGAAATAAACAATGCTTTATCAAAATATTTTCTAAACCACTTAAAACATTTAATAAATTTATTTTTGAATCAATGTGTCCCATAAAACATTAAATCATTATAATGAATTGAAATTTTAAGACATTAATGTACATATAAATAAATAATAAAAACCAATTTGAAATCATGGACATTAATGAGAATGATTTAGAAGAATAAATCTTTTAAAAAATATTTTAGTTAAAGAATTTTTTAAAAAATTATATTCACTTGAATACAAATATTTGAGGAATAAAATTTCATAAAAATGTTATAATATCATTAGAATAATGATATTCATGATATAATATGTAAAAGGTCCATATATACACCATATAAAAGTGAATTGGTGTATAAAAAAAAGTAAGTCTTAAAGGAATGTAAATTGAGACAATGTCCCTTATAAATACGGTATCTATAGATTAAGGATGAATCAATGACATAATTATGTGTGAAAATATATGTACACCTAATATAAGTGTATATTATGTGTAAAACAATAAGAGTTTATTCACACATATTCATAGCATGACATAATCAATAAGTAGAAGTTTAACACAAAGAAGGGAAATTGGGTGAAGAAGTTCCCTAACAAAAATTCGACAACATAACAACTTCACTTAAAATTTTAGAAAAAGAGTTGATGAGAGAGAAAAGGGTATCTCATCACATGGACATAAAATTTATAGAAAGAAGGATATAGAAAAACATATCCCAACATAATAATATGTAAATTAAAAGTCATAACAAAAAGAAGTCATTTAAAAAGAGGAGGGTGAAAGGTTCCCTAACCGATTTGGTAACATACAAAACATACAACCAATGAAAGAAAGATCATAAAATGAATATATAAATGCCAATAAATTTAAGTATAATACATAATTAATTCAATCATGGTCAGTACATAAACCACACAAAAGGAAATAGTGGAAATATAGTAGGAATCTCAAAGAAATAAAAAGTGAGGCGAAAACCCCTTACCACATTGTAATCAATCGATTCATATGAACAAAATTTAAAAACCATAAAATTATTCATAGAATAACATGAATATAAAGATAATAATGATAATATGTATCAAATGTAAGTACAAAATACACCATATGCAATAAATAAGTGGCGAATAATGGAAATCTCATGGAATTAAAAGTGAGATAAGAAATCCATTACCATATGTCCCACTTGACTTGTCTGTTCCTTATTATTCATGAAAAATAAACATAAGTTAATTTATAATTTATTAAGAACCATTTTTCAAGTTTATATTTCCTTTTATATCACTTATTACAATGTTATAAATAATATGTAATCATTTAAGTTAATAATGTTTGTTTTGTTGATATTTGGTACTTTAGTAAAAAATGAACACCTTATAATTACAATTTGTCCATGTGATCAAGATTCCACTATCTACATAATGATATTCATGATTTAGATATAATATATATCAAATATATTCCTCTTATATAGGTATTTATAATAGTACATAACATTTGGAGGTAATAAATTAAATGCACCATTCATGGAAACGGTAATCCAGACGTACACATGAACACTACTTTCATTTATATTTCATATTTTAATTTAATGAAAAGTTAATTATACCTTGTTATATTATTATTCCAGTATAATATCATATATAATTTCAAAAACTCCATCCTTTATATGTCCCACCTATGGTATGAACGAGTCATATCACTTTGAGGGGGCGGTAGTCTGCAGTTTCTCAAATGAAATTATCATGTTTACTCATAATGGAAACCATAAAAGTATTCTATAAATTAAAAATACAAAAGAAAAAATAAAAAATAATCATAATATACATCATATATAAATATAGTGTCATCATAATGGGCACCATATGATTTGGGAAGAGATAATTGAACAATCATCGTTTCATGAGACGTTAGCTTTCCATCCAAAGAAATAGTATGTTCTTTACCCATTAGATGGAGGTGAGTATAATTGTAGTTTGAATAATTATTATAAAAACATCCTAATATATTGAGGATATAGGTGTTTTTATTAAATAAATGAAGAAAAAGATTTTAGGGGTTGTTGATGTAAAATAAATAAAAGAAGTTAAGATAAATTGGTACCTTTAATTTGGGTAACTCCCTTTGGATTGAACCAAAAGAACTTTTTGAAGTGCCTTATGCCAATGTTAAGGATTCTAGGAGGAAGAGAGGGATATTGAGAGCCTATTTGGGCAGGTTTTGGACTATCCAATCAGCATGAGAGGTGTGGGGAATTTGATAGAGGTGATAGCTTTTTATAAAGGGGAAGAGGGGTTCTTTTGGAAAGTGTGAAAATATTATTTTATTATGTAATGATTTTCGGTTTCAAAAAGTCCAAAAATAATTACGGTAGAAGATAATATGACTAATGATCAGAATAAATTCATCGAATAATAATTGGATAGTTTTGGATGTTATTTTAGTATTTATAATCTTATTTATTTAAATGATTTATTAATGAGGTAAACACTGCATCATTTTTCTGTTATAAATAATTTAAAATATGTGATGTATATAAATTATAAAAAAATACCATTATGTAGGAAATATTTTTATCCTTCAAATGAATATTTATAGTTAAAAATAAAACTTAAATAACCCCATATAAAAATTAATTTACTAAAAGATATTTGTTTGGGTCATTTTTGTCATTACATTAAATTAATTAATATAAAGTGTCATTATCGCTTCCATGTGGCCATATGGGTTCCCAAAATCAACCCAAGGATGCCAATGTATGTTCATTACTCATTTAGTAAGGTTAGTAAATGTTTTAACATAATTTTGTGTTATTATAATATTCTTTTTACCTTGAACTACTCTATTTTCCTTCAACTGCGGTAACTAAATGTCAAAAGTTACTATTCACCAATTTTTTTCATATTCTTGAACCAAAATTTTATAATTAATAACAACAATGTATGTTAGATTTTCTAAATTTAATTAACAGAAGTAGTAAAATTTCATTTAAATTAAAAAGTCAATTTATAACTACTACTTAATGGTTTCACTATTCATCAAAAATTGAACTTTTTCAGAAAAATACCAAAAATTCAGCCTAAGATATATTTGATAATCTGAATTAAAAAATGATGACTATTTTACAACATTCAAAACATAGAAGTTGCATTAATTAATTTAAAATTAATTTCTGTTGTCAAAACAAATAGCGTGTTATTAAGAAACAATATCTATAAAAATATTGACACTTGTTTATGCCCAATTTCAAAGTGAAATTTCTTCTAATGACTAGAATTAGATTAAATGGTAAAAATATAATCTAATTAAACTTTAAAACCTTTTAAAAATAATATATTTCCATATTAATAAATTATATTAAAAGGTAGTTTGGAATTAAAATACAATATTTTTCACTATTCATCAAAAAATGAATTTTATCAAAAAATATACCCAAAATTTTCCCAAAGTAAATTTTGATGTTATAATTCTTAATAAGAATTTTATTTTGTCTAATGGAACATATAAAAGTGACTGAAACTATATTTAATGAGAGTTCTCCATTAAAAGGTGGAAAATCATCCTTTTAAAGTAAATTATGCTTAAAATTAGTTTTATTCACATTTTATACCTCTAAATTTTATTGGATAAATGTAAAAACCTTAAACAAACATGTATAATAATTTTTTAGTATGTTCTATTCATTACATCCATTACAAAATCTTCATGTTAACTACTATTTAAAATAATATTATATTATTATTATTTAGTATGACCCAACGTTGTGTGCAACATAAGATTTCAAAGAAACTCGTTGTTGTGTATCGGGTACGACATCAAACATAGAATCCCCTTAAAGTAAATCTAATAATTAATTTACAAATATTAAGAAATATGATAATTTAATATTCTTTATTTACCTGGTATGTTATATCCTTCACCCCTTTTTGTAATTTCATCCTTATAACTTCAAAATTGGGCTTAGAAACATCAATGAATGTCCCACATCAAAAAAAGATTCAATAAATATATCACTTTAAAATAAATAAAGATATATACCAAGGTCACCCAAGACAATAGATACTAGGATTCCATGAAAACATGGATATGGAATAGAAACTAACTCTCATAGAATTATAGGGAGTGATAGAGATCTTCATCATGGAATGTTAACAACCACAATACCATAAATTTTTGGTTGGGTAAAAATATGATGATAAATGAGAGATTATAATTTTTTTACTTCAAGATTATTTGCATATAGTTTATAAATTTCATTAATAACTAGACTAAGATCATAAGGAAATATACTAACTTTTCATATAGAGTTTAATCCTTTAATAAAATTCTACCACAAACTGATCTTTTCTCAAAGTGGTAATTATTCAAGATGAATTAGTCACACCTAAAGTGATAGAGTCAACTTCTAGAGAATCACATAATCTAAAAAAGATGAACTATATATTTAAAATATCATTAGACATCAACCATAACCAAAATTGGTTAGTAGAAGATCAGATAATCCACAAAAAGGATAATCTTTTAAAAAAAGAAAAACTACTCTTAATCTCTAAAATTCAACAAAAAGTACACAATGTTCAAGAAAGACCATTCAATACACAATTATCCATAACATTATTCAAAATAAACCATAATAATATTGAAACCCAAAACTCAGAAGAATTTAATAACATGGTCTTACACAGTAAATCTTAACATTAAACTCCAAAAAACATAGACTACTCTTAAAGTCTGTGTGTTATACTTTTTATAAAACTCAAAAATAACCCTAACATTTTTTAAACTTAATGGTTTCCTTATACCTATCATTTTAATACCAATTCATTATGATCTCAACATCATTATTATTTAAACCAAATATATATTGTCATTTTATTTATTTCACCACCAAATGATAAAAGAAAATTATCCCCAAAATAAAGAACATCATACCTTGATCATGGTTTCCATTTGGTATCATCGTCATCTTGTTCACATAAGTACATGGTCCATGCATTACAACAATTACTTAGAGATCCTTCAAAATCATTTTATTCCTTCATCCAAGTACACCTTGTAAAACATGGGTTTTATGGGTGTTCACAGAAAAATTGTTTCGGAATATAATCATGTATGAAAAATAATTTCAAAACATCTGGTAAAACATGATTTCTATAAACTATTCAGACCAAATTTGAGTTGAAACTTTAAATTAATTGTCCTTTTAAAATACCACAGGTATGTTCTATGAGACTATATTGTAAAATCAAATATAAATAGGTTGTTAAAGGGTCTACTTCTTCATCAACTTTCTAAAAATCATAATATGCTTCCAAATATTGTGATAAGTTAAAATATTTGAAAATTCCTTGATAATATTTAACATTCTTGAAAATATAAAATACTGTTAAAATAGGATTTTTTTTAATACATCCAATGATCCATGATGATAACGAGGTATAGTGGAGGAGTTTGATATCTCAAACAACTTCTTTCAACTGAGTTGTATGCAAAAAATGTTTCACAATCATCCGAACATGACATAATTATGTGTGAAAAATTGAATTGGTGTATAATAAAAAATAAGTCTTAATGGAATGTAAATTGAGACAAAGTACCTTATAAAGACTGTATTATTATATTAAAGACAAATCAATGACATAATTATGTGTGAAAAATATAAATACACCCAATATAATTGGATATTAATTGTAAAAAAATCAATCATTATTCACGCATATTCACAGCATGACATAATCACGAAGTAGAAGTTTAACCCAATGAATTGAAATTGGGCGAAGAAGTTCCCTTACAAAAATTCGATAGCCTAACAACGTCACCTAAAATTTTATAAAAGGATTTTATGAGAGAGAAAATGGTATCTCATCACATGGAAATAAAATTAACATCATTAAGGATATATAATAACATATCCCAACATAATAATATGTAAATTAAAAGACATCACAAAAAGAAGTCTTTTTAAAAGAGGAGGGTGAAAGGTTCCCTTTCTGATTTTGTAACTTACGAAACATACACCCCATGAAAGGAAGATAATACAATTAAGATTTAGATACCCATAAATTTATGTATATTATACAATGAATTCAATCATGGTAAGTGAATAAACCACACAAAAGGAAATAGTGTCATTATAGAATGAATCTCACGGGAATAAAAAGTGAGTTGAAAACCCCTAACTACATTTTAATCAATCAAGTCATATGACCCAAAGATAATAGAAAAAAAATTAATAATATAAGACCATGAATATAAATATATTCATGATAATATATATCAAATTTAAGTACACAAAAACCCATATGCAATAAATAAGTGGCGAACAATGGAAATCTCATGGAATTAAGAGTGAGATAAGAAATCCTTTACCTCATGTCCGACTTGAAATGTTTTTTCCTTGTTCCTACTGAATAATAAACTTAAAGTAATATATATTTGATTAAGAACCCTTTTTCAGTTTTATTATTCATTTTATATCACTTATTTCCATTTTATAATCTATATTTAATTATTTTAGTTAATAATGGTTATTTTGTCGATATTTTGTACTTGAGTCAAAAATGAACACATTATAATTACAAGTAGTCCATGTTGTCAAGAGTGAATTATCTAATGAATGATATTCATGATTTATATATCATATATATCCAGTATTTATATATATTTATAACAGTACATAACATTTGGAGAAAAGAAATGAAATGCACCATTCATGGAGACGGTAATCCGTACGTACGCATGAACACGACTTTCATTTATATTTCATATTTTAATTGATTGAAAAATTAATGATAAATAATAATATTTTAATTATAGTATAATATAATATATAATTTCAATAACTCCATCCTTTATATGTCCAATGTATGGTATGAACGAGTCATATCACTTTGAGGGGGTGGTAGTCCACACTTCCTCAAATAAAATTATCGCCTTTACTCATAATCGAAACCATAAAGTTATGATATAAATTAAAAATAAAGAAACATAAAGAAAACATAAAAATAATATATATCATATATAAATACAGTGTAATCATAATGGCCATCATATTAGATGGTAGGAGATAATTTAACAATCATCATTTCGTGAGGTGTTGTTTGCCATCCACAAAGGCAGTATCTTGTTTACCCATTAGATGGAGGTTTTTGTAAGTGTAGTTCGAATCCTTCTCATAGAAACATCCTATTATATTTATTATATTTTTTTTATTATGAAATAAAGGAATAAAAATATTTTAGGGGTTGTATAAGTAAAATAAAATAAAAGAAGTTATGATAAATTGTTACCTATAATTTGGGTAACTCCCTTTGGATTGAACAAAAGGGACTTTTTGAAGTGAGTTCTGACAAATTTAAGGCATCTAAGAGGAGGAGAGGGATCTTGAGATATTATTTGGTTATGTTTTGGATTATCCAATGGGCTTGAGAGGTGTGAGTAATGTTTTAGAGGTGAGGTATTTTTATAAGGTGGAGGAGGGGTTTTTTAGGAATGTGTGAAAATATTATTTTATTATATAATGATTTTCGGTTTCAAAAGGTCCAAAACTAATGAAGGTAGAAGATAAGATGATTCATAGTCTAAATAAATTCATTAAAGAATAATTGACTGGTTTTTGATGTTATTTTATTATTTATTATCTTATTATTTAAAATGATTTATTAATGAGGTAAACACTGTATCATTTTTGTGTCATGAATAATTTTATTTATTTGATATCTAAAAATTATAAAAAAAACAACCATATTGTAGTAAATATTTTTATCTTTCCAATGAATATTTTTATTCTAGATGATAGATTATATAACCCCATGTAAAAATTAATTTAATAAAAGATATTTGTTTGCTTCATTTTTGTCTTTACTTTTAAATTAATTAATCTAAAGTGTCATTATCACTTCGATGAGGATCCATGGGGTCCAAAAATCAGCCAAAGGATTCCCATGGTTGTACATGACCCATAAAATAAGTTTAAGACAAGTTTTAAGGTAATTTTTGATTATTATAATATTTGTTTTACCTTGAATTACTCTATTAAACTTTAACCAAGGTAAATAAAAGTCAAAAGTTACTATTTACCAAAAAATTAATTTCCTCATATTGAACCACATTTTACTTACTAATAACAACCATGTATGTCATATTTTTATAATTTAATTCACAGAAGTGGTAGAATTTTCATTAAAATGATATAGTCAGTTTTTTAACTATTACTTAGTAGTTTTACTATTCATAAAAAATTGATGTTTTTCAGAAAAATTCCAAAAAATTAGCTTAAGCTATATTTGACAATATGAATTAAAATATGGTGTCTATTTTAAAAAATTCAAAACCTAGAAGTTGTATTAATTATTTTAAAATTAATTTTTGTTGCCCAAATAAATAGAGTGTTTTTGAGAAACAATGTCTATCAAAAGATTGACACTTGTTTATGCCAAATTTCAAAGTGAAATTTATTCCAATGACCAGAATTAGATTAAATGGTAAAAATATAGTCTAATAACACTTTAAAAAAATTTAAAAAATTAATCTGACCATATAAATAAATTTTATTAAAAGATAGTTCTGAATTAAAATATAATATTTTCACTATTAATCAAAAAATGAATTTTTAAAAAAAACACCAAAATTTTACACAAAGAAAATTTTGATGTCTCGATCCAAAAAAATAATTTTATTTTTTATAATGAAACATATAAAGATGACCAAAAATATATTTAAAGCAGGTTCACAAGTAAAAGGTGGTAAATCAACCTTTTAAAGTAAATTATTCATAAAATTAGATTCATTCACATTTTAAGCCTCTAAATTTTATTGGATAAATATAAAAACATTTAAATAAAATGTATAATAATTTTGCAGTTAGTTCTGTTCATTCCAAAAATTATAATTGCTTGGCATTAACTACCATTTAAAATATTGTTATATTATTCTTTTTCAGTATGACTAAACGTTGTGTGAAATGTAAGATTTCAAAGAAAATCATTGTTGTGTATCGGGTAAGCCATCGATCATAGAATCCCATTAATGTAATATTAATAATTAATTTGAAAATTTTACGAAATATGAAAATTTATTATTCTTTATTTACCTGGGATGTTTCACACTATCATGAGGTGACTACGTTCTAGTTATATATTCATGGGAATCTAGTGGTGTGATAGTAGAATATCATCTATTTATCTCAGAGTATCAATTTCTCATTTTTTGAATTTTCCTTTGCAATTAGACTCATAAAAAGGAGTTTGTTTAGATACTTTAAAGGTGTATCTCTTTTGTTGTCTTCCATCAATTATTTAATATATATTTCTCTATAATATTCTATATTTTCTTTATTTTTTGTATATATACATATATATTCCATGCTATCTTTTCATGTGGGGTAAAATCATTCCATAGAGTTTTAGTTCATTCTTAGGTGCTAGTTTTCAACACATGGGGATTGGGAATACCCTTCGAGTATGTGCTGGATTGGATAAAAGTTCAGTTTGTGGTGGTTTCCTTTGTTAATTAATTAAAATTTTGTATCATGGGAGGGTTATGCTCAGTCATGGGATGTCAATTACAAAGTATATATTATTTTGGGAAAATGAGAGGTAGTTTTTGGTGATTTCCTGGACAACTATTTCAATGAAGTGACTCATGTGTCCATGGGATATGGGAATGTGTGTCTTTTTTATTGAATTATCAATCTTAATTTTTTTTCTTTTTTAAATTTATTTTCGGTAATTATCTAATATGATCATTTATTCTTTGTTCAGTGTCTATTGATATTCCTCTAAGACATCTCTGAAGCATTCTAAGGGTCGATATAGTTGGTTCTTCTCAAGGAAATACACTATTGGATTAGAATTTTATTGATTATATCATGTGAGAAGTTCATCTCATATACCAAAATGTATATTAATTTCATAACATAGTTGTGGAGGTGTGGCGAGGAGCTGTAAGGGAAAGTTATCAATATTATGAGTTCATATATGAGAAGACCCCATCCTTTAAAAGTATGGATGAACCCCAAGAGGTGGATGACATGATATAAAATATTGTTCAGATATTTGGCTTCCTAGATACACTAGATAACATCAAGGTGAAGTTCACATTTTTTGGACTCAAGGTTCCAATCAAGTGATGGTGGGATTCCATGGTACATGTAGTTAGGCACATGGGCATAGAATATAAGTGTTTATTGACCTTGATCCTATAATAGTTCTATCCATAGTCTCTGTTGATGGAAAATTATTTGTATCTCTTTTCCATGCATAAATAATGATGTTCATTGCTGGAATACACCCATTGGTTCATGGAGATTGTTCTTTTTTTTCCTGGGAGATAGTGAAGAATGATCAATAAAAGTCTCAGAAGTAAATAGTAGGGTTCGTGAACTAATATCTGATCATAGGTATTCAGGATAAATATTTCATCCTTTGAAGAGATAGTATTCAGCACTATTGTGGTTCAAATAGAAAAGGAAAAAAATATTTTCCATTCTACCATTTCTATTTTAACCAGCGGTAGCTTTAGTGGAACATATAGAATGAAGAGGAAGTGGCATGAGCATTAAAATATTGTTTGAATTGGTTCATTATATAAGTCTTCCCCTACACCATTGGTTTTAGAAACTAGTGTTCCCCTATCTTTTTAACAATTATGAATTGTTTGGAACACCTAGAATTCTTGTTTTCACTAATGAATATTTCTAATGGTTATGGCTAATATTTACATTTGCAACATTTTTTTCAATCTATATTTATTCCTCATTATATATAAAGATTTTTAAATCAAAAGCCTTCTTTTGTTTAGTTATATGATTTAATGTCTAGAGTTCTCTAGTAAAACACCTCTGGTGAGAAGAGACTTCATGTAGTGAATGAGTTTCTAGTAGGGGTTTATGTGGTTCTAGATAATGTGGGAGGTGTTATATTTTTTCTTCTTCTCTAGAAACTATATTATTTGATACCAGTTCCAAACACTCATATATAATTTTTTTATATAGTTAAACTTCCAACATGGATCATGTCATTTATTTTGGAGTTAGTGAGACATATTTAAAAAAAGAAAGAGAGGGGTTTTTGGGGACACTCTTTTTTTCTAATGATTGTTGATTTAGATATTGTTTTGGATTTAATTGATCAAGACATCGATCTATTTAATTTTATCATTGGGTTGGATTGTCTTTATCTATCTTGATTTCAAGGTTGATTATTATCATTAGAGTGGCTCATTATTTTCAGTTGATGGGATCTATCTGGTGTTTTAGGGAGAGTGGCATCTGTGGTATACTCATACAAGACCTTTATTCCAATATCTATGGAGTGTGTTATCTATTGTTTTAGCTGATAATTATGAACTTTATTCTATTGATAATCTTACCGTTTCTTTTTTGGTATTTTTCTAATTTATTCCCACATGACATATTTTTTCTTCTACCATAGAGGGAGGTATATTTTGTTATTAATATTGTGTTGAGTATGCATTTAATCCAGATACCCTCTTATCATGTGGAACTTGAGAATATAAAATAGATCAACATTTAGTTAGATGATAAAATAGATAATGGTATTTTTCTCCCTAGTATATCTCCATGGATATATTTTATGCCATTTTCCATGAAGGTTAATTCCCAATTTGGTTATAAAAGTACTATTTTAAGTTTAACAGAGTGACAGTTAAAAATAAAGATCATTTTACACATGTAGATGATATTTTTGACCTAGTAAAGGGGAATATGTTTTTAGAATACTGACAATCGGTCGAGTAACCAACATCTCATAGTTTAGGAGTCTTATATACTGAAGATGCTTTTCATGTGTAGGTATAACCAAATTTAATATCCTATGACACATTTTGGTCTAAATAAATATCCTACAGTTTTTATGAAATTGATTAAATGGATAAATGATTTGTTTCTTGACACTTTTTCTTTAGTTTTCTTATAATATATTTTGTCTTATTTTAGGACAAATCAATAAAACAAGAACCATTTTGGGTTTTTTTAATTTATCAGAATAGCCATTTATATGAAAATTAATAAAAATATAATTTTAGAATGTAATAATTGAAGTTATTTGGTCACATTTTTTCTAAATTTATATTCTCAGTAGATCTTGAGAAGGTGAAGGGTATCATTTCCCTATGGAATCTAAAGATATATATTAGGATTTAATTATTTCTTGGTCTTTCTGGTTAGTATTGATAATTCCTCAACTATTTCTCAATGTTTGATTCACATTTGACAACACTTATAAAGAAAGGTCTGAGGTTAAAATAGGATTTGAAATTTCCATTTTCATTTGATGAACTGAAATTGATTCTAACATTATATCCATTTATAATCTTACCTAATCCTGATATGGGGTATGTTGTATACTGGATTTATTATTTTACTACTATGGGATATACTCTTATGAATTATGAACATCTTGTGTCGTATGAGTCAAATCATCTTTGGATACATGAGAATAATTACCCCATATAAGATTTAGATCATTTCTTGGTCCCCCCATTGACTTAAATTATGCTGGAACTGTCTCTTTAGGGAGAGTTTCACAGTATTTTTTAACCATAAGAGGTTAAGATATATCTTTTCTCATAAATACTTCAATATCATATAAAATAATTGGGTTTAATACCATAAAACATTTGAATTTTATGCCACCTACACCATATGGAAGGGAAATGTTATTGTACATTCCCTCAGCATGAAAGTTCCATCACATTGTGTTTTAGAATTGCTGAAAGAGTAGAGACTAATAGTTCCCTTTACCCAATTTCATTTAGATGCTCATGAGGATGTTTTATGTAGGGTTTTTTAACATGATAAATTATATTCATCTCTCCCGGATTCAATTATATTGAATGAGAAATATGATAATGAGTTTAGAGGATTCATAAAAACC
The DNA here is from genome assembly GCA_963277665.1 of Viscum album. Taxonomy (NCBI): domain Eukaryota; kingdom Viridiplantae; phylum Streptophyta; class Magnoliopsida; order Santalales; family Viscaceae; genus Viscum; species Viscum album. The sequence goes on along the minus strand of OY728132.1, from coordinate 458,415,590 downwards.
CTTTATGTTGGCGTAACCATTTTGGGTTTGTATCTACCTCTTGATGGTATCCTTCATTATAAGAATTCGATTATCATCACAAAATTTTTAAGTTTATTACTTTTATTATATTTCCATATTTACTCTTTCTCCATTAACCTAGAAACTATAACTATGTATTCTGATATTAGATGAAGTTTCTAGTGGTTGCGAATGAAGGGAAAAAATGATGATTTTTTATTCCCCTATTAAACCTAAAAATAGTTAAAGGTAGATCTTATTAAACATTATAGTTTTCTATCCCCTTTTCCTATGTTAATTTGGAAATGGTATAAGTTATCAATTGATTTTTTTATTACCATGGATTCCACAGTGCAATAATTCTATTTAGATGGTGATTGGTCGGTTAATGAAATATGAACATTCTATTCTGATTAGAGACAATAGTAAAGTTAAAGATCTTAGTAAGAAATATGTTAATGATGTAATAATGTTACATTTGGTTTTATTTGATATCATCTCATTTTGGGATCCCAGTTTTATCTCCCATTTATGGAAAAGCCTCCAAGAGTCGATTGGAACTCAGGTTCTGTCGATCACAACTTACCATCCATAGACAAATGATCAAGTAGAGAATGTTACTTAGATATTTGAGGAAATTATTCCCTAATATTTCTTGTATTTTAATGCATCATCAGATTTCCATTTGGGAGAGTTTGATTTTTTGTATAACAATAATTTTTATTCATCAATCATAATGGCTCCATTCAAGGTTGGTATGGTTTCCAGTGTAGATCACCTCAATATTGGGTAGAGGTGGGTGAGACCACACTTTTGGGACCGAGTATCATTATAGAGATACTATTGTGCATAAATAATATAAAATATTTTCTTATTACATTATATAGTTTAAAACATCATATGTGGATCATTGACATCACCCTCTAGGGTTTTCCCTCAATGACTGGGTTTTCTTGAATATTTATCCTAGGTTAGGTCACCATCATCTTGGGAAATAGAGAATGTTGGATCTGGGATATGTTAGACCATTCTACCTCAATATGTGTCTTGGTAAGGTTGTGTATTTTTTATCACAAACATCTCATTTTATGTGCATTCATAATTTTCCCCGCATATCTCACCAGTAGAAGTACCATCCTTGTCCTTCTCACATTCTGAGTTGTGAAAAGATTGAGATTGATCTATAAGATTCAATTATATATTATCCCCTATAAATAACTGATTCAAATGTGTAATTATAACATGGAATGTATATAATGTTGTTCAAACTGTCATGGAGACATTACTCAAATTCTCACGACACATGGGAGTGTGAATCGTCGATGAGGGAATAGTTTCCTCATCTCTTCTTGGAGTACATTTCTTCCCCATCAGTTCTAGGGTAATGAAATTAATATGGTGTAAATATTTTGACACCATATAAATAATTTAATATATTTTTAATGTTTAACAGTCTATTTTCAAGTTCAGGGGGTTCAGGAGCAGTTTTGGGGAATTTAAGTAGATCCTAGGCTGGGTATTTCTTGATAGGCCATTTTACATCGTAAATGGGTAATTTATGGTGAAAATGTTTCCTTGGTAATAATATATAAAATATTTTATTGAATAAGTTTTTTTAATCCATAATTCCATTTTTTCCATATAAATTTCTTTTATTCAACAAGTTCTACTTTAACAAGTTAAAATAATCTATGAGTGATAAAATAATCTAATCTAATGTTTTTTTTTCATATTTGGGTTATGGAGAATTTATTATATAAATCCCTGGTTTCATCCGTAAACCCTAAATACCAATAGTTTTCTATCATACTACATTAATATACATTCAATCATTCTATTTTTTTCTCCCAACCACAAAAACCTAGTTCTAACACTCAGAGATTTTATGAAAAAAATAAAATAAATTTAATTTCTTAATTAACTTTTGTTACACACAACATCAAATTTAAAAGAACCATGATATACTATAAAATAATAGTTATCTCCTAGAAATTATATTTAAGGGGATTAATATGACTAAAAAAAATATTAAAATTATGTATGATTTCATAAGTTTAAATGTATTTTTTAGACAACAAATAAATATATAATAAAATAAAAGTCATCTTAATGAAAAAGAGTTATTTTATATAAAATAATATGTTTATGCAAATAAAGTATTTTTACCATAATAAATTCAATTAATAAATTATAGTAAATATTTTTAAATAAAATTTTATATTATATACTAAATCCAATGTTTTTACATTCATTTAATATTTTTTTAGACATGTGATAAGAATAAACAAAATTTTATGCTTTAAAATATATTTTTCTAAAAAATGGTTTCTGTCTCGTGTTGCACTATTATTATAAAATTATTTTCAGATATATATAGAAATTAAATTTGATAAAATTTATTCCATATTTGGAACTATTATATTAATTTTTTTAAAAAAAATTCAATTTTATTTTGTGCCTCTATTAATGGTAACTATAGTAAAATTTACCACTTCAGAAAATGGTAAATTAGGTTAGTCTATGTTAAAACTAAGTAATAAGGCCATACATTTTCATCCTAATATTTTTCAATTTATGTTTTTTTCAATTTATGTCACCTTATTCTCTCAATTTAGATTTAACTATCTATGAAAATAGTATTTATAATATTTAAATCAACAAAGTATTACAGAATGTCACACTCATAGTTTTAAATATCTCTTATGTATTCACATTGGGATAAACCAACTTCTGAATGAATATAAGTGTATATTTTAAGACTTATAAAATTATTTTTGTTATAGAAACTTATTTATAATATTCTATATTTATATAATTACATTAAATTCTAATGAAAAATTAGTGTAGTATTGATCTAATTAATAATAGATAATAGAGGATTTTTAAAACATTAAATATAATAGAATTTTAGAGAGTTTATGTTTTCCAATAATTTATTAGTGGAATAAAATATATTAATATTATGTAAAAGAATTATATTAGAATTTCAATGTTTTAATTTATTCCTTTTAAGTTAAATTAAATAAATAGTGTCTGATTTGAAAATAATGATGTTTTATGAAAATAATATATTATTAAATTATTCAAAAATAAAAAAAATGTTTAAATAAAAAAATCATGATAATAAGGCATCTAAATTGTTACCATTTTACCATTTATATTCTATTAGGATCCATTTTAATTCAAAATGACTTTTAATATACTTTAATAAAAATAGAAATTATAAGGGTATGCCTCTCCTCAATTATAAAAGGTCACCCATCCCTTCTCATCATCATTTAACATTGATCCATATAGCTCTCAAAACCCTACCAAAATCAATTATAAACTCCCATATACACGTATTATTGGTTTTTTATCTTCCCAAAGACTAACCCTAGAGACCTTATGTGGATTTTAAAATATTTTTTTCAATGATTTGGAAATCACCTAAAATAATCATTTTTGTTTTAATTATTATTTTACCTTATCTAAATCTATTTTATTTTTCAGAAAAAAATTGAATTTAAGTGTCCTAAATATGAATAAATGTTATTAAAATTAGTAAACCAACCTTATTATCCCTCTATCCATAAAATGTGAAGTTAAAATATCGCGCATATGTACATACGACATACCATCTCCATGTAGCGATAAAATAAATTTATCATCATGGTATTTTATGGATAGGTAATATGATGGGTTCATTGTATATATAAAATTCACATGAAATAATTATAAATATAAAATTATAATATCATACACACGTTCATAAATTTATAACTTTTAAAAAATGATAATGTCAATCATGCATACGTGTGGATTACCACATCCACAAATCATTGTGACCCCTTTTTTATTAATATTATATGTTTTTTGGAAATAAGGATATATTTAATGAATATATATTATATAATAATTATTATTTAAAGTTAATATATTATTTACCTTTCTTTCATTTAATCTGTAAAAAAATGGAATCAACGTTCAAGCATACATACAACCTACCATCTCCATGAATGGTGTAATTTATTTCTCTATATATATATTTAATGAATGACTATAATCATGTATATAATGAATATATATGATATTTTTATCATTATTAAAATAATTTAGATGATTTATACATTATCAAAATTAAATTACCAAAACTACAAAACCAAACATATGTGAAAAATGAGGCATATATCACCAAGAACTTTAATTTGAATAAGTGACAACAGACAAGTGCTAAAAGTTTATATGTGAATCATATATTGTATAATCTATATTAGTATAAATTTTTTATTTATTTAGAATAAATATATAATAATTATAATTTAGGATTAGATGTGTATAAAGGAAGTGAAACCTAAGAAAAGGCATTTTTATATCACTTTTATTTATGTGGGACTCATGTTATATTCACAACTTGTTTCTATTGTGTTGTGTATATATTTATCATGAATATATTTTATGATTAATACTTGGAAATTTATTTTTATTTAAATATAACTCTATTATATTTTATTTCATGGGGATTAAAATTAAAAAGTTACCAAAGTGGTATGTGTTTTTTGTTACATTCTCATTATTACAGGGATTGTTTACGATTAAGACTCCAATGATGAAATTACATGATATATATCTCAATAAGCTCATGATACTTATTATTTTGAGTTTTATTAATTATAATACATGTTTCAATTCATATTTCTCATCTAAATTACTCAAATGTATAAGAAAATGTTTTTAAAGAAAATCGACATTATTTCTCTTTTAGGTTGAAAATATATTTTTCATCTATATCAGTTTTTTTAAAATGTTTTGAAGAAGTATTTTAATTTTATACCATGATTTTTTAAAATCATTTTTATTCTGGTTTTATGTTACAAAAATAGGTTTAAATGTAATATTCATGTCATTTTTTGAATGGGTTATTTTCTTTGAATTTTCTACATAAATATGAAAGGATTTTTTTTACGTATACAACATGAATATAATTTCCGTCCATCATGACAATTAAATTCTTTGAAAAATAAATTAGATTTTTTGTGGTTATTTCTAATGGAAATGGTTTCTATAATATTTTTTAAATTTTTGGATTTAAAATGTGTTTTTTCAAAATGTAATGGATATTTTCAACAAGAATGTTTTAATTATATTTTAATGATATTTAAATTCGTAAAATACAATGAACCTTTAAATCATTTATGATTTACATGGGTTATTATCAAAGAATACCATAACTATCTTTTTGTAGATTGTTTTTGTTTATGATAAAAATATTTTTTATGAAACTCATTCCATTTCCTCAGGTTGTGCTTTGATGAAATAAATAAATTTTTACAGACCATGTTTCTTTTTGATGAGTTATTCTAAAATGAAATGATATAAAACCCATTTATTTTCATGGATTGATATATGATTAATGTTTTAGGATCTTTTGAAACATATATAAATTATATTTTGATTATATAATAGTGTTAATGTTATAACTATGGATGATAGTTACGTTATAACCAAGGATGGTGGTCATGTTATAAACAATGATGTGTGGGACCTATATCTCCCTCTAATGAAATGCGTAAAGATTTTTTTCTCTCGTGAGATAAATTTGATTGGAATGGGGATTAAACCCAATAATGTAAGGTACTATTTTTATAATCATAGTCATGTGAGTAAAATATGACTACTATGATGGTTTGAGATTGAACACAATCCTCTATGATTTTCTTTGGAGTGTACCTTTACTACAAAAATAGTTTTTTTGAGAGAACCTAATACACAATGAGAGACTTGGAAATGGCCGAGGACTACTAAGGAAATGATTATATATACTTTTTATATTCCAAAATTCTATGTCTTATGCAGATGTTATGCTTCCATGTCTTATTATATTTGATTCCATTATTAATCATGTCTTTTAAAATAACCAGTATTGGTGAAATGATTTGGGATTATTATTTACCATATGAAGGGTATGATTTTAAAATGTCATTCTCAGGTTATCATAACATTATTTTCACTTTATGCATAAGTGATCATGAATATCTCCCTTATTTACATTTACCAATAATCTAAGATCACCCGTTTCTTTTGTTTCCTTTCCCCAAGTTATGAAGAATGTTACTAAGTATGATATTCTTAAGAATAGTTCTATCTGTGAAGAACATTTTGGGAGATACTATAAATATTATACAAACTAGTTATTTATGTGCCCATGTTTCCGAGGCACTAAACCTATATTATTCTATAGTGGATTGTTATCTTAGGAAATAAATATTATTATACTAAGAAATGATATCTATGTATAAAATTTTTTGTTCATAATAGTTGGTATCAGATCACGTTTTCTTAAACCCTTTGAATCTAGGATAAGAATATGTAAGTGAGAACCCTATGGATATTTCTAAGTATAGGATATCATCATAATGTTTTGGTAATGATCATTAATGAACTACATTAAACCTAGGGTCACATAGAAGTAGTTTCTTGATTAAAAAATCGGATAAATGATTTTTCATGACTATGTGGTTTTCAAAATTGATATTTATTGTTCACACTATGCATTTAGTATTATTCCATGCTTTGAACTTGAAGGAATCATGTTCATTCTAAATTTTATGGACATTAAGATGATTTTACTCCTATGTAATTGAATGTAATAGGATATAGAATTAAAAATATTACTTTTATACTCTACCAAATTTATCAAGATATGAATCATACTAAGATTAAAAAAAAGAAATGGAGGCAACAACATTTATTTGAGTCCATCATGAGGTAATTCCCACTTTCTTTTAGATGATCTGTTGATGAACCGTATGATGAGAAATAAATCAGTACCATTTGAAAATATTTTTTGATTCTCTATTTTTTGGAATAATAAAATGTTATTTTGGTTATTTATCATTGGTAAGGTGAAGTGGATCAACAATGGGGCCATATTAAGAACACCAAAAAACATGACTAAATTAACTCCATTATGTGGGATGAGTTTAAAAGAATATATTTTTAGTAAGAACATTCCTCATATTCTTCTCATTAAAATGGAAAAGGAATTATTTGTGCATAATGAAAAGGGTAAGGAATCTACTAGTACATATGAAGAATATTTTACAAGATATTTTATGTATGCTTATGGAATTATCATCCAACCTTAAAGTAAGGTTTACTGATTCTTCAATGTCTTAAAATTAAGTCTATAAATTGAATTATACAAAATATACTTTAGTACCTATGAAGAAATCATTCGATGTTCCATCAATGTGGGGAAGAGATTATATATTCAATTAAATATCATTTTTTTAATAAGAAAATATATATATTCATAAAAGGAAATTATAAAAACCATGGAGATAATAATATATGATTTCCATTATGGTCAAAATGTGGAAAGAAACATGGAGGAAATTTTCTTAAGGGTTCTATTAAATTTTTCATGTGTGTACAGAAAGGTCATCATGTAATCGAACATTGAAGTGATTGGAATAAGTTAGTAAATGATGTGAATAGGGAGAATGAACTGCAATATGAACCACGCCCAATCTTGTATTTTAAATGTGTGGAGTTTGATAATTATTCCAAACAATCTCTAAATATGGATGTTAATGATGATGATTGATGTAAATAACCACTTAATCCCCTAGACAAAAGGAAATTTTATGAGATAACTAATTAAAAATATGGGTATGGTAATGAAATGGTTAAATGTATAGTTTTTATTCTATGTGAAACAAATAATGTCTATGTTTTTTCTAGATATACACACTCTTTTATATTCAAAGAATTTTCTTAGGGTATCACCATACCATCTTAGCGATTAGATGTTGGGTTAGTAGTAAAACCCCATAATGGTATGATTATCAGATCTCATGTTTATGGTTCTTATATATGGATGTTTTTGGGAATGTTTTTCTAGAATATTTTTTTATTCTCCCATTGGTTGTGTGAGATGGTATCCTAGGAATAGATTATATTTCTTGACTTAAATAATACATCAATTATTGAGTAGGGGAAGTCATTTTTGATATTCTAAAACAACCTATGATCATATATTAGTGTGATAATTAATTTTAAGATATGATAGAAATTGAAAAAATGGTATTGTTCTTGATTCCAATTCATAAGTGTTGTTTATTTTTGAAGGTTCAGTAGAAACTCAATATCAAATACATGAATTTTGTATGGTTGTTTTATAATTTATTTTGATAATAATTTTTTCCATCCACTGAATATAGAATATAATTTTTTAATAGAACTCATTTTATATTTGAATATATTTCAAGGACTCTATATAGAATGGTCATGATTGAGTAGCGGGAACTAAAGATGAAACTAGAAGAGAATATTAACAAGCGATTCATTCATCCCTGTGTGTCACCATTGGGTTCACTAGTTTTTTTAAATAAAAAATGATATAAGAATGAATCATTTAATTTATTATAAAAAATATAACAAAATCAATATCAATAATAAGTATCATTTTCCATATATTAATCACTTATTTGATCAAATATGAAGAGTTTAATAGTTTTATAAGAATTAAATTCATTATGAATATCATAAAATAAGGTTTAATAAAGTGTATATTCCCAATAAAACATTCTATACAATGTATAGACAATATGAATTTCTTGTAATTCAATTAGGACTAACAAATTCCCATGGTATCTTTGTAGATTTAATTAATAAGGGGTTTAGAGATAACCTTGGTTAGTTTATGGTAGTATTTATAGATGATATTATTATATATTTGAAGTTAAAGAATGAAAATTAAGACTACAATATAATTATAGTGAATACCTTGATGGAGTAGAGGATGTAAACAAAATTTAGAAAATTTTAAGTTATGTCTTCAAAAAGTTTCATTATTTTATAATATAGCATCAAGTGATGGTATATTAGTAGATCCTTCAATTATATAATTTGTTGAATGTTGGATAAGAACAACCACATTGACCAAGATCCATTTTTTCTTTGGTTTTTTTAGATATCAACAGCCCATCATGGATAATTTTTCATGACTTTACAATCTGTTCATGATGTTAACTCAGAAGGGAGAAAAGTTCCTTTGGATAGAAGTATGTGAATAAAATTTCGAGCAATTGAAGAGAAGGTTTGTTAATTCACATTTACATACCTTAACATGATGTAGAGAAGGGTTTTTATTCTATATTGACACAAAAATTATAGGATTGGAATACTCTATCATGTAGAATGATATGGTGATAGCTTATGCCTCATGCCAATTTTTGTTTTAGGAGAAAAAATATAGAAATCATGATTTAGAGTTAGTTGTGGTAATTTTTTCATTAAATCTATGGATTCAGTATCTTAAAGAAGATATATATATATATACATATCTTATAAGTTTAATGTTTATTTTTTACCTGTAAATATTATAATTTCTTCCATAGATGATTGTTGGAAGTGATTAATGATTTTGACGTCTCAATACATTACCACCCATGTGAAAGAGAATATGGTGATATATGCTCTGATACACAAGGATCATACTATCTTACCTATGATGAATATCCAAAAATATCAAAAATTTATATATTTTAGAATTTTTTATATTGAAATATTGATGTAATGGGTTACATCTTATTAATCTTGAATGAGTGTTAAACTATATATCTTAGTGAATATTTAAGATGCATTGAAGGAAGACAAGGAACTAAAAAATAAGTTGACTAATATTGAATATTTTTCCTTGATTATGATGGGATTATAAGTTTTATGAACATTGAATATGTTTGTTACATGTTATATTTTAGGACGGGGTGGTTGGATAATTCTCATATATCACTATTCTCTATTCAACCATGAAGTATAATGTTTTATAAAGGTCCTAAATATTATTTATTATTGGAAAAATTGAATAGAGTAATTATATAGTATTAATCTTGATGCTTGGTATGTAAACAAGTTAAGGGTGAGAGATAAAAGTCTTAGTGGTTATTTTGGCCATTACCCATACCTGAATGGAAGTGGAATAAAAATTAAAATGGTTTTTTTGTTTGACATCCCAAAACATAAAAATGAATCAATTCTTTTTGGGTTGTAGTAGATTTCGACAAAATTTCAAAAAAAAATTATTATCATTCTAAAATATTTCTCCCTAGATAAGTCATCTAAAATTTATATTATGTAGGTTTTATGGTTTATGGTGTATCATATTCTATTGTATCTAGTCAGGATCTATGGTTTTCCTCGATGATCATGTGATGTATTTTATTGGATATTTATACATAGTTTTTTATGGAATATCATCCGCAGATAGAAGTTCATTATGGGAGAACAACTGAAACCCTATATGATATGTTGAGATCTTGTTTAATGGAATTCAAGGGGGTTTCAATCAACACCTTCCTTTTATTTAGCTAGTACTCCACCCGTACATTTTCACGACACTAAAAAAATCATATTATCAACAATAGAATAGCAGTTTTGAAACATAATAATTCAGATTATATTTGTAATGTTTTAAAAAATGAGTGGTATGTAAAATGGAATGGAAGTTACAAAATTTTTGGGAGTATAAAGTCATTTATTGAGATAGAAATCTTAATGTAACGGACAAAATGTGACAAATAAAAAAAAATTAATCTTCCAAACAACACACAGTCACCCCAATGATGCATCAACCAAACCCATTCTAGACCTAAAAAAGATATGAAAGCGCCATAGAAACATAAAAAATAAAAAATAGGAAAGCACCATAGAAATACATACCAAACTGCTTAACTAATGCATTATACAATGCAACATGGGAAAATTTGAAAATGGTCAGTGTGAAGATGTAGTTAGGTAGGAGACGACGTGAAGTCTTATAGAGGTGGCGCAAGTATTATTAGTATGAGTATGATAGATTTCATCGTCATTCTAAATGTATCAATCCATTGGTTGTCATGTTTGTTGATGGATACGAAGCAGCTGAAAAAATAGTCATATAACAAAACACAATTTCATATGGAATGGTTAATAATGAAAGGAAAAAATGTATAGGTGACACTTGAAAACATGAAAATTCTTTGTCTATTAAAATCGATGATACATGATAATTGTTTGTACATACTTGAAATTCCTCAAATTGAAAGCTCTTGGTTGTAGACCCGATCTAGGTAATATATTTCAACCTATTAGATAATAAATTTGATATGGTACTAAAACTCACTGTAATATAAAACAGATTATTATAGATTATAATAGAAAAAAAATTTGAATTTGGCTCTGCAACTGAATAAGTTCCTTTAAGGTATTTTTTTGGTAAGGTACTACAACTCATTGAAATACAAAACATATTATAACAAAAATAATGCTTGAAAAAATGACCATTCATTTACATATAAAAGAAATCTATCAAGGAAATAAAAAACATAAGGAATGATTTCCAATCATACCATTTAGAAGGATTCAACCATACCTTCAAGAATACATCAAATCCTTTATCAACAATAATTACTAATTGTCGATGTAACACCACCGTAAAAACAAAATGATTGCATGTCACACACCTAAGTAAGCATAATAAGTTACGAGAAGTACTATTAAACTAAACCTAGTAAAAGCTATTAGCCAAGGGTGTCCAGGGGAGTGGATCAATTTGGTTCAAGGACAAATCTCACCCCGATGATATAAAAACATTATATTATGAGGTAAACCTAACTTAAAATATATCCCCACACTACCTGACTCCCTAGAAAAGTTAACCACATTTTCTAGAACAGTTTTTTTGTGTTATGGTATTGAGAGTGGATTGAAATGTGTGGAATAAATTTTGGGGTTTTGCTTCTTTTGGGACACTTCTATTAGCTTCAATTGATTATCATTACCCAAAAAATAGACAAAAGGGGTAAAAAATCACTTCTATTGGTTATCTTCTTAGAAAAAAATAGCTTCTAAATAAAAATTGTTTAAATGAATGAACCTTGAGAATTTAATAACCATGCTCATATTTGTTTGGATGTGGGGAAAAAATTACCCTCAATTGGGTGTAGCATTGAATTTTTCCCACCACAAGATGAGGGTATTGTCTCATTTGTACATGCATCTAAAACATCCACACAATGAAGGTGTCTTTATGTGCCTCTGCATATTTACATTATACAATAAGGTGATAGGTTTGAAATCCATGTCTATAGGAATCTTCATTAAGGGAGTTTCCATGCTTGTCTAATTTTCTCGGGTCAATTGGTCTCCCATTGATTAAATAATCTCAAGAAACTTTATATCCTACAATTCAATTCAATATACATTATAAAAATAACAATATATTATACCTGGATAATGCATAATGGGAAACCTTGCTAAGGCTCGTTGATTAGGGAATTAACAGACCAAGTAGTTCCTTGAAACCATGTCATTCTCGACGAATCAGTCATCTGCATCATCATCTTCACCTTCATTCCTGCTTCCCAATACATGACCAGTGATTAATAAACTTCCTCAGAACCCACCATGAAATCTTTAATTGAGCACATATATTTATCATGATCACCGGCTTGGAAAATGACTTCAATAAAAATGATTTAGCTATAAACATCTAGGGGTATTCCAAAACTTTTCATTTGTTCAAAAAAAAACAGAAGCATATGATAGTTCACCCTTGAGACACAGACCATAAATAATAGCATTATAACAATAATTGTTGACATGAAGCCCTCTAAACCTCAAATATGTAATAAGATCCAAAGAAAGATTAGTATGTCCAAAAATATAAATCTTGTACATATAAATACTATATGTCACTACTGAAGATTTCATTCCACTAATTTCCAACTCTTTTAAAATATCAAAATCTTGTCAAAGGTCAATTTCACACTACCCTCAATGAGGGTTATAATAAAAGTTCATCATAATGTTTTGGGTGTAATCATTTGGTTATGGTCCACATATCATAAATTCATCAAAAAAAATATTTGATGAATAAAAATTAGACTACATATTCATCATAATAAGGAAGAAATATAATCCAGCATATTTAAGTGTAATTTTGTAATTTGTTACTAAATATGAAGCGGTGTGAAAAATATAAATACATCTCAAACTATTTTAAGTAAACATCAACCATTGTGATCATGTTTCTTTGAATAAAACAGAAAGGGGATAACAAATAACAACACATTAGAAAAATATAAACCTATATATTAAATTTGAATAAATTATAAAAAATCACTATGAAAAATTTTAAAAACAGATAAATGTTTTAAAAAATTATGAACATGTATGAAAAAAATAGACCTGATTAAAAAAAATATTAAAAAATATGAAAAATATAAGAACCTACTAAAAATTTTGAATCTATAAAAAAACAAACTCGCCATTCTAGAAGAACATAAACACCCCACCATGGGATACGCCACAGGTGTTTTGAAGCCAAGATAAACAACATAAGCATGGATAGAAGTACTTTCATACTTTAGTAAAAATAAAATAGATTGTAATATAAATATAACAGAAGCTGTAAATAAATATTTTGAATTTATTAAAAACTAAACTCACGATTCAAGAAGCACTAAGACACCTCCACCATGGGATACACTATCAGTGTTTTGAAGCCCAGAGAGTCAATTGAATCATGGTTAGAAATAATTTAATATTTTTGTAACAATAAAATAGATATGAATTTTAATATAACAAAATATATAGATAAAAAATTTGAACCTATAAAAAAACCAAACCCACCATTCCAATAGTACTTAAATACCTCTACCATGGGATTCTCCATGAGTGCTTTCAGTCTATGAGAGGAAAACAAATCATGGTTAGAAATACTTTTATACTCTTGTAACAAAAAAATAGATAAGAATATAAATATAATAGATTATAAAAATAAAATAAAAGTTTCAATGTAATTTTAAATATGGTATTTCTAAGAAAATTGAAAATTTTAAGCTCAGGTCATTAGAAAGAAATCACTAGGTGTGTTCTAATGTGAAAGGGGTGATATATTTACAAAAAAGAATAGAATTAATTGTAAAATGACATAATTTCTTCCCAAAATCCTCCATGACTTTCCTCTATTGTATATAATCATCTTCAATATCACAAATATATGAAATTTTCTTAAATTAAATAAAAACTGGAAAATCTGGGTATACAAAAAAACGTTCATCTTGTTCTATTTAATCAAGTATAAAATTTCAAAAGACCAAAGAAAATGCGATCATTTAATTTTGAAGATGAAAAAGGAAACCTTTCTCATCGACAAAAACTTTCAGAATTGAATATTTTTGTACATGCTAAAACAACCAAAACAACTCATACTTTCCCATTGAATCCAAATTCAAGAGTTGTGAAGTAAAAATCAAGAAGGAAATGAAATACATTAATAATTTTGTGATAATAAAATATATATAAATATAAATATAACAGAAGAAATATATAAAAAAATTGAATCTATAAAAGAACAAAATAACCATTCTAGTAGTACTTGGATACCGCCACCATGGGATACGCCACGGTTGCTTTAAATCCCATTGAGGCAATAGATGCATGGTTAGAAGTACTTTTATACTTTTGTGAAACTAAAATAGATAAGAAAAAAAATATAATCGATTCTATATATCAAATAAATGTTTCCATGTAATTTTAAATCTAATATTGCAATGAAAGTTGAAAATTTTAAGCTCATGTCGTTATATAGAAATCTCTATGTGCGTGCTTATGTGAACGGGGTGATATGGTTACAAATGATAATAGAAATAATTGTAAAATAACTTAAATTTTTCCCAAAATCCTCCATTAATTTCCTCTATTGAATATAATTATCTGAAACACTTCACAAATATATGCAATTTCTTTAAAATGCTTACGAACAGGAAAATCTGGTTATATAAAACATGTTCAACTAGATCAATTTAAGCCAACATAAAATAACAAATGACCAAAGGAAATGGGAGAATTTAGTTTTGAAGTTGAAAAGAAACCTTCCTTGCTGAAAAAAACATTAGGAATTGTGTATTTCTGTACTATCAAAGACAACCAAAATAACTCATACATGTCCATTAAAGCCAACTTCAAGTGTTGTCATGTAAAACTCAAGAAGAACATGATTATCAATGTTCAAAATTCTTGAATGGATATATAGATGTAATGGTGTTGAGAACTGAACCTATCACATGTGCAGAAGATCTCCTCAGATCTTTAATTGGGCAACTAGTACGTAGTTGTGTCAAAGTTATACCTGAAGTAGACAACCAATGTTGATATTGAAGTAGCTCGTGGGGGAAGAATTGGATTAATGGATGCAGTAGGTGGAGCTATCAATAGATAATATAATGAGTGTTTGTAGTTAGTATCAAATTTAATCGTGATCTATGGTGTATCTATGTTACAATAGCGTCAATGTAAGGTTACCTTAGATCCAAGAGGACCAATTTTCTAGATGAAGCTTTATCCAAGGAATGGATTAATTTTGTGTGAAATCATCGGTTGTTGCAGTGAACTGTTCGGAGAAGACACTTGTAGGTCGATGCCAACCATGTAATGAAAGAACCTTATGATGGGGTCATCCAAATGTGGAGGAACACCTGCTGAACTAGAGGATTGAAACAGCGATGAAAATTTGGGTGGCACTTTGCCGGAGGAGAAGCAAAAAACAGGAATCCTATGTGAGGAAGATTTGTTCATCGTTTGTTGGATGTGATGTAGACCGCGTGAACCTAAGCGAGGAAGATCAGTTAGAGGATTGCAAGGAAAGCCTAAGATTGAGGGAAGATCTGAGATAGCATGGGAGCTATGAGATGGGGGAGAGACAGGTTTTAGATGAAAGATCTTGATACATTTCAATTGGGTCATGATGACTGGAGGGAAACCCTAAGATGGAGGATAGAAGTGAGGAACTGGAAACACTAACATGGAGGGTAGATGCGAGGTATCACTGGTGAATTGGGAATTTAGTCGATGGATTCACATTTTTGGAGAAGGGAATGTATTATTTTAGGTTACGTGGCTGCATATCCAGGTGACACATAAGCCGGAGGAAGCCTAATTTAGTATAGATAATATATTTTATTAAAAAAATACTTTCACATGGGAATTAAGACGGTTCCTTATGAATCCATATTTGGGAAGAAGTGTGGATATCAAATAACCAATGATGTGATTAGAGAATAAAATCTATTAGGACTAGATGAAGCTAAGGAAATGAAAAAAAAGTCATTATCATTCAATAATACATCAAGGAAGAAAATATTCAATAAAAATGTTGTATTAATAGTCATCAATGTGAAATAGAGTTTAAAGATGATGAGAATGTTTTTATATGAATTTATACATTGAATAAGCATATGATATTCCAAAATAATATAAATTTGATCACTAGGTATATTATTCCTTTTTATATACGTGATTGAGTAGGGATGGTAGCATATCACTTGGTTCCTCCATTGAACATTTCTCATGTCTTGTATGTGTTACATGTATCTATATTGTTGAAGACAATACCTGACCCATTACATTTAATAAACATAGGGTTCATACCACTAGAAAATTATCTTTCTTATGGGGAACAACTAGTATAAATCTTGTATAATTTAGATAAATTATTATAGAAAAGGACTCCTCAATTGGTGAATAGTCTCTGAAGAAATAGAAAATCTGAAGAAGTTACATGGGAAACGAATTATTACAAAAATAAGATATATCCACATTTTATATATCAATGTATTTAATTTCAAGGGATAATTTATTTTTATTGGGGGTAGAATTTAACACCCTAATATTTTATTAACTATTTTTTCAAATAAATTTAAATTTCTTCGATATCATAGGTTACGCCCAAGATAGAGTTCAAACAAACCATGGTGTACGGTTAAATTATAGTTTGAAACTATCCATTCGAATAGATATAATGATTAGTAATAAATAAATTATAAAAAATTCTTGGTTTCAAAAGTATAAATGAATTTAGTGGGTTTCAGTTAATAAGAAATAAAATAAAAAATATTGGAAAGTAAAAAAAATATTTATCCAAAATACTATTTTTATGTGTGAAATGAATTTTTATCATAAAAAATTAAATTAATCTATATTGGTGAATAATTTTAATTAATTTTATATATTAAATATTAAATAAAAAAATAAACATTCATATAATATTTTTATAGACACGGGATAAGAATAAACCATGTTTTATGTTTAAACATATGTAATTTCTCAAAATAATTTTTAGTCATCTATTGCAGGCTTATTATAAATTTAATTTTATATACTTATAGAAATATTATTATTGAAAATAAGTTAATTATTTTTATTTGTAGGTTTAAATATCCTACATTTTTTCAATTTATTTTTTAAAAAACTATATTAATAGTGGTTAAATTTATCAACCCTATAAAGGGTAAATCAAGTTAATTTTGGTTAAAACTATGTGATTATGACATAATATTTTAAACTAATTCATATTTTATGAATTTTATTTTACCCTTATCACCTTTTAATTTAAATTTTGTATTTAAAATGACATGTGTTAACGAATTTGGCCTTTAAAATATTTATATTAATGGATGTTTGACAATATCACTCTTTTAGTAATAAATATCTATGATATGTTCAAATGAGGAAAACAAATGATGTGAATGAAAATATATATTAATTTTGATATCAATAAATTTATTTTCATGAAATAAATTTATTTATAATTTATAATAATTAAATAATTACCATAAATATGTATGTATCACCGATGAAGTATTTCTCTAATTAATAAAAAATATAATAAATGATTTTAAAAATATTAAAAGTATTACAATGTGAATGACTTAATGTGTTACAATAATTTTTTATATTAATATGACTTATGTTTTTATGTTAAATAATTATATTCTTTTCTGAATTTGTATTTATGTCTTTTAAGAAAAATTAAATGAATAGTTGAAAAATTTGAATTAATGATATTTTATGAAAATAATATGTTATAAAATTAACTAAAAATCATATAAATATTTAAAGAGGAAAATAGGGATAATGTGTTGTCCAAATTTTAATCAATTTTCCATTTTTAGGCCATATAGAACCATTTTTCGTGAGAATGAATTTAATATATTTTAATCTTTTATAAAAATACAGGGGTACCCCACTACACAATTATAAAAGGGAGCCCCTACTTTCCCTTACTCACACATCATAAATCATTATATATAAACAAAAAACTACCAAGTTATCTCTTACACTCCCCTGTATAAAATATATAGATGATCTTCTACCCAGGAAAACCAACCCTTGAGTCCTTTAGGGGATAACTAAAAGAATTTTTTCATGGAAATGGTAATAACCATAGCCGATCACAATATTTTTATTTATTCACTTAACTCCAATGAATATATATTATTCTAAAAAAAATCAGAATTATAATTATAAATAATTTTTATTATGATTACAAAAATTCCTTTATAGACCTTCTTTCCATAAAATAAAAAGGGAAAATATTTCTCGTGTGTATATATGTCTTACCGTCTCCACGTAGCGATACAATTAATTTATCGTCACCATATTTTATGGATGGGGATTATGATGGATTTAATATTTATATATGATACATGTGACATAATTATACTTTTTTAATCGAAATATCTTATCTACTTTCTTAGCTTCTCGATTGTTGGGAAATGATAATTTCGATTGTGCATTTGTGTGGGCTAACACCTTTACAAAGCGATGTGACATTTTTTCAATTTTTTATTTAGATGGTAATAATGGTTGATTTAATTAATATTTATGGTATATAATATATTATAATGATTTATTATTGTTGGTTTTACTTTTATTGTTCTTTCATTTTATCTGTTGAAAAATGTAAACATTGTTGATTTCTATGTATGGCTTACTAACTCTGTGAACAGTGTAATTCATTTTTATATCTCCATCATTTATAAAAAAAATAAAAACATGTATATAATGAATATATATGATATTTTTATTATTATTAGCATTATTTATATTATGGTACCATGATGAAAATATAAGGGCTAAAACTATAGAACCAAAACATATTTGAAAAATAGAAAAAATATCACCTGGAACAGTATAATTAATAAAGTGTTAATAGATGGGTGATAAATGGTTATAATTAAATCACTTATGATATGATATATGTAATAAATGTTTTTTAATAAATTTATAATAAATATATAATTATTAAAAATTATTTTCTAATATGTATGAATCAATTTAGACCTAAGATAAGAAATTTTTGTCTCACTTTTATTTTTGTGGTGGAACATATCGCATAAACCCCTTGTTTATTTTGTGTGGTTTATATAATAATCAGTAATGTATTTTATTATTAATATTAATAAAATATTGTGATTTAAAATATTCATTTAACTTTCTTTCCTTCATGGGTATTATGTTAAAAAATATTCCAAAGTTGAAATGTTTTTGTTTTATAATCTCAATGTTTAGAGGGATTGTTCTTGATTAAGTATTCAATGATTAAATAAAATGACATATATCTCAAGAAAGTAATGAATTTTATTCTCATATTTTCATTCAATTATAATTAATGTTTTACTTTTTATTTACCTTACCTTATGTAATCAAAATTCAAAAAGTATGTTTACACATAAAATCAGCCTTATTTCTCTATTTGATCAAAACACATTTTCTTAAAAATACTTATTTTATAAAAAAATTTCAATAAGGTTTTTAATATATTATTATTATTTTTTATATTAATTTTTCTATGTCTTTGATTTTTTTAAAAAAAAGTAAAATGAATCTTCTTGTTTTTTCTGAAAGATGAACATTATTTTTCCTTTTTTACAAAATTATAAAAACAATGTTTTTTAAATTATACATCATGAATATAATTCTCTACTATCAAAAATTATAAATGGATTGAGATTTAATTTACATGTTGCCATAGTTATTTTCAAAAAAAAATATTTTCTATAATATCTTTTAAATTTTTGGATTTTTAATGAGTTATTTCAAAATGAAAAATATATTTTAAAAATGTACATTTTAATGATATTTTAATTGTATTTTTATTCAAAAAATATTAAAAACAATTACATAACTTATGATTTATTTTGGATATGATCCAAGGATTCAATATTTATTCTTTCTATGGATTGTTTATTATAAGAAAGATATTATATCGGCAAGACTTGTTCCTTTTCTTCAAGTCATGCACTGACGTATTGATGAAATATTTATGAAACTCATTCCTTATTAATGGGTTATGTAATTATGAAATGTTATAAAACACATTTTATCATGGGTTCTTATTTTATGAGTTTTTATGATATTTTGAAACAAATATTTTTGGTATTCATTATGTGTTGGTGTTTATGTTATAACAATGTTAGGGGATAACTTTTAACTATGGGAATCAATCATGATATATCCATGGAATGGTGGGACCTATATCTCTCTAAATTCATTGTTTAAAAATTGATATATCACAAGATAATGATTAATAAAATGTAACGTTAACCCAGTTTAGTAAGAGAAGTCATTTACTAGGATAGTTATGAGAAATAATAATTACTATTATGATAGTTTGTGGTGTAAAATCAATCCGCAATGATATTCTTGCAAATGAAAATTGAATACTATGATAGTTTGGGGAGTAAGTCTAATCCACTATGAGAGTATTGGATGTTTTCCTGGATAACTACGAAAATTATTTTATATACCTATGTGTGTTATATAATTCCATGACTTGATACAATTTAAAATTTCTAGGGATTATGTACTTTGATTACAATATGATACATGTATTATAAAATGACAATAATTATTCCATGACTAAATATTATGATTTATTCTATACATGGTCTGATTTTTATATTTTATTCTCATGATATCATAACCTTATGATCTTGTTATTCTTGATTTATCATTGATGTCTTCTATATTTACCCTTACTGAGAATATGATCTCACAATTTATTATTTCTCCTTTATCACTAGTTATGAATAATGGTAATTTGTATGATAAGTATAATAAGGGTTTTAATTATGAAGAACTTAGTAGAAGATAATGTAGATATTTTATGAACAAGTTATTTATGTGTCTATGTTTTCAAAGGAATTAGAACTATAAGATTATTATAAGTACTGTCATGTTATTTAATGTAAATTCATATATTAAGATGTTATAACTATGAATCAAAATTTAAGTAACTATACTAGGTGATTCTAGATGAGATTTAGGTGTCTCTTATCCTTCTGAGTTATTATATTCAATGTTCAATCACTATAGTGGTTACTTGGATTCTTCATGATAAGTGGTTTTTCTAATTATTCATTTCCATTGGTCACGGTAGTTGTGTGGTGATTTGTTTTGGGTTTTCAACCATATGGGGACATTTTTTAATCTTCAATATAATTGTAGTGTAATATTATTCATGGGGTCAGTGCTTTTTTGGTTGTGGTGCGGTAGGTGGATGTTCATTGAGGTATGATGTTATACACTCTCTACCGATATCTATATTATTTTTGTAATGTGAATCTGTGGTCCTGAACTCAATTTTGGAACATTTTTGTTATCTTTTAATTCCTTCTTTAAATGGTGAATTTTGGTCTGGGCAAGTGGAGCCTATGTTTAGTTTGGTGGTTCAATCTCTAACCTATGTTAGGTAAACCATGAATGGCCATATTTTATAAAAAAAATTATACATGACTCAGTTTAGTTTATTGATTTCATTGTGTTTAAACCTATTTTTTAGAAAATGTGGTTTCCAAATATTTGATAAAAGAAAATAATTTTTCATTGAATTGTGAAATTGATTTACTGGAGAGTTTTTAAAGAATTATTTTTATGAAATGATTTCTAAAATTTAGCACCTATGAATCCTTTGTTACATAGGTGTAAGGTACAGTAAAAGGCCTCATATATTTTTACCAAAAGAGGATTACTCATGTGGTGTAATTATTATCCCAAATCCAAATGTCTAGGTACTTTCTAGATAATGTTGGAAGGTTCACTTTCTAGGGAGATCATCTAAACCCATTATTCAATTCATATGTCTTAGGTATTGTTAAATGTTATTTTCAATGTTTGGGTGCAAGTGTTTAAGCTAGAAAATCCTGGAGTAATCCTCGGTTGATGTTCCTCTTCCTTGGTTTTCATTTCATCATTTTGATTACCTGATTTGATATATAGTTCATATGTTTTGAAACTTTTTAACTTAGATTTTCCTATTATAAATGAAAAAGGTATTGTTTTACCATGAATTATGTATAAAAAATATTTAACTAATTATCATGCCTCGTCTTCTATATTATTGATCATGTTCAGATTTTTATACAAATACTTGTGATGGAACACCTTAGTGGGATCCTACCAAGCATTTTTATCTCATACTAGGAACGCTCAATTGGTGGGGTGTAATCCCAGTTGTGTCTTTTGATGTTGGGAAGGACAAGACACTATAGTGAGGTGTTTAGGTTATTATTAAATGGTTATGGGTAGCTAATATGGGGATAGTTTGTGGTCATCTTCATTTCCATTGGATTAGATATTTCTCGTTTTGGTTTTTTCCCTTTTTTATTCAAATCATACCTTGATTTTTTAAGATTCTTTTGATTTTTATCACTGATGTTGTATTACTTAAGTCGTAGCATATATAATTATTGTTTCTACTATAATATTTCTTTTTGTTATATATATACATACTTCATTTATTGTGTTCAGGTTTAGTTAAATCATTCCTTCTGGTTGTTAATTCTCGGTTTCAAGACTCTAACCCATGTGGATCCAAAATACCCTATGGGTATGTGGTGGATTTAGTTAGGTTTCATTTTTTGATGGTATCTTGGGCCATTTTATTAAATATATTACCATTATTTAGTTTTTATTCGGTTTCTTTGTTATCCAAACATTCCATGTTTCCCTCAATTAAACTTTAAATTTAATATTAATTTTATGTTCATTCTTAATATAGATAATGTATATTGGTATTAAATTATTTTCTAAACTACAACATAGAAAAATAAAATGAATAAATATAATTTATATTAACAACATTCTATTTATGTAACAACTAAACTTCAATAATAATAAAAAAAATCATTTTGAAAAACTATACATGTAAATTTATTAAAGAATGCAATTAAAACCTAAATAATCAAATTTAATAATTTATTTTTTCAGTTGATTTCATTTTTTTAATCAAAATATCAAAATATACCATAATTTGAAACTTTTTTATTTTTTCAGAAACAACTATTTTGAAATGAATAGAGAAGAATACCAGTTTTTCAAATATTACCACTTGATTTCATTAAATCATGTAATTAAAAATTCCAATTATTTTTTGGGTTTATTTTTAATGTGACATATGTTCCTTTTGATTTTGAAAAATCTTATCTTAATCAATTATTTTTATTATTTTGATGTAAATAATATTTTATGCTTAAAAATGAATTTTTCTAATAATTATTTTTCATTTCATTTTACAAACATATATTGTAATTAATATCTACAAATTTAAGAAACTAAATGAAAAAATAGAAACATAATTTGGGATCTTGGGGATCAAATTTGGAAAATATGTCCTTTTTAATGGATTATGAATATTAACTATTGTATTATTTATCACATCAATAAAGGCCCTTGTCTCAATATTAGTATCGAATAGGGATGTACGAACCAATAGAACAAATCATATTCATGTAAGGTCGTATCACATCGGTAAAGGGTACGTCCGATAATAATGGTTAATAATAATGTGATAAGGCATTAGAAATCAACCTAAATATTTCCTTTGTTTTATTGTGGGGGTTTAATTCATTCATATCTATCAACAACCCGAATATATTGAATTTTTTTCTAATTTGACGTTGGTAATTCCATTTATATTATTTTATGTAATGGAAATCATAAAATGTCACTTTCTTGATTTTTAAATTCTTTTATATGTTCTTACAAGGATAATAATATGTTATCAATTAATATAAATTATTATTTTAAAAATAAATAATTTATTTTTTTAATTGTAATTTATTTATAATTTTTAGTGACTGAATATTTAGCTTAAATGATTATGCAATTCTGACATAGTATTGATTAAATTAATAGAAAAAATAAATAAATAAACTTATAAATTTCAAAAGTAAAACAATTATGATACATTATTTTTTACGTTGTTTTTATAGATAAATATAAAAAATTACTAAACTTTTAAAAGATTATATTTTAATTCAATCGTTTTATTGATATTTTTATTGTCGAATTAAATTAATAGTTTCAAAAATTACATAATTGATATTTTATGAATATAATATTTTGTTCAATTATTTTAAATTCATAAAAATCATGAAAAAGAACATGAGGAATAATATAATATCTAAAATTTCATCTCTTTATTATGTATGGTCTAATTTTACTTTTATGTTAGCATTTTTAACCCTAAAAAATGAAATATTTTTATTACAGTAATTATAAGAAGTGTTAATGTTCCTTCAAACTAAGATATGAGGGCAACACAAATTAAAAACACAGAAGAAGTTTATTGTGTGAGGGTATTTAAAAAATATTCATATTATATTTTAATTATATCAATTTAGATATAATTTTCATTGAAAATTAATTTATATTTATTTATTACATTAGGTAATTCCATGAGTGCCCATGACCTCACTATTAAAAGGAAAACCATTATCTCTTTTCATTAATCCAAAATGATAAAAATATCTTAAAAATACCCTATTAATTTCTCTTCTAAACAACCTTACTTAATTTCCATAAAGATGTTTCTTTCTAAAATAACAACCATATCTACATGAATAGGATACCTAAAAAAGTCGATCAAGGAAGAGGTATTCATATTTACCAACTCTTTAAAAGAACATTTATATTTTACATCCAATAAATATATTATAACTATTAGAAATTAATTAATATATTATCATAAATATAATAATGTCTTGTTATGATAATGGTATAACCATTATCAACTTATTTTCCATCCTAGGGAACGTAAGAACATTGCTCATCTCTAGGTAAGGCTTACTGTCTCCACGTAATGGTTATTTTTTTATTTCGTGGACATTTATCATGGGTGGATATAAATATAGAAATAATGAAAATAATTTATATTTTTTAAATAATTATTCTCTTAAATTTAAAATATTATATCTACTTTCTTTCCTTCTTATCTATGGTTAAATGAAAACAATTCTCTTTCTTATCTATGAACAACCAACTCCATAAAGCGGTGTGATATTTTTTCAGTTGAAGTATACATGGATTGTAATAAAGATAGATTTATTAAATATATATGATATTTATATCATGTTAAAATTCTATGGATGATGGAACCCCAGTCAATTTATGATGACTATAACTTCCATGACAAAACATGCATTATCAAATAAAGAAACTAATAACCAAAAATTGATAATAATAAAACCTTTTCAATGAATGGTTGATAAGATGTTATAATATGAACATATATGATATTAAAAATATTAATATGTTTCATTTATAAGATAATAAAATAACTTAAAACTATTATATTATTGGTTAAATCATGTTCAACTAAGGGGAATTGTGATGTCATGGATTTTATCTAAATTTTCCTTTCACCAAGAAATATCTGGTATTATTCACATATTTAATTTTATTTGGTCTAAAAAAATTTAAATTTGGTGTATTTATGATGAATTTATATTTATTCACGATTATTAATGTTTCAATTCATGTTTACACATTCATGGTGTTTAAATTTAAAAGTTACTAAATCGGTAAGGATTTATTTTATAATATCATTTTTTGATTTCCTTTATTTTTATTAAACGAAAATTATAATAATTATTTCCTAAAATACCTATATTACAATATCATATAGATATATAAGGAATTTATTTTTTTGTCCATATTTTTCCATTTTTATATACCACCCCGAACCCTCAAAACTAGAGCCGGTTCAATACAAATTACATTAACATGCTTATAAGGAATGAAATCCTGAAGAAATGATTATTTATGTAGTCTTGAAGAAACAATATATATATATTTAACTCAAAATACATTGATAAAGGTAAAAAATACAATACATAGCAAAAACTAAAAGAATCATCCATGAGATCTTATCTTCAAAACCTATTAAAGGTAAACAATTGAAAGGGGTGAGATCAAATTCTTAGAAATTGTTAAAAATAGATAAATCATGAATCAACAATAACTAAACCATAAACAACATGGAATAGTCAATATGGCATGGTCAATTAATGAAAAAATCACACCATTAATAAACTAAGAACGAAACTGTATCCATATATTTTGTTATAGTGAAAACCTCCTAGATAGTAATAAATAATAAGGAATAAAGAGAATTATTATTAATTGTACACCTTATATCTTTCAGATGATAACATTATACCGTCTAAATGGTTTATGTTTATGGGTAGAAAACCATCTGATTTTGGAAACAAACTCCAAGGGTTTGTCACCAACTGATTGTCTCATGAGACCTTTTGATGTATCGAGGGGATATAGAGGGTCCCTTACATCACTACATGTCCAAATAATTATTTATACATAGATTCAATACAAGAGAAATATTCCTTTACATTATCTATATGGAATAGAGTATGTAGATTCATCAACACTTCCATAGTTAACACAACATTCCAAATAAACATCGTATGTGAAACAGTATGTGTTTTAGACAATAAAAATATCCATGATACAAGAATATAGATATTTAATATCAATATAATTTAAGATTAAAAGTTATCTCAAATGGTATGTAGGTACACCACATAAGGATTATTAGGTGCACAATAGAAAGTAAGTCACAATGAAATGGAAATTGAGACAAAGTTCCTTACAACTATGAAATCAATCAAACCATATAACCAAAACCGAATAATCATAAAATGAATCATTGAATACCATGAATATAAAGATAATCATGATATTATATGTCAAATGTAATTACACATACATCACATAAATGAAATAAGCAGTGAATAATGGAAATCCAACGGAATAGAAAGTGAGATGAGAAACCCCTTACAAACATTTCAGCATGGTAACGAGTGTTCATATGAGGGATTAATGATAGTTAAAGGGGTATCCCATCATTTATATATCATAAGGGAAGTATGGGGGAGGTGAGAAAACATACCCCTTCTTTATAAATTAAAAATAAATTCACAAAATATAGGGTGGATTCTTGAATAAAAGAGAGGAAGAGGATCCCTTACAATGATCATATCATAAGAGTGAGGATGAATCAATAAAATAATTTTTACAGGAAAAATACAAACCCACCAAATATATGTTTATAGATAGTATAAACAAATTAGAGGCCATTCACACATATCCTTGGGAAAAAATAACCATTGACAGAGATGTTTAAATCATGAATGGAAATTGAGTTTAAATATCCTTTACCTAATGCTCAAAGGTGTTATTGATTATTCTTAACATCCTGAATAATAAAATTTCGATTAATTAATTAATAATTATACAACCTAATAAACAATTAATTTATATGGTATAACCTTATTAGGTTCATTAATGGACTTTTTTTATGGGTTTAAGAAGTTCAATTTTATTATTTTGGAAGCATTTACTTCCTTGGCTTTCATGATCCCTTTACTTGTACTCATGAATGGAAGTTCATTTTAAATGTGGTTAAACATATAGAATTATTAATATATATTAATAGTGATATTAAATAGATATAAATTATCTTATAATTATTTTGGTTATATACCACGAGGATGACTCATTTGATAAGTTAGGAAAAAACACTTGGATTTATCTTGGTAGTTTTGTGCACAATGAATTTTTTTTGTATTGTTATTCCATATTATGAGTTTGTAGGAATTCTAGAACAATAAATAAGATAAAATACATATATTATGATATGGTTTAATCGTTAAAAATGGTTTCAGGAAATGTATTTGAGATAGTAAATAAAATTGAAAACCCATCTTCCTTGAGTGTGATAAATTAAGACATCTCAGACGGTGTTTGCATTTATAGAATAAATAGAGGGGAAATGAGAGATTATAATGAAATATTACATTAGTATAATGAAAAAACAGTAAATTTAATGTAATTAAATTATCATGTAATTTTAATGAGTTGAGACGAGAAGAGGGAACAATAGAATGGAACTTGTGAAATAAATTTAAAGAAAAAGGCAGATAAGTTCACCTATTGAGTTATCCTCCTTGAGAATCTCATTAAGGCATTTGTTTTTGGGATTTTGGTGATATAAGTAGGACCTGGATTTCGGGAGATGTATTGGGAAGATTATTTGGAATAATTTAGGAAAGGCTTGATGGTTGGGTGGTGTGGAAGGATAAGGGGGTGAGGGGTGGTTTATATAGTTGAGGGGAGGAGAGTTTTCTTAATATTATAATAATAAAATTGTTATTTCTTCATAATAAAATAAATAGTGAGTATTCCATGATCTATAATAGTAATATATGCATGTAAGTTTAAGATTTGGGTACTTAAAAAAATCATGATGCTAGGAATAGTTAATTTAAATTATAATATATTTATATGATAAATTTATGTATTTTATTATTGATCAAAAATTCATGTATTTCAGATAAATCACAAAAATTCATCCGACCCCTTTTTTGATGTTTAGAATCCAAAATTTATCTTCAGTTTTTCAAAATAATGTTCTAAACATGATACATTTAATTTTTAATTAAAATAATTTTTTAATTGAAAAATATAAACACTTAAACTATCAATCTTCATTTTTAAGGTGCCTAAATTTATTTATACCTACATGGGTATATATACCATTTATAAGGGTCATATAACTATTCATAATGGTAAGTTACTATACATTATGGTAGGTTACTATTCATATTGGTAGGTAAATATTCACCAAAAATTACGTCAATTCTACTAGAATCTAAATATCTTACTAAACGCAACTTTGTATGTATGTTTTCTGAAATTCAAATCACAGAGGTGAAAAAAATTGTACTCGTTTGTTTCTAACATTCTCATATAACCAAGTGTTGTTTAACAGAGACTTAGTGTGGTATATATTATAAGAAATCTAATGAATTTAAATTACTCATACCATAAAATATTATGGTGTTATATTATTACGCCCAATAAAAATTTCGTCCTTGAAAATTTTCATGTATAATGCCCACACAAAAGAAGTGGGTGGTCCTTCTATTCTTGTTCACTAAATTAATCTAAGGGTTATGTCCTATAAACTATTTTTCATAAATCTAGATAACATGGTCGCTACTAAACATCATCTAATACCAAATGTAACACCCCGACTCCTCTAATCTAGAGCCGGTGCTTTACAAAATAAATTGGCATGGTTAGATGGAATGAAATCACGAAGGAACAATCATTTTAAAAGTCTTTATGAAACTAGATACATAGATGTAACTCAAAATACAATACTTTGAAAAACCTAAAAAAATCCAATCGCAGAAACTCAATACATGATCTGCTCTTCATAACTTATTGAAGGTCGAAAAATGATAGGAGTGAGCTCAAATGATCATTAAGGGTTACAAATAGAAAAATAATGAATAAATAATAACTAAATCATAAACAACTTGGCATATTCAATATGGTATGGTGAATAAATGAAAAATGTATGCCATTAATATATTGAGAACAAAATTGTATCCATATATTTTTTTATAGTGAAAACCTCATGGAGAGTAATAACTAATAATTAATAAAGAGAATTCTTATTAATTGGATGTCATGTATCTTGAACATGATACCATTATACCATCGAAATGGTTTAAGTCTATGGGTTTAAACCTATCTAATTTTGGAAACTAACTCAAAGGGTTTATTGCCAATTGATTATCTCAGGAGACTTATCAATGATTCAAGAGGCTATAGCTAGCCCCTCCAAAAACATCATGTCAAAATAATTTTATATACATAGATTCAATACAAAAGAAATATTCCATTACATTATCTATATAGATTAAGGGATACATATTCATCAACACTTCCACAGTTACAACAACAGTCTAAATAAACATTGTATGTAAAATGGTATACATTTTATAAAATAAACATATCCCTGATACAAGAATATAGATATTTAATATCAATATAATTTAAAATGAAAATATATCTCAAATGGGTATTAGTTACACCACATAAGGATTATTTTGAGTTCAATACAATGTAAGTCATAATGAAATGGGAATTGAGACAAATTTCCTTACCACAGTGTAATCAATCCAATCATATGACCAAAATGAAATAACCCTAAAATTGATCATTTAACAACATGAATATAAATAGAATCATGGTATTATACGAAAAATGGATGTACACATACAACACATAAAATAAATATGTGGCGAATAGTGGAAATCCCAAATAATTGAAAGTGAGATGAGAAACCCCTTACAAACATTTCGGCATGGTAACACATGTTCTTTTGAGGGATTAATGAGAGGTAAAGGGGTATCCCATCATTTATATATCATAAGCGTGGTATAGGTGAGGTTATAAAAAATACCCCTTCTTTATAAATTAAAAATAAAAGCACACAAGATAGGGTGGATTCTTGAATAAAAATGAGAGAGAGGATCCCTTACAATGATCATATCATTAGAGTGGGGATGAATAAATGAAATAATTTTGTGCGAAAAATAAAAAACCACAAAATAAAAGTGCATAGATAGTATAAACCAATAAAAGTCTATCCACACATATCATTGGAAAAACAAAACCAATGAAAATGATGTTTAACTCATCAATGGAAATTGAGTTAAGATATCCCCTACCTTATGCTCGATGGTGTTCTGGATTATTCAAAATGACCTGAATATTAAAATTTATCTTCATTAATAAATAATCCCATAACCACATAAACATGTAATTGATATGTTATAACCTTATTAGGTTCATTAATGTCTTTTTTATTTGTTTAAGAGGTTCAATTTTATTGTTCTGGAATCATTTTCTTCCTTAGTTTTCATGATCCATTTACTTGTATTCATGAATGGAAGATCATTTGAAATGTTGTTAAACAAATAGAATTGTTAAAATATATTCTTAGTGATATTAAGTAGATATAAATTATCTTATAATGATTATAGTTATAAACCATTAGGATGACTCATTTGATAAGTTAACGATAAACGCTTATATTTAGATAGGCAGTTTTGTGCCTAATGATCTTATTTTGTATTATTATTAAATATTATGAGTTTTAATGGATTATAAAACATTTAATAAGATAAAATATATATATATAATTATCCGGTTAAAAAATTAAAAAAGGGTTTCATGACCAGTATTGAAGAAATTAATGCAAATTAAAAAACCCATCTTCCTTGAGTGTGATAAATTAACACATATCAGAAAGTGTTTTCATTTATAATATAAATAGTGGGGGAAAGATAGATTATGATGAAATATTCCATTAGTATAATGAAAATCTAGTAAATGTAGATTAATGGAATTATCATGGCATTTGAATGAGAAGATGTGATAAGAGAGAACAAAATAATGGATGTTTTTAAAGAAATTGAAATAAAAAGTAAGAGAGGTTCACCTCTTGATTACTCCTCTATGAGAATCTCCTTAAGGCCTTTGTTTTTATCCTTTATGTTAGACCAATAGGCGTTGGACATGGGAAGAGGGATTGTGAAGAGTATTTGGAAGAATTTATGCAAGGTTTTAAACTTGATTGGTGTCGGAGGAAGAGGGGTGAGGGGTGGTTTATATAGTATTGGGGACGAGGGTTTTCGTAATATTATAATCATAAATTTATTATTACTTCACAAGACAAGTAGTAGTGAGTATTCCGTGACCTAGAATATTAATATTTTAACGTGAGTTCAATATTTGGGTTCTTACATCACTCATGATGCTAGGAATAGTTAATTTAAATTATAATGTATATATACTGTAAATTAATGTATTTTATTATTCACAAAAAATTCATGTATTTTAGAAAAATCCCAAAAATTCACCCTAACCTTTTTTTAAATTTATAATCCAAAAATGAACTCCATTTTTTTAAAATAATTTTCTAAATATGATAAATTTAAATTTTAATTGAAATAATTTTTTAATCGAAAAACAAAATCACTTAAACTATTCATCTTCATTTTTAGGTGCCTGAATTTATTTATACCTTTATGTGTATGTATACCATTTTTAAGAGTCATATTACTATTCATAAAGGTATTATGATATTAATAAGGGTAGGTTACGATTCACAAGGGTATGTTACTATTTAACAAAAAATAATTCAATTCTATCAGACTCTGAATATCTTACTGAACAGAACTGTGTATGATAGTTTTTTTGAATTCAAGTCATAGAGGTGAAAAAATTATATTTACTATATAGTATAAAACTATCTCCTAGAACCAAGTGTTGTTTAACAAATAGTCGGTGTGGTATGTATTATAAGTTAGCTAATGAATTGAAAATATTCATACCATAAAATATTGGGGTGTTATATTTTATCACTTCAATTGGGAAAAAACTGATTTAACATAAATGTCTGTGTTATTTGTCTTTTTATAAGGTATAATGTTTTTCCAGGACAATATTATACAAAATGGTTTTTAAAAAGTACATTTATATAGTTAAATAATAAGTAAATTTTATGTTTTACGTGAATTCTTAAAACATTTTTATGGGAATATCTAAAATCATTTTATAAATGTTCATTTCCTACTTTCTTTACAAAAAATAAAATCAAATTTTTTCATCCTATAAAAAATGAAAGGATTTTCCCACTACCATAACTATTTTACTCTATTTTTTTCATCCATAATTTCTCAATGGGTTTTCAGTGAAAAATATTTAATTAAATTTTATTTAATTATTTCTCTGCCCTTTTTTTTATTTCTCCAATGAACATTCTTTTATTATAACCTATATTTCTAATGAGTTGATATTCAACTTTTATATATTAATAATTTTTCAGTAATTAACCTTCTCTTGAAACATTCACATTCATATAACCACTTTATATTACATATTTCATAAATATAAATATAATCATTATCATATATATGACTATTTACTAAACTATATACCATTTCCAAAAACAGTGTTTTACTTTGAATGTTATTTGATTAAATGGAGAAATACTTATATTTTGTATTCTTTTTTCAAAAAAAAATGTGTTGATAAGGCATGTTGTTTATAAATTAAATTTAAAACTAAATATAAGATAAAAGTGTTTGAAATTTAGTGATGGCTGGGGTCTTGAATTAAATGGGCCCTCATTATGCCTACAGGTCTTACGAGAAAAACTTTTTTGTTAGCCTTATTAAATGTGTTTTTGGTGTATGCCTATCCATAGTTTAAATACTATTGGTGTAAAGTATTTATGGAAAATAAATCATGATGTTTGAGATCGCGACATCAAAAATAATACATTTCCATCATTGAGAGTTTAATTATTAATATCCATGGGATTACTGTGTTAATATTATCTATGGATTCATTTTATGGTAATGTTATTTATTAAATAGAATTTGTTTCTAGTTATTTAAATTTTAATATTCATTGTTTCATATTTAATTATGATATATCCCATTATACATGACCATTACAATGTATTTATGGTTACTAGTTTTTTGTTTTCCATTCCTTGAAATTTTAATAAGTAATCATTGAATGAGTTTCAAGGATGATGGACATTTCCTTTTTTATGTTTTATATTTTATTTCAAATATAAAATGGGAATAAATTATGTATCTATTTATTTAAGATAACTAAAATTATCTATTCTTTAGGATGAGGTTCCTTGTATCTTATTCAAATTTAAAAATGTAGACACTGGATTTGGGTAACTATAATTAAATTCATTTGAGTTGTTATGAAAGGAAATTTAGTAAAAAACATGGAAACTAGATTTCAAATAGCTAAAATGATAATTTTGATAATATATTATATAATTTGAGAATATTTATTATAAAATGGATTTTTATTTTATCAATCAACATTAATGATGATTATTAACTAACTCTATTTGTGATATTATTTAGTTTTTGTTCGTAACGGAAGAAATGGAATCAACGTCCCTTGTAAATGTATGGATTCCCATGTTGAGCATGTTAAAATAATTTGTGTTGTATAAGAGAATATAATAGCCATATTAGAGTAGTTAGACCATTTTTTGACTAATAAACTTGATCATAGGGAGAAACTTGATATTCTATATCATGATACTCTTATATTGTATTTTTTCATGTTATAGAAGACACTATGCATTATTGGAATGGCGAATTCACTGGTAGATAATAAATATGTTAAGTCACATAAATATTTATTTAATTCATTGGGATTAAATGAAGGGGAAACTATTATTCTAGAATTTTATTTTCAAAGTTTTCATATAGACTATAGTGGTTATTGATCAAGAATAATGTGGAGGAATAATAAATTGAACATATATAATGAAATTTTTTAAGGAAATATTCTGCAAGAAAAATTTCCCTCATGATCAATGAACTAAAATTCTGGGAAGGTTTTTCATCTGATATAAAATATAACAAGAAGTTTTTGTGGAGAATGGGAAGAAATTCAAAAGACTACATTCATATGCTATGGATTACATACATAATCTAAAGAGAATGATTTTCCATTTATTTTTAGTACATAAAAAACCTTCAAAGAGAACTTATTTATTACTCATATTAATTATATAATGACATATTGTGGTATTACACCAAAATAGAGAATTAATTTTCAAAATATTAAATCTTCAAGGGATTTCAAGAGAATAAGTTGTCATTTTAGCACCACGAAAAAAATAAATAGTTACAAAAAAGATGAATATAATTAATAAATTTTCATCAGGTGAAAATCATAGAAATAAACATCTTAAAACATTGTTGACGAGAATGTGGGTTTATTATAAGTGTAGAAATAAGGGTAATATGGATAGTTAATTAAATGTGAAGAAATAATCTAATACCTACAAGTGCTTAAATAATAGATAAACGGTGAATTATTCACACCAATTTCCACATTATCAAGGGAACATACCATAGAGTAGGCCAAGGGGAGAAGTCCAATATTATTAAATCACTATTATTGAGGTTGATCTTCCTAAATATGTGGTTTAAGGTAATTTAACCATAACCTCTAATATAGATAATTCAATATTTTATACTTGATATTTATACACTTTTATATATTCCATGATTTTTAATAAAACATGATATTCTCCTCATACATTATAAATAGATTGGTTAGTAAAAAACCTCATGGATATATCACTACAACATTTATGGTTTAGTCATTTCCCATTATAACACATAAAAATTCCGTATTTTCATTCTTTAATATTAAACCTATAGTTTATTCTAATACAATCCTTTGTTTTAATTGGATTTCAAAATATAATGAAAAAATTTATTTCAAAGAGAAGGAAATTGTAATTTGTAATTGTGATGTAGAATTCTTAATAATTAGTAGTGAAACATCATCATCTAAGTCATTTATAAATTTACCCCTATTATCTCTTCAGAATGATATTTTTGTAAAAGAAGATTAAACATTATTTATGGAAGAAAACGATAATCTTAAAATTGAGGATTTACCAATTTTAAATGAATTAATTAAAAAATTATTTCCAAAATGAAATTTTGTATTTTTTTAGAACATTAAGAGTTTACAATAATTCCATTTTGAATGACTAATTCATCAACAATTTTTATGGATATATTGAGTAAAATATTCAAGGAATATATTGATATATTTTTATTATATTTTTATGATTATATTTTGGTATAATATAAATTATATTAGTACCATGAGAAACATGTTTGGATAATTCTTATGAAAATTAGATAAAATTAGTTATATGAAAAAATTTGAAATTGGGAATTCTAGTTTTAGAAAAAAAATCCTTGGACGTATTGCCTCAATTGATGGAATCTTAGTTTCTCATGTGAACATGAATACATTCAAATACATTCCTACACAAATAAATAAAACTGAGGTGAATAGTTTCATTAGTTTTCCAGGTTAATGACATCGATATCTTAATAAAATTCTCAATTTTCTAATCTTCTAACTAAGAATATGTGTTAATGGTTAAGTTCACATGAAAAAACAAATGTGAATAATGTTTTGAATAATTAAAGTGGATATTGGTGAAGGATCTAATATTCAACATTCCAGTGGGAAATGATGGATTCATGATATATATTGTTTAATAAAATATTTTACATGGCTGATTCATTAAAAATGATAATTTTTTTTCACATGCATTAGAATAGTTAATGACTCATGAACCGAACTAACTAATAATCTTGAGTTGGAATCTGTAATATTTTCATTGATGATATGGAGACATTATTTCAATGGTGAAATATATTAGATATACAAAGAATATAAGAGAATAAAATATATCTACTCATAGAAATTTCTTAATGAGAGGAAAATGTGATGGCTCAAGTGACTCAAGGGTCATTATTACTCAATACATTAGCACCTAGGAAAATAAAATAATGTAGAGGATTCATTTAGAAGGAAATATCATCGAGTCCTTAATAAAATTAGTCTTGATAGGGATCCTTGGATCATTGACTTTTTAAATATTTATATGGCTATTTTTATGGAAGGGTAAACATCACTCCTTTTTCAAATTATTATAAAACCATATTCATTAAAAAATAGAAACATTTATCATTATAATGATTAGAATTTTATAAATATAATTAAATTCATGAAATATATAATTTGGTTGACATCACATTTGGATATGTAATTATGAAATTTTTAAAGAGATGATGTGTTATACATATACATGATATGAAATGGGAATTAAGAGAAAATGGTAACAACCTAAATTTTATTATACACCTTGGTAGCATCATGATGTATAAGGAATTTAAAGAACATTTTTGATGGATAATATAAAGCATGAATTTGATAATTATGTATCAATATGTTTGTTTTTTCAATAGGTGAAGACTAAAATACATAATAAAAAAGGAATGAATGAAAAAATGTCTATTAATATTTGGAAATTTGATGATATGACCATGTACGCCATAATTGGATTATGAAAGACTCCTTTCATAAATGATGGATGTTGTTTTTGGTTGACCACCTTACAATTTATACACATTTCATCTCTATAAGATAAGGTTTACCCCTTGATCACCATACGTGAATATATATTAATTCAGTTTTAAGACTTCATGGTCGACCTATTTCAATTCATTCTAATCATGATCTATGATTCACATCGAAATTATGGAATAATATTCATATTTCTATAGTAATTGTGCTTCATTTAAGTATTTTATATCACCCTCAAATTGGTGGGAATACTAAAGTACTATTCAAATTTTATAATGCTTTTTGAGTTCATTCTCACATGACTTTAAAGGTATGTGGGATCATTATTTACCTTTGGTGAAATTTTCTATTAAAAATTGATTCTATTTAAGTATTCAAATTAGTCATATAATGAATTATATGAAATGAGATGTTGTAACCAAACTTGTTGAGATGAATTTGTTGAAATAATTATTATATATATATAACATGTTAAGGAGACAAAGGCAAAGGTAAATAATATTAAAACATATATTA
The DNA here is from genome assembly GCA_963277665.1 of Viscum album. NCBI lineage: Eukaryota > Viridiplantae > Streptophyta > Magnoliopsida > Santalales > Viscaceae > Viscum > Viscum album. The sequence goes on along the minus strand of OY728132.1, from coordinate 458,378,102 downwards.
AAGTATCTCAATTGAAGAAAAAGGGATATGATAATAACTGAAGTAAAGATTAGTAATTTTAAGAAGAAGATCGTGTATTATTGAATGTGTGTCTATGGATGGCTGTAATAAGTTTTGGTAAGAAAAGAGAGCATAACCATAGGTACATAAAACCATTTGATATGTTGAGAGGAATTAGATCTCCATCTTACCATTTGGAAATACCACCAAGCCTCTCTAAAGTACATGACATGTTCCATCCCCTTTATTGAGGAACTATAAGTTAGATCCGAAAATCTTGATCACCTATGATGAAATAAAATTAGAAAAAAATTTATCTTCTTATGAAGAGAATATCTAGATTTTTAATACTAAATACCATGTGTTAAGGAATCAGATAGCTAAGCTAGAAAATGTTCTTTAGAAAAATCACAATATACAAGGAGAGACATAGGTACTGAGAGAATTCTTCATCAACAACAACCCAAATATATTAATGATATTAAGTTATCATAATTTCAAGGATGAAAATTTTAAAATAGTGATGAATGTAACACCCAAGAATCAACAATAGTGATCTTTTCATTTTAAAGAAACATTAGAAAATACACATTATTTTATTTAATAAAGTGATCAAAAAATAAATTCTAAAACATTATAAAGTTATTTTTATTAAATTAATTTCTTTTTTTAAATAATCATATCAAAATTAACATAGTGTTAAATTTTTTTATTTTTCTAAATTTATTGATTTTTTAGCGAATATTGAAAATGTGGATTTTTCCAATACTATGATTTATTTCTATTAAATAAAGAAATTTAAATGTTACATTATAATTTCTATTGGGTATTAATATTAAATATGATCCTTTATAATTTTAATAATCTAATTTTAATAAAAAAAATATCTATGATTTTGATATAAGTTAATTTTTATGCATAAAAATGGCTTTTTTGTAAAAAAAAATTGGTTGCATTTTACCTATTTATATTAAATTTAATTTCTAAATCATCTTGTAATCGAATATTAAATAAATGATACCATATTTTGAATTATGATGTTCAAATTTGGTAAATATCCTCCCTTTATTTTTTAGTATTTTGAATAGTAACTGTGGTAAAATTTGTCACATAGATAAAGGGTAAATCAATTAATTATGGTTAAACATAATGTGGTATGGCATTAAAAATTGACCCAAAACATTCCTTTATTTAATTTAATCGGTTTAATTTGGATATATGAATATGAGAATTGAATATATTAGATTTTTGTGCAAATTGACATTGACAATTACAATTATATTACTTAAATTTTATAAAATAAAAAATGTCACTCTCTTCCTTTTCACTTATTCTATATGTCCGCGTAAGGGTAATAATATGTTATGAATGAATAAAAAATACTTATTTTTAAAAATAATGTATTTATTTTTTTCATGGTATTTTATTAATTATTTTTATTGATGGAATAATTATAAAAAATTCATATGCAATGCTGACATGGTATTTATTCAATTATTATAAAAATTGATAAATGATTTTAAAAGTATCAAAAGTAATAAAACTTGGATGATTTATAATTTTACATGAATATTATATATAAATATAACATATTTTTTATTTTTTATGTGTTTATACATACTAATTACATATTTGTATAGGCTCTTAAATGTCAAATTAAATGAACGATGCCATAAAATATTTTAATCAGATTTTATGAAAATAATATTTTATTAAATTATTTAGGAATTATAAAAAACCATAAAAATACATTAATGGGGATAAGATATATTTAAAAATTTATTCCCTTACCTGTATAGTTTCCAATTGTCCAATTATGGTAACATTCTTGACCCATAATGGGTGTAAAACATATATATTGTAGTAATTTTCCAAAGCGTTAAAATGGGGTCAAGAGTAAGAGGAAAGTGTTAAACCATAATAAAAACAATTAATATGTTATTTTGTGAGATTATTTATATCCTTAGTCATGATAAAATATAATTAACTCAATTTGGAACCATTTTCATGAGACAATTAATTTTTTTCAATTTTATAATTTAATTAATTCAATGATTTCCCATCCTTCGCTTATAAAATGACACTCATTATCTCTGTTATTTACACCACATTGAGTAACATAGATCTAAAAAATACTTACCATATCTCTTTAAACATCCTTGTAAAAATAATGTAGGTTCTTTAAAATCCTAAATAAAAAACATAGGTCAATTAATCAGAGATATAAAGGAAGCCCATTGAAGAAGATCTAATCATCATTACTGACACTTTGTAATTTATTTATTTCTTATTATTCCTATAAATCAATAATAAAAAAAAAATATTTATTAATGTTTCATAAATTTACATATATTTTATTATGATTAGGATAAACCCATTTCCATCATTTTTCTATCCAATAAAAAGTGAAAACATCACTCATGCATATATGTCGCTTGTTGTCTCCACATGGCGGTGTAATTATTTTCTCATCACCATTTAATTTATATGGTTAGAATGATATGAATAATTAATATCAGTTATATTTATAAAATTTATAATATTATATAAATATTCTATCATATCGTTCTTTTTACCTTCCAATGCATTAATAAATGATTACATTTCTCATGTGTATGTGTGGACTACCACCAATATGAAATGATGTAATTTTTTTAATTTCCTCTTCACATAGAAGGTACTAAATATAAATTTAATGAATATATAGTATATTTATTTAATTATTAAATTTTTTTATATAATCAAATCATAATCAAATTAAAATTAATAGAGCATCCATGATAAAACATGTATGAGAAAATAAAGTAATAACACCTAAAACAATGTTAATAATGATTCATTATAAATGAATAGGTGATAAGATATTATAAGAGGATAATATATTATTTTAAAAATATTAATATTGTAATTTTATAAATTAATACCATGTGTAAAACAATTATTTATGAGGTTAATGTGTGTTTAACTAATGTGAATCATGGGGTTTCATATCTGTTTCCACTCTATTGAAACATATTTAGTATTATGAATTTATTTACTTTTATGTGGGGTGTATTCTGAATATTTTATGTATTTCACATGAAAATATATTTATTAACTATTATAATTATTTCAATTTAATTTAAAACTTTCATTAGCTTTCAATTTAATATTTTTGAAAAAGGAAAGGATTTATTTCACAATATAATTTATTGGATTTCCATAATTTTCAAGGGAATGTTATAATGTTTCTTCATAATATTTTTCTATATTCTTATAATATAGATATATATAGATCTTATATGTTTAAATAAAATGTTTACACACATTTGAACTTGAATCAAGAAAACAAATTTTTAAAATAAAACTCGGTCATAATTATATTTTTATTGGGTATGATTATCTTCTATATCCATATTTTTGAAAATTGTTTTATAAAATTGATTTTATTTAATCAGATTATTTGTAAAAAAAATTTATTATATCCTATATTTTTTAAAATATTGGAAAATAATATTTTTAATTTTTCCAAAAGGATATTTTTCAACATTCCTTAAAAAAATTTAAAAAGAGTTTTTTTTAACATATACAACATTAATGGATTTTACCAAATCCATAATTGTTTTACCGACTTCTCTGATTCATCATGTTTTAAATGGTTTTAATATATATATATATATACTTAAATATTATTTTATCATTTCACTTTTGTTTTATTTATTTCTCTAAAGGAAAATTTATTATAAATAAACCTATATCAGTGATGAAATGATGGTAATATTTTATCTCTTATTAATTTTGTGGTCATTAACATTGTCTTAAAACATTCACAGTATTATTATATTTTGAAATTACATTTCAATTTAGGAATCATTTTATTAATCACGGATATGATTATTTCCAAAACTATATATATTTTCTTCAAAGGGTTTTTTCATTGAATGTTATTTGATTGATTGTTGAAAAATCTATATTCATTATTACATACAGACATTTGTTGATAAGGTCTGTTATTTATGAATTAAATTATTCATCCAACATATTGGAATTAATTATACATGTAGTAATAAGTGAAACATATAACTAGATATCCCCTCAATTCATCAATAGGTCTCATGAGACAAACCACTTTTCTACCATTATTAAATGGGTTTTTAGTGCAAACAAACCCATATTTTAAATTATCATTTAAGAAGAAAATAAGGTTAAATATATCATGATGTTTGATATCAAGGCATCCATCATTATTAACTTCCTTCATTTTTAATTCAGTTATTAATATTCAAGAGATTAGTTTATTGATATCTTCCATAGATGTATTTTTTGATAATGTTATTGACTAAATTACATGTGTTTCTTGTTATTTACCTTTCCATATTACTTATTCCTTATTTAATAATGAATTATTTTAATATAATTAAAAATTTATAATCGATTGAGGTAATCCAATATTTTATTTATTTTCTCCATGATATGAAGAAAAAATCAATGAATGAATTTTTAGGATGTTGAGCATTTCTTTTGTTATGGTTTATATTGTATTTCCGATGTAAAATGTTAATCATTTATTTATCTAACTATTTAAGACTACCAAACTGATTGGTCCTTTAGGATTAAATACCTTTTACCTTGTATCAATATAATAATATAGGCATTAGATCTATGTTACTAGATTTGGGGTTGTTATAATATCGACAAGATTCCTAATATATAAAGACTAACTTAGAGATTAAAACCATGTTTAATAAATTAATTTTCTTCTCATTTATAGTTGAGATGATTTTTTAACTCTTCTAATTATCCAAATTACCTCTCAATGGTACCTTATGACCTACAATACATAATTTATTTAAATATCACCACGAAATTATTATGGCATACCCATCAAAGGGCCAACATCATAAGACTTTTTATATGATTTATAGTTTTGTTAAATAGTATAATGGGATAAATTTTTCATTACAATATCTAGTGTAGGAAATACTTTTAATGGTTCTCATGAAATTTTTTTAGTTCTTATTTATATCCTTATTTAGAAAAATTAATTTATATAAATCCAAATTATTAAAATTTTATAAAAACCCTTTAATTAACTCATATATATTGATACATTGTGCCTAAAATATTGTGAAATCCAACTATTAAATTTTATCAACTATTAAAATCATTTCTGATATTAATACAAACAATATTTATATCCTTAGTATGAGATATATGCACCTCTTCTTCCATAATTGTAATCCCACTAGTTTTCATTATACTGTGATATTCATATTTCGTTATATATAGTGCATACCATTTAATTACATAATTGTAGTAAGACAAAATATGTACACTTGGTCGTTTAAATAATCATTATACTCATCCAAAAAATTAATTTTTATTTAAATATAACATCATTAGAATATATACTTGAAACCAATATATAAATTATTTGTTACATGAATAGGATATCTAACCTTAATCACTAATTAGATTAAATTTTATAATAATTTTATATTATGTTTTAATCTATGGTGAAATCTCAGTCTTTTTTACAAGAAAAAAATTCAATGTTTCTTGACCCAAATCTATGATTATTATTTTAACAGTACCTCCACCAAAGTTTATTCACATTCAACGTACCTAGAGCCATGATATTTTGGGATCCTAACGATAGTTATGTCAAATATATATTCAGTATATAATTAAATAGATTCTTCAATAATATACCTCCCTATTATACAAACGTATGGAATTATTTTATTCTTTATATAAACATTCAATATCTAACGTTAAATGGGGTATATCCATAAAAAATGGGTAGGACCACAATGTTAGATCTCTCTCACCAATATAATCACCAAGTATATCCAATTGTCAAAAATTTATAATGGGTAAAACATTTATAATTCAAATAATATTATTTATATTTATTTTCCCATTATCAATAAAATCTATATATCAGTAATTTTAATTGATATTGACATGGGAAAAAATTATTTTTTGTTGAAATAGTTTTAAAAGAATTTAATGTATCGACATAAGTATTAAATCTTATATCAAAACATGATCATAATATTATTTTAATAACTATAATTCCAATTCATTATTCAAAATAGTATTCCTTAAACATTATTAATAAAAACCTAAAACCAATATATTTTTTAAGAAGATTCAAATCTAAAATATCTCTTGTATCAAAATATTGTCATCCACTGGAGGAATAAAATTATACAGTTATCCCCATGTCACTTGTGTCTAACCTATAATTGGTTACATATTTTTTCCTGTAAGGATAACTTTTTAACATTACAGTGACACTATTATATATAATGTTTTATATATAAATAAAACAAAGAAAAAAATAAATACAACCACTTACAATAAGGTTGTTAAAAGGAAATTGATCTCTTTTTTTCAACCTAATATCATTAGATTTTTTAAAAATGTTTGATAAAAGTAGTGAAAATATCCTTTACCATATAAATTTTTTCATCACATGTTAGTAGAAAATGTGGGACTCTAAAATATTATAAAAAATATTATGAATAATTAATATTTATTGAATCGATGTAAGAATTTACTATATATACAAAAATTATTTATATATATATATATATTCTATATATTTACTGTATATCTTCTTCATATAAAGGAAAGCCTAATATTCATTTATTATTTATCCTTAACAAATAACTATAACGTAACACTTGATCATATATTATAGTGCATGAACATTATATTTTAATAAAATTATATGATTATTCACATTTTAATATTTCATGGAACAAAAAATTCAAATTTGAAGGGATGAATATTGATTTTCAACATACAAGTTGAATATTATCCTCGAATGAGTTTTTGAAATTTTCCATTAGAAAAAAGCTTTATGGGTAATTGAAAATATATTATTTAAATATTCAACCATTTAAAATATATGTTTTTTTTAATTTTATAAATAACCAAGCATTAAATATTAAAATTATAGAAATAAATATATGTTCCTTTTGGTGGTAAAAATGATATTTTCTAAAAAAACTATAGTTAAATAAATAATGTATTTCTCTTTTAATTAATTAAAATAATAATTAGCAATGAATAATAGAAATAATATTTATAGATTATATATCTAACTATATTTATTTAAATCCATACTATTATTAATACTATTCATATAGTTAATTCAAGATCAGTTTATGCTTGAATGATTCGTTTCATGAAAACCCAATTTTGTCATATTTTTTGAATTAATTTTTAAATGTAATTCAAAAACTTCTAATAATTGAATTTGATAAATTAAATTCCATGTTTTAATTATAATATTTAATATTAGGTTTGATGTAAAACTTACTTTTTGGTCATAATGGGTAATAAAAATAATAAATAAGGGTAGCTATAGTTTGGATCAAAACTGGTTAACTGGGGGTTAATAAAAAATAGATAGGGGTTAAATTGAACAAAAAAATGATTTGACATTATTGGATAGTTTATTTTAGGAGTTACCATTATAAACAAAAAATATGATTCATTATCGAGTCATTTTTCTAAGAAATATACTTAACAATATTATAAAACGTTGAAAAATCACAAGGGTAACACTCACCTAAATTATAAAAGGGAGCCTCCTCCCATCACTTATTCACACCTACTAAGTCATTTAGATCGAAAAACTGAATAAAAATATCCCCATATAATCATTATCCATATTCTATAAGTATTATTATTCCCCAAAGACCAACTGTAGTGTTCTTATAATGGATTGAACCTCTCTGGTCCGTTCCTTTTCTAAAATATGGTGTATGAGGTGTTCTAGGAGGTCAAGATGACTCATTCCCAACACATGTTCAAATTTCTAGTTCAGTGAATTATGTTTCTGGTTTTTCATTTTCGGTGTTATTTGGTCATTTGTACTATAAGTGTCGGAGGGTCATTTGTATTGTCAACATCGGTGAGTCATTTGTACTATCGACGTTGATGAGCCATTTGTACTTTCGACATCGTTGATTCATTTGTACTATCAGTATCGGTGATTCATTTTTACTATCAGTGTCAGTGATTAATTTGTAATATGAAAATCAGTGAGTCATTTGTACTGTTGGTGTCAGTTATTCATTTTTACTATTGGCTTCAGTGAGTCATGTTTACTTTATGTGTCGGTGAGTCTTTTATACTATCAGCATCGGTGATTCATTTATATTGTCGATGTCAGTGATTCATTTTTACTGTTGGTGTCAGTGATTCAATTTTATTGTATATTTCAGTGTCTCATATGTGAACAATGTTGTTAGTGAGACAGATGTGAATAGTGTTTCTAGCTTCCTGCAGTTTCCCCCCTTTGGTGTTTTCTTTGACATAAAAAGTGTTCCATGAATTTTTATAACGTATTTAAAGACAATTTCAATCCCATAACCCTTATCTTAATTTATAAAATAGTCAGGACACCTTTACTCGGTCAAAATGATTTTTATTTGAAAAATCCAATCTTAATAGAAAATCCATCTTATATTAAACCATTGCTACATTTTGATTTTAAAAAGGCTGAGAAATATTTTACCTTGTTATTTCTTATCCTTTCTCCCCATGTGAGGAACCCCAAGGATTTCTTTCCATAGGATTTTTGTGATCAATGGGTAATCCTTTGATCATTTCCCCTTGATGTTTCTTCTTGCTGCATGCACACCCCTGTTTTGGTGCAAGAAGAAAGTGTTGATTCACCATCGATAAAAGGTATGATCTACCTTGGTTCTTGTGTTTTCTTGGATCCTTCTTCTCTCATTTCTCCTTGACATGTTATATAATGTCATATCCATGTTTCTAATAGAGTTTTTTAGGGTGTCAGTTGGTTCGGTCGTGTTGTTGCGTCCTCAGGTGGATGCAATTGTCATGGGGGGAGGTGATTGTGATCTATTGTATATATCATTCTCATGGAAAGATCATCAGAAACCTTTTGATGTAGGGGATTTGTGGATTCTCTATTCATTTATGTGAAACTGTAGAGTTAGCATGTTTTAACCCATTAGGTCACAATGGAATTGACAGAATAAATATTTGAACTGGTTAAATAAATTGTTATAGACTGTATGTTATTGCATCTTGTTTTTTATAGGTACTGTGATATATGTGCTTTCACTTTTTATCATGTCATTATTGATGGAAATTAGAAAAAAAATATAAACTGGGATAAAGGGTAAATTATTTATACAAAAAAAAGAGACATATAAGTGAATCAAGTCCATGCTATTTTTAATTGATGATAATCAAATTGATGTAGTAAGCATGTTGATTCTTTTTTATTAAAGGCATGTAAAATTAGTTATTAAATCAATTTTTGATAGTTATGATATATTTCTGTTTTGTTTTACCATAGTTGGAACCTACTAATAGCGAATCAGCTAAAGTATTCTAGATCATTAAGAAAATTAATATTAGAGTTATGGGATTTGAAGATGTCTTAAATCCATTAATACAAATCCTTGAACGTGTTTTACATCAAATAAAATTTCAAAGGGGTGGAACTGTAGCATGTTGGAAACACTATTCGCACTTGTCTCACCAACAACATTGTCCACATATAAGGCACTGACCCAGATAGTACAAATGTATCATTGATGCCAACATTACAAATGACCCACCGACGCTGATAGTATAAATGACTCTCCATCCCCGAGAGTAAAAATGATGCACCAACACCAAATATTCAAATGACTCATTGATCCCGACTGTACAAATGATCCACTGATAATGACAGTACAAAATGACTCACTAACACTGACAGTAAAAATGACTCACCACTGCTGATAGTACAAATGAATCACTGAACGAGACAATAAATATGACTCATCGGTGCTGAATGTAAAAATAACCCACCAAAACCGATGATACAAATGACTCACCAATGCTAACAGTAAAAATGACTCACCAACGATGACAGTAAAAATGACTCACCGATGCTGATAGTACAAAACTGTAAAAACTATTCACGGAACATGATATTTGGGAATGTGTTGGTGATAAATCACCTTGAACTCACATTACACCTCAAACATCATATTTCAAAATGGAATGGACCATGGAGGTCTGATCCATTACATCATATACCTTTCAAAACATTATCATCCTCAAAAATTCAAAGCCAACCCAAAGGAAACATAAAAGGGGTTTAAAGAACCACACATCAAGATACCTCTCAAAACAGAGAAAGCTAAAAAAACAAAATAAATCCATCTCATAAACACTAATGGTCTCTAATCACAAATGAAAATTATTAAACTAAATGAGTTAAACACCAAACAACTTTGGGTACTGAGTGCCTCTCTACGAATCATGTTTGCATCTACATTCCTCTAGGCCACTATGTCACCACAAGATATGAACCATGGGGATATAATTCTTATGAAACACATTCTCCTAACAGTCCTAGATTTCTACAAGCTTCTCTTCGAAGGTTTCATCATCATAATCATCGATCTATCACTAATAAATGATGTGAGAGTTCTCATAAAGATAACAATGGAGCTACGACACATGAAAAACATCATTTATATGGATCATCTGCGGGGGAAGTGTTACATGATACTCCATGACTCCAACATGAGACAACACCTCAAATGTCCCAAAAAACTGGGGATAAATGATACTCCCATGACCAAATCATCACTTCCCATGATGGGATGTTACCTTAAAAAACACATTAAATAAAGAACAACAAGGTAATCCATATAAGGCTGAGAATTGCTGACTCTCCCACAAATCACGAGAACTGTCTTTGTCATATTGTTCAGTAGTTACAATCTAAGAATTACTGACTCTCCCATCCCAATCCATCACAATAAAGACCAAAAAGGTAATCCATATAAGTCATATAATAGTTCCATACAAATGATGGAGTGAAATATATTTTTGTAAGAAAGCCCCAGCAAGGGTAATTGCCTCATCCACGAACCGCCAAAATCAAGGACATAGGAGTGAAATATGTCTTCAAGGGTCTAGATGTCCCACTCTGCCTAACCATCCATATGTGCATTAAAATTAGTGATAAGGCATATCTATGAAATAAAATAATTCTAGAGACCAATCAAAACCCTTGAGGTAAAATGAACATTTTGATTTGAAATGATCATCCTTGGGACTCTATAGAGTCTCACATCCTCCTCTAGAAACTGCCTAAAAACCATCCATTGAGCCTAAATCTTTGATAGATATAACGTGCTTTGATTTCATTAAATGATCCAAAAACAACCATATAGCATCATGGCCTCACTGAGCTTGAGGTAAACTAGTAGCAAAGTCCATTGAGATGTCCTCCCACTTCCACTGAGGAATATCTAATGGATAGAGAAAACCATCAGGGAAACAGTTCTCATCATTAAACTTTTGGAAGAACAATCATTAAGATAGAAACCATGCAACTACACACTTCATCCCAAGCCACCATAAATGAATACTCAAGCCTCAGTAAATCATTTTCATTCAAGGTTGTACCACTAAGGGTGATCTATACAACTCCCTGAGAACCATCTCACACATCACCAATGAAACTAAAATCCTTTTCTGAAACAACACCCAATGTTGTTCATCCTAAGACCAACCATCATGTGCCTTGTTACAAAAAACTTGATCTCTTATTAACTCCACCTGAAGATCCCCCAACTGGGAGTCTTCTGCATTTTTCAATGGAGATGACTTCACCTTCATCTAAAAAAGGAAACCTCTTCAACTAACTTCTCCCACATCAATATGTAATGCAAGAAGTTCTTCCATCACTCTATAAGAATCACCAAATTCACATGATGAATCACTACGTGACTTCTTTCTCAGTGAATCAGCTATCAATTTCCTCTTACCAGGTGTATATGAGATTCTGAAGTCATAGTCCTGTAAGAACTCCATTCACTGATGCAACTGCAAGTTCATGTCACACTAATATAAAACATACCTCAAGAACTTATGATTGGTGAAAAACACACAATACTCTCCAATGAAGAAATGTCTCTAAAACATCAATAGAACACCAATACTTCCAACTAAATTTAATGGGTGGTATAGTTACGTTTAGGGGGATGCAACTGCTGAAACCCATAAGAAATGAATGATCTCTACTGCATCAAAATGCCACCTAACTCTAGAAGTGAAACATCATAGAAAACATCAAATTGAAATCCCTCTATTAGTAGCCATTGAACAAGAGTAATGACCAACTTCTCTTTCAAATACTCAAAATATTTCTAACACTAATCAGTCTAAATGAACACCTAATCCTTCATAGACAATTCTTCCGTAGGAGTGACAACCCATGAAAATTCATCTACGTACCTCTAGTAGAAGTATACACGAATAATGAAACTTCACACCTCTACCACTTTCTTGGGGGATACCCAAGACACAACTACTTCTATCTTTTATGGATCCAAAACTACTCCCAGCTGGAACACCACATTCCCCATGAAACAAACTTCTTGAGCCCAAACTCAAACATTTAGAACATACCAAATTACTACTACTGATAATGAACTCTGAAAATGGCACATAGAATCTCTGTATACTCTTCCTCGTATGTGGAGTACTAAAGGATGTTATTGATGAAAACCACAATGATATTTTCCAGTAACTCATGGAACACAATGTTCATTAACCCCATGAAAATATCTGAATCATCCAACACATCGAATGACATTACAAAAAACTCATATGCCCATTATAATAATAGAAAAATTTCATTGGGATATCCTCATCCTTCACATGTATCTGATGATATCTTGACCACAATTTGATAATCAAGATCAAACATTAACCATTTATTTTATCAAATAAATCACCAATCTACAGAAGAGGATATAAATTCTTCATTGTCACTTTGATCAAGCGATGATTACCAATAAAAAACCACAATCTTCCATCATCCTTCTTCATGAACAATACTAGTGCACCACATGGTGTCACAGTTGGTCGAAAAACACACACTGTATCAGACCATCGAGCTGTAAACATAGCTCTTGTAACTCAAAATTGACCATCCTATTTAGAGACATAAATATAAAATATTCTTCTGGCTAAAGATTTTTCCCAAACTCTATCTCTCATCATTTATTAATTCTTCAACTTATTTTGGAATGAAATTTGGGTACTATTTTACATCCCTAGGAAACGATAACTACTGATCCTCTGAAGAACTCTGTTTCATCTCATCCCTCAAACAAGATAAGGATAGAACACGCATTTTACCAATATGAGGATCTTGCTCACTAATAAACACTGCTATATCTTTATCAACATCAAATAACAAAGCCCACCTCTAGAAGTCATCTATGATATCCTACATTGAATAAAACTAAACCATTCTGAGGATGACATCGTATGGTTGTATTAGTAAATGTAGGAAATCTCCCCAAGAGAAGTGCTATTGAAGCCCTATCTCATAGTCTCTACATACTTTAAACATTTCATCTTAGCTTCTAATTGGAACAGTCAATTCCAAAGGCACTAGAAGCCTCTCTACCTCAAGTCCCAAAGCATGGAAAAGGGAATGTGATATGAAGGATTGTGTGGATCCTGAGTCAATCAAGAAATACACCCAAGTAGAAAATAATCAAAGGGTATCTGAAATGACATCTGTATCACATAGAGATGCCAACGATAAAAAAAATAGTTGACCATGACCTGCTTTATATCCTCTCTGACCCTGATGATGACCGCCACCATGTTTGCGCTATGATCTCATAGGATATTGAGCATCCTGGTGTTGTCCTATGATTACCCCATCTTCTCTCTGCTGATCCAAAGCTAGTGAAACCTAAAATTTCTCCCTCTGTTGGAACTGCATAAATAGTGGAACCTGGAGCAGAACACCTAGTGTACGCTAACTACACTAAAAGGATGGGAACTCCTATTGCTGATGACCACATACTCCACAAGAAAAATGCACTTAAACCCTTGGTATAGGCCTAAGAGCTTCCACCACTGAAGAAATGAGATGCGGAAGGCTGGGACCTACCCTCAGATGAATGGTAACTCTTCTCTATGATAACCGGAAACCGTAGACCACAACTATACTTCATGAATAATATTGATGACACCCCCCTCATGAAGATCTGGTTTTGGATAATGTTACCTTGACAAACTTTTCCCTCGGCAGAACTTCTAGATATTTCTTTAACATAAACATGGTGACCTAGAACTAGATATCTGGATGCAAAGACTTCTTGAAACACCTTTCCCAAGCCTCTTTAACTGGAAATAGCCCTGAAGAATATCTCAAAAGGTTCTTGAAATGGATCCCAACCAATCGCACATTGGAGGTTCCCTACCGATGGGTAAGCATTTCTTGGAAACTGGCCGCCTTCACGGTCGAAGAAAGAAACTAAACACTAAACATCTATCAAAACTCCTCACATGAGACTACTTACTCCTCATGAACCCAAGGAACAAGAACCCCCATAACTTCACTACCCCTCTTAGAATTGTTATATCCAATAACACCCAGTGCTCCTTCCAAGCACAAATCAAGCTAAAATCTTTCTTAAACTCTTCTATCCATTCTTATATGACTGTATCTGAAACCTATATCTCATACATATGCATAAGTTGGGACTGAAACACTCATATTTTCCTCCTCCAAGTGTCTTCTTTGTCATCCTTCACTTTGCGGTGATCTGCTGGCTTAGCCAGATTGACATCTTCTATGAAAACCTGGCATGAACATCATCCTAGATCCATTAATACAAAACATCAAATAGTTAGAGCTCCAAAATATAGGATTTTGAATACTCATCAGTAATTAATTAATTTTTGCTTTTATTAATTTTAGGTTAACCTATCCCTTGGTCTACCCATTAACATATAGGCACAAGGAAAAATTATGTATGATCTTTTCCTATGTCTATACCCTACAACAAGTATCACCTTGATTAGTATCCACTATAAAATTAATGGACCACCTTTCAGACCACATAGGGCCTTAAATACTTGTGTCTCATCTGATCTCTAATGTTTACAGTTGTTTCTAAACATGACTGACATCATCTCCCTACCAACCCATGTAACTGTGCCTATGAATAACTCCAAACTCCTACCTATACTTCAACCATACCTCTGATATGGCTCTGTTATGACCCCCTCCACCCATGGTGTACCCATTATTGGATCGAAATGTGAGAAGGGAGATAATGACCCCCTGAGTTGCTCCTCCAGTTGGCCCTGGGTTGGCGACTAGCACAGAGGGTAGAGTAAACTCACGAAGGGATGGATTGCCCTCTAAGAGAACACATGCAGAAGAGAGAGATATAATAAAGAAAAAAACTAACTCCCACTCAGACTTGAATATAAAATCTACATATGTAATGTCATGTAGATACTACGACAACTG
Organism: Viscum album; assembly: GCA_963277665.1. Lineage (NCBI taxonomy): Eukaryota > Viridiplantae > Streptophyta > Magnoliopsida > Santalales > Viscaceae > Viscum > Viscum album. The sequence continues at coordinate 458,362,780 of OY728132.1, read as the reverse complement.
AAAGGAAAAACTATAAGTACCAAGAGAAAGTAAAACAACAACGACCACAACGATCGAACTTCTCCTACAACTGCAATCTAGTAGAACCCATCCTAATATCCAACCTTCTTTAAGTGACTTAAAAATAGATTATATTACATAGAGTGTGTATAACAATACAATTACTAGGATCCTCCCAGAAGACACTCATGAAAAAGTAAAGAAAGCTTGCAAAAGCACAGTGAAGAACAGGTGAAACTAACTCATAACCTAAACAGGTATACAATGTTCCCAGCCTCACCATGGATACTCTCTCCAACTATGACATACAAGAGTATATAATGTAATAAATAATATCAAGGGTACCCCACTACCACTTCCCCACTTTTTTGCTGCTTTACCCCCACGTCCCACGTCCTATGCATCTCTCTCGAAAAAGGCTTGCCTGCATACACCTTGGCGAAGCACCACAACATTCTCCTCTTGCCACACAACCACCATGCCCTCATAACCAAGGTGATCACATAGTTTTTAGGATCCACCACACCTCAAATAGTGTGTATCATATTTCAGGTATTAAACCTCAAACCATTATAGCCCATACACATAGTAAGGATCCTTAAGCCATCATATCTTATACATATTACACTAGTAGTAGTCCATAGAAAACTATATCCAGAATATATGTGTGTGAATAACCCCAAACCATTAAAACCCTCTATACCCATATATGGCGAAAACGAACTACCATGCATACCATAACAAGTAACTACCCAGAGAAGAGTTCAGTGCTAAAGGGGGTAGTCAGCAATCCATTATCCCATTGAGGTGTTTGAAAAACAACCCCTCTTGGATCAGAATACTTGGGGTTTTATTCTCTACAAATGATAATATGGGGTATCATATAGAAACCCAAATGTACAAGATACAATATATCTCACTACCACAATAGGGGAAAACATAGTATTAGAATCAAGTACAACTAACATCTCTCAAACAACCAACTGCCACTGTTAAGACAAGATATCCTATATGCACAAAATAATTTTGAGAGCTTTATAATATCAAAATGTTCCTTTTTATTATTTTCACATTATGTTAATTAATTATTTAACCTTTAATTAAATGTTATTAATTCCAAATTAAATTTCATTTGTATCACACCTAAGATACATGCCCTCCAGGAATAAAAAAACAAAGTACATAGCTTCTCATAAATATTACCTTAGGATTGCATCCGAATAAGATCAAAACCCTTGGATTAACATCATTTATTCACTTATTTACTAAAAACATTACATCATTACCGTAATTTCAGGTATTCTTGAAAAGAATTCTAAGATACCAACACAAGGTGATCAAAATAGTTATTAGATGAACTAACCATGGAGTCCTTGGCACCTATAACAAGGGCATAAACCAATCCTTACTATAGAAGCTAAAAACAGAAAGCACATGGCATACCCCATGTGTCTTCAGCCCTTTTGGAAGAAGGGTAATACAACCGTGATATCTTAAGCAGTGGTGAAATTAATACAGATAATCAACAAATAAGATTTAGGAAGCATCCAACATCCATATCCAACCTATTTTATCATCTTTGGTTTCCTCCCTGAGAGACATATGCATAAAATGATGTGCCTTGCCACTCTAGATGTCAATTTCTGGCCACAACCACTGGGCCTCCTTTCCTCCACATCTCACAACATCCATTCGGGCTCATAAAACAACACAATTTGCAGGAAATAAATAAGAAACTTGGATCATGGACTTAAGTAAGGCCTTCTGAGTGGGAGTTAGTTTTTTCTTTCTTATATCACTCTCTTCTGCATGTGTTCTCTTAGAGGGCAATCCATCCCTTTGTGAGTTTACTCTACCCTCTGTGCTAGTCGCCAACCCAGGGCCAACTGGAGGAGCAACTCAGGGGGTCATTATCTCCCTTCTCACATTTCGATCCAATAATGGGTACACCATGGGTGGTGGGGGTCATAACAGAGTCATATCAGAGGTATGGTTGAAGGATAGGTAGGAGTTTGGAGTTATTCATAGGCACAGTTACATGGTTTGGTAGGGAGATGATGTCAGTCATGTTTAGAAACAACTGTAAACATTATAGATCAGATAAGACACAAGTATTTAAGGCCCTATGTGGTCTGACAGGTGGTCCATTAATTTTATAGTGGATACCTAAAAAGGTGATACTTGTTGTAGGGTATAGACATAGGAAAAGATCAGTCATAATTTTTCCATGTGCCTATATTTTAATGGGTAGACCAAGGGATAGGTTAACCTAAAAGGAATAAAAGAAAAAATTAATTAATTAATGTTGAGTCTTCAAAATCCTATATTTTTGAGCTCTAACTATTTGTTGTTTTGTATTAATGGCTCTAGGATGATGTCCACGCCAGGTTTGCATAGAAGATGTCAATCTGGCTAAGCCAGCAGATCACCGCAAAGTGAAGGATGACGAAGAAGACACTTGGAGGAGGAAAATATGAGTGTTTCAGTCCCAAATTATGCATATGTATGAGATATAGGTTTCAGATACAGTCATATAGGAATGGATAGAAGAGTTTAAGATATCTTTTAGCTTGATTTGTGCTTGGAAGGAGCACTGGGTGTTATTGGATATAACAATTCTAAGTGGGGTAGTGAAGTTATGGGGGTTCTTGTTCCTTGGATTCATGAGGAGTCAGCAGTCTCATGTGAGGAGTTTTGATAGATGTTTAGTGTTTAGTTTCTTTCTTCGACCCTGAAGGCGGCCAGTTTCCAGGAAATGTTTACCCATCGGTAGGGAAGCTCCAATGTGCGATAGGTTGGGATCCATTTCAAGAACCTTTTGAGATATTCTTCAGGCCTATTTCTAGTTAAAGAGGCTAGGGAAAGGTGTTTCAAGAAGTCTTTGCATCCAGATATCTAGTTCTAGGTCACCATGTTTATGTTAAAGAAATATCTAGATGTTCTGCCGAGGGAAAAGGTTGTCAAGGTAACATTATCCAAAACCAGATCTTCATGAGGGGGGGTGTCATCAATATTCTTCATGAAGCATAGTTGTGGTCTACGGTTTCCGGTAATCATAGATAAGAGTTACCATTCTTCTGAGGGTAGGTCCCAGCCTTCAGCATCTCATTTCTTCAGGGGTGGAAGCTCTTAAGTCTTGCCAATGGTTTAAGTGCATTTTTCTTGTGGAGGATGAGGTCATCAGAAACAGGAGTGCCCATCCTTTTAGTGTAGTTAGTGTACACTAGGTGTTCTGCTCTAGGTTCCACTATTGATGCAGTTCCAACAGAGGGAGAAATTTTAGGTTTCACTAGCTTTGGATCAGCAGAGAGAAGATGGGGTAATCATAGGACAACACCAGGATGCTCCATATCCTATGAGAGCATAGCGCAAACATGGTGGCGGTCATCATCAGGGTCAGAGAGGATATAAAGAAGGTCATGGTCAACTATTTTTCTTATCGTTGGCATCTCTAGGTGATACAGATGTCATTTGAGGTACCCTTTGATTATTTTCTACTTGGGTGTATTTCTTGATTTACTCAGGATCCACACACTCCTTCATATCACATTCCCTTTTCCATGCTTTGGGACTTGAGGTAGAGAGGATTCTAGTGCCTTTGGAATTGACTGTTCCAATTGGAAGCTAAGATGATTCGTTTAAAGTATGTGGAGACTATGAGATAGGGCTTCAATAGAACTGCTCTTGGGGAGATTTCCTAAATTTACTAATACAACCATACGATGTCATCATCAGAATGGTTTAGTTTTATTCAATGTAGGATATCGTAGATTACTTCTAGAGGTAGGATTTGTTATTTGATGTTGATAAAGATCTAGCAGTGTTTATTAGTGAGCAAGATCCTAAGATTGGTCAAAGGCGTGTTCTATCCTTATCTTCTTTGAGGGATGAGATGAAACAGAGTTCTTCAAAGGATCAGTAGTTATCATTTCCTAGGGATGTAAAGTAGTACCCAAATTTTATTCCAAAATAAGATCAAGAATTAATACTTGATGAGAGATAGAGTTTGGGAAAAATCTTTAGCTAGAAGAATATTTTATATTTATGTCTCTAAATAGGATGGTCAATTTTGAGTTACAAGAGTTACGTATACAGCTCGATGGTCTGATACAGAGTGTGTTTTTCGACCAACTATGACACCATGTGGTTCACTAGTTTTGTTCATGAAGAAGGATGATAGATGTTTGTGGTTTTTTATTGGTTATCATCGCTTGATCAAAGTGACAATGAAGAATTTATATCCTCTTCTGTAGATTGGTGATTTATTTGATCAAATAAATGGTTAATGTTAGATCTTGAAGATCAAATTGTTGTCAAGATATCATCAGATACATGTGAAGGATGAGGATATCCCAAAGAAATGATTCTATTATTGTAATGGGCATATGAGTTTTTAGTAATTTCATTCGATGTGTTGAATGATTCAGATATTTTCATGGGGTTAATGACCATTGTGTTCCATGAGTTTCTGGAAAATATCATTGTGGTTTTCATCAATAACATCCTTTAGTACTCGACGTACGAGGAAGAGTATACAGTGATTCTATGTGCCATTTTTGGAGTTCATTGTCAGTAGTAGTTATTTGGTAAGTTCTCAAAGTTTGAGTTTGGGATCAAGAAGTTTGTTTCATGGGGCATGTGGTGTTCCATCTGGGAGTAGTTGTGGATCCATCAAAGATATAAGTAGTTGTGTCTTGGGTATCCCCCAAGAAAGTGGTAGAGGTGTGAAGTTTCATTGTTCTTGTATACTTCTACCAGAGGTACATAGATGATTTTTCATGGGTTGTCACTCCTACGGAAGAATTGTCTATGAAGGATTAGGTGTTCATTTAGACTGATTAGTGTAAGAAATATTTTGGGTATTTGAAAGAGAATTTGGTCATTACTCTTGTTCAGTGGCTTCTAGTAGAGGGATTTCAATTTTATGTTTTCTATGATGTTTCACTTCTAGTGTTAGGTGGCATTTTGATGCAGTAGAGATCATTCATTTCTTATGGGTTTCAGTAGTTTCATCCCCCTAAACGTAACTATACCACCCATTATATTTAGTTGGAAGTATTGGTGTTTTATTGATGTTTTAGAGACATTTCTTCATTGGAGAGTATTGTGTGTTTTTCACCAATCATAAGTTCCTGAGGTATGTTTTATATTAGTGTGACATGAACTTGCCGTAGCATCAGTGAATGGAGTTCTTATAGGACTATGACTTCAGAATCTCATATACACCAGGTAAAAGGAAATTGATAGCCGATTCACTGAGAAAGAAGTCACGTTGTGATTCATCATGTGAATTTGGTGATTCTTATAGAGTGATGGAAGAACTTATTTAATTACATATTGACGTGGGAGAAGTTAGAGGCAGAGGTTTCCTTTTTTAGATAAAGGTGAAGTCATCTCCATTGAAAAATGCAGAAGACTCCCAGTTGGGGGATCTTCAGGTGGAGTTAATAAGAGATGAAGTTTTTTGTAACAAGGCACCTGATGGTTGTTCTTAGGATGAACAACATTGGGTTTTGTTTCAGAGAAGGATTTTAGTTTCTTTGGTGATGTGTGAGATGGTTCTCAGGGAGTTGTATAGATCACCCTTAGTGGTACATCCTTTTATGAAAATGATTTACTGAGGCTTGAGTATTTATTTCTTGTGGCTTGGGATGAAGTGTGTAGTTGCATAGTTTCTATCTTAATGATTGTTCTTCCAAAAGTTTAATGATGAGCACTGTTTCCCTGATGGTTTTCTCTATCCATTAGATATTCCTTAGTGTAAGTGGGAGGACATCTCAATGGACTTTGTTACTAGTTTACCTCAAGCACAGTGAGGCCATGATGCTATATGGTTATTTTTGGATAATTTAATGAAATCATCGCACGTTATATCTATCAAAGATTCTGGCTTAATGGAAGGATTTTTAAGGCAGTTTCTAGAGGAGGATGTGAGACTCCATAGAGTACCAAGGATGATCATTTCTGATCAAAATGTTCATTTTACCTCAACGGTTTTGATTGATCTCTAGAATTATTTTGGTTCTTATATATTCCTTATCACTACTTTTAATGCACATATGGATGGTTAGACATAGTGGGCCATCTAGACCCATGAAGACATATTTCACTCCTAGGTCCTAGATTTTGGCAGTTCGTGGATGAGGCAATTACCCTTTCTGGGGCTTTCTTACAAAAATATATTTCACTCCATAATTGGTATGGAACTATTAGAAGCCTTATATGGATTACCTTGTTGTTCTTTATTGTGCTGGATTGGGATGGGAGAGTCAGTAATTCTCAGATTGTAACTAGTGAACAATATGACAAAGACAGTTCTCGTGATTTGTGGGAGAGTCAGCAATTCTTAGCCTTATATGGATTACCTTGTTGTTATTTATTTCATGTGTTTTTTAAGGTAACATCCCATCATGGGAAGTAAAGGTTTGGTCATGGGAGTATCATTTATCACCAGTTTTTTGGGACATTCGAGGTGTTCTCTCCTGTTGGAGTCATGGAGTATCATGTAACACTTCCCCCACAGATGATCCATATAAATGATTTTTTTCATGTGTCGTAGCTCCATTGTTATCTTTATGACAACTCTCACATCATTTATTAGTGATAGATCGATGATTATGATGATGAAACCTTCAAATAGAAGCTTGTAGAAATCAAGGACTATAAGGAGAATGTGTTTCATAAGAATTATATCCCCATGGTTCATATCTTGTGGTGACATAGTGTCCTAGAGGAATATACATGCGAACATGATTTGTAGAGAGGCACTCAGTACCCAAAGTTGTTTGGTGTTTAACTCATTTAGTTTAATAATTTTAATTTTTGATTAGAGACCATTAGTATTTATGAGATGGATTTATTTTGTTTTTTTAGCTTGCTCTGTTTTGAGAGGTATCTTGATGTGTGGTTCTTTAAACCCCTTTTATGTTTCCTTTGGGTTGGCTTTGAATTTTTGAGGATGATAATGTTTTGAAAGGTATATTATGTAATGGATCAGACCACCATGGTCCATTACATTTTGAAATATGGTGTTTGAGGTGTAATGTGAGTTCAAGGTGATTTATCACCAACACATTCCCAAATATCATGTTCAGTGAATAGTTTTTATAGTTTTATACTATCAGCATCGGTGAGTCATTTGTACTATCATCGTTGGTGAGTCATTTTTACTGTTAGCATTGGTGAGTCATTTGTATCATCGATGTTGGTGGGTTATTTTTACATTCAGCACCGATGAGTCATATTTATTGTCTCGTTCAGTGATTCATTTGTACTATCAGTAGTGGTGAGTCATTTTTACTATCAGTGTCAGTGAGTCATTTTGTACTGTCATTGCCAGTGGATCATTTGTATAGTCAGGCTCAATGAGTCATTTGAATATTTGGTGTTGGTGCATCATTTTTCTCTCGGGGATGGAGAATCATTTATACTATCAGCATCGGTGGGTCATTTGTAATGTTGGCATCAATGATACATTTGTACTATCTGGGTCTGTGCCTTATATGTGGACAATGTTGTTGGTGAGACAAGTGCGAATAGTGTTTCCAACATGCTACAGTTCCACCCCTTTGAAATTTTATTTGATGTAAAACATCTTCAAGGATTTGTTTTAATGGATTTAAGACATCTTCAAATCCCATAACTCTAATATTAATTTTCTTAATGATATAGAATCCTTTACTCGATAATTTTTTTTTTGATATTTAACAGATCTGAACTTAATAGAAAATATAGCTTATCTTAAACCGCTACTCCATATATATTTTCAAATGGCCAAGATATGTTCCACCTTGTTATTCCGTATCCTTTCTCTCTATGTGAAGAACCCTAATACATTCTTCCTATAGAAGTGGTGTCATTGAACCTTAATCCTTGGATCGTTTCCCCTTGAATTTTCTTCATGCTGCATGCAGAACCACTGTTTTTTTGTAAGTATCAAGTGTTGATCCATCATTGATTAAAGGTACGATCTACATCCATTCTTGTGTTCTCTTTGACCCTTATTCTCCATTTCGCCTTGCCCTGTTATGGCTTGTGATCTCAATGTTACTAATAGTGTTTTCTAGGGTTTCGGTTGGTGTAGTCGTGATGCGGAATCCTTGAGTAAATGAAGTTTTCCAGGGGGAGGAAATTGTGATCCATTACATGGATCATTATCATGAAAACATCTTCAGAAATATTTTGATGTAGGGGATTTTTGGATTCTCGGTTCTTTTACGTGCAACTATAGAGTTAGCATGTTTTAACCCACTAGGTCATAATGGAATTAACATAAAAAAATATTTTAACTAGATAAATAAATTGGTATAAATAGAATACTATTTTATCTTGTTTTAATAGGTTGTGTGATATCTATGATTTCTTTGTTTATTGTGTCGTTCATGATTTAAATTAGTAATGAACTTGAACTGGGATAAATTTTAAACAATTTTTCCAATGATAAAGAGGAATTTAAATGAATCTAGTTATTTCTATTATAAATTAATGGAAATCACACTGATTCACTTAGTATGTTGATGATTTTTTATAAAATAAAGTTAAGTTAATTGTTATATTAATTTTTGATGGCTATGATATCATTCTCCTTAGGTTTCTTGTAGTTGGGACCCAAAAATAACAAATTGGATAATTCAAGATGGATTAAAGAGATGGTTGATCTGATGAAAGTTAATGCCATATAGGGTTCAGAGGTAAACCTTTTCTTGTATGGCCGAGTGCCTCTTTCTTTGGATCCATGAGAGCTTGTTGCATGTGAAGGTAGAATGCCTAGTTTTGGGAAAAGTGCCATGTTGATTCGTTATTACCTACTACTTGTGATGTGTTAGGATCCCGAATGTATATTATGAGATGTGTGGGGATAGGGGCCTAGGTTTTGTCACTAGAAGATTCTGCCTAGAGTGGCGAGTTGCATTAGTTCACTCATATGGGTGCTGGGGAGGACACATGATATGATAAAATGGGTTAGATGTGGATTTTGGATGCCTTCTGAATCTTGTTGGTTGTTTTTATAATTAAATTTCCCCACTTCTTGAGGAAGTTGTTCTTTATTTCCCTCCATCCTAAAGGGTAAAAGACACATGGGTTATACCATGTTCTTTCTATATTTAGCTACTATATGATAGATGGTTCGAAGGTCCTACTATAGGTGTAAAAGACTCAATGGGTAGTTCATCTACTCACCGTGTTGATCCCCTTGTGTTTGGTATCTTAGAATGTTTTTCTAGAATCCCTAAAATTATAGGAAATAATTATTTTTGTTAATAAATGATTGGATAAATTATGTCATCCAAATGGTTTGGAGCTAACTGCGATGCAATGTAGAGGTAATATATTAGAGAAGTTAGGGACATGGTTTGGTTATGCCAGGAGGGTATGGAACGTCAGTGTGATACTAATAAAATGTAATGTGGAATTAATAATTATAAATTAATGGTTGAAGTATTAATTAACATAAAGTGAATAAGATAAAAAGGAATAAGATGATTTAGTAAAGCTCTCTATATGGTTGTGTGCTTATAGTATTTTTAGTATTAGTAGTGGAATCTGGAAGTCCAAGAGGTGTTAGATGAAATTGAGTCATAGAATAGGTTTTTCACCTAGTGTGGGTGTGATCTATATTGTATCATGTACTTTTGTGTTTATATACGATACCACACCTTGTGGGTTAGGGCAACTGACACCGTGGGGATTTTGATCCCTAGGGGGTTTTCCCCAATATCTAGATGGGAGGATGTATGGTTGACTACACCCTTTTCCCCCACTCTATTCTCATGGTAGTTACTTTTTATTGTATGCATGGAAGTTAGTTTTCCCCATATATGTGTGTAGAGGGGTGTGGTGGATTTTGGTCATTCACGCACATATATTATGGATATAGTTTCCTATGGACTATTATTGGTATAATTTGTATAGTATGTAATGGCGTGAGGATCCTTACTTGGTGTATGGGAAATAATGTCTTGAGGTTTAATAACTGACATATGATACACATTAGGTGAACCGTGGTGGCTCTGAGAAACTACCAGGTTACCTTGGTTATATGGATGTGGTGGTTATGTTGTATTAAGTTCATGTCGTGGTGCTTTGACCAGGTGTCTATGTGAAAGCTTTTTTTGAGAGAGATTCTTAAGATGTGCGATGTTTGGGAAAAGAATAAAACTTTTGGGGAAGTTGTAGTGGGGTTCCCTTAATATTCATTATTATATTATATACACTTGTATGCAATACATGGTGAGAGTATCCATGGTGAGGCTAAAAAATTATTATACCTATTTTGTTGATGAGTTATTTTCTCTTGTTGTTCATTGCGAATAAGAATACTTTCATTAGATTTGTAAGAGAGGATCCGGGAAGGATCTTAATAAGTATATTGTTATACTAAACCTATGATATATAAACTATTTTTTAGGTCACATAGAGCAAGTTGGAGATTAGGATGGGTACTACTAGCTTGGGGTTATTGGAGCTGTTCGGGCATCGTGGTCGCTGTTATTTTACTTTCTCTTAGTATATGTAGTTTTTCCTTTCACATGTTGTAGTTATCGCATGAAATTACATATATGTACTTAGGATTTCTTCTATATTAATGTCTGAGTTAGAATTAGTTGTTTTTTGTCTTATATCTCTCTATTTTGTGTGTGTTCTCTTAGAGGGTCATGCCTTCCATTTGTGTGTTTAATATACCCTTGGTGTTAGTCACCAACTCAGGCCCTACTGAAGGCGGGACTCGGGGGGTCACTATCTCCCTTTTCACATTGATGGCCCAAGAGGGGTACACCATGTTGGGAGAGGTCATGAAATTTCTTAAAGAGTGATCTGATGGTGGTTTCTCCAAGATATTCTTATCATATTAATGAACCTCTTTCATTTTTTAATTCTTCATTTACCACCATTATTTATATCATAAAAATTCCAATATAATAAAATAATTACATAAAATATTTATTGAATATATTGATTTTATGGAATTATATTCATCTATATCCTTCTCCATAAAACATAAAATTGAACTATCACTCAATTGTATGGCGGACTGCCACCTCATGAACTGAAGTAATTTTTTCCATCACTAATTAACATGGATAGCCATAATGATTTAACTATTTGGTGTATATTATAATTATAACATAATACTTATTCTATAAAATTAAAATATCATCTAATTGTATACCCTTTCACAATTAGGAAAATAATAATGTTTCTTGTGCTAACGTATGACCTACCATCTCCACAAAACAATGTGATTCATTTCTCATATCCAACATTCAAGAATGATTCTAAAAATATATCTAGTGAATTAATTTTTTATTTGTAAATTTAATATAACTTTTAAGATAATTTATCTATATTCAATTCATAATAAATGGATTATCCATGATATAACATGCATGATAAAACAAAGAAGTTAGCATCCAAAAAATGGTAATAATGATTTTTTATTGAATAAGAGATAATATGTTATAGTAGGATTTTATAAGATGTTATAAATATGAATTTGGTTCATGTATTAATTCATAACATTCTTAAAACCATTATACATGATTTAAATTTTTGTTCAACTATGGGGAAGCATGATGTAAGAAATTCCATCTAAATTTTCTATCCATTGATACATATTTATTATTATGAATCTAATTATTTTGTGTGGTGTATATACACATCCTTTTATTAATTTACCATGAATAACTATTTATTCACAATTATTAATGTTTCATTTGTTGTTTACTCTTTAAAGGGGTAATAATTAAAGAGTAACCAAATATTTTGGAATTTATGTTACAATATTTTTTTATTTATATAATTTTTATTGACTGCATTTTATAATATGTCATTTATAAAAACCATATACTCTCTTATAATATGATCATTTATGGAGTTTCCATAATTTTTTCTAATGTATCCTCTCTATTTAAAATGAATCATGTAAATAAATTTTTAAAATAAAATCTCATCTCATTTCTATTTTATATCGAGTATACATTTCTTTCATGTCCGTAATTTCTAGAATTGTTAAATAAAAGTCATTTGTATAGACTCAAATGAATTATTAATTATAATTAAAGTTATCCGTGAAATTTTAACTTTTTTAAACTAATATTTATAATTTTTACTGAAAAATTTATTTTTTTTACTTTATGGACAAAATTCAAATGTAATAGTTATTTATAATGTATACATCATTAATAGAAAATCTAGCCCCCATTACTATTTTATGTTATTTATCTTCTTAATTTGGATTTGAATGGTTTTAAAAATAATATTTAATGAAAACATATTTTAAATTTTCACCTTTTAATTTATCTATTTCCCAATGTACATGAATTCATTATAAAACCTATATTTATAATGAATTAATGGTAATGTTTTATCAATTATTTTTTTAACCATTAACCTTCCCTTGAAACATTAAATTACTTGTGATAAATTATCATTGGAAATTAAATTTCATTTAAATATCAATATTAAATTTATCAGGTATATAATTATTTCTTAAACTGTATACCAAATCTATATTTTTTTACTATGATTTTTATTTTATTTTCTGTGTAAATATAAATATTTTTTATGCTTTACTCAATACATGTATTTTTTGGTAAGGAATATTATTTATGAATTAAATTTATCATTCAACGTATATAAAATGCATTTGGAAAATAGTGATGGGTGGGGCCCTTTATAGGTACTTCCATTTTACATCAATACGTCTCATGAGATAAACTAGTTGGCCAAACATATTAAATCAGTTTTTGGTGTATACTTACCCATAGTTTAAATTAACAATGCGCAATTCCATGATGGTAGAGATATAATTATGTCTAAGATGATGATGTCGAATATTATTCATTTATATTAATGAGAATTTAGTTATTATTATCTATTATATTACTACAATGATTTTGTCCATGGATGCATTTCTAGCACAATTTATTGAGTAAATAGAATGTGTTTTCAGTTACATACCATTACATGTTTATTTGGCCTTATTTACTCTTTATATCTTCCATTATAGATAAAATTTACTAATAATTTTTGACAACCCTTGTTTTTTTTACTTTTCTAAACATATTGAGAATGAATCTTTGAATAATTTCAATGATTCAGAACATTTACTTCCACTATGTCTTTCTATTTAATTTCCAATGATATTTGGGAAACATGCTTATATATTGTTCTTGAATACTACTAAACTAATAGATCCTTTGTGATTTCATTTCTTGTATCTTATGTCAATGTAATAATGTTGACATTGAATCTGGGTTACTAGAGTTAGGGTTGTTATAGTTCGTATAAATGAAATTTTAATAAAATTGGTGAAAACAAGATTTAAGAAAACATAGATTAAGGAACATAACTCAATCATAGGATTTGAGGATATTTTTAGTTGTAGTAAAATATTATAAAGGTTTAGGTAATTTAGATATTATATGGTTTTCCTAGAAATACATCTTTATCTAGATACTAAAAATGGATGTATTATTAGAATAGATGGATCTTGGGATAATAACTATGAAAAGTGTAGATTTAGTATATTTCTACCATAAATCTATTTCATGGGGAATGAGTGTATACTACACCCCTTTTTTGGTATTCCATAGGGATATGCTTAGGATTAGTCAAATTTGTTTTAGAATACATTATGAAATATTTTAAAATATATATATGATTTTAATATATTCCCAAAGAAACCATGTTTATTATATCATAGTTTACAACATAAAAATTTCTAATTAATGTTATGTTTTATACCATATTTAGAAACATGTATAATGATTTTTAATGTTATTAGATATTTCAGTATATTCCATTGTTTGTAAATATCACATGTAGATATAATTGTATCAATACTCATGGACAATGTATAGATTTCCCAACTAAGTAAGAAAATAAAAATAATATTTTATCAATTAATATCATCATCATATTACGGTGTCTAACCCAGGATATCACTAATAATCATGAACATATAGAGAAACATGATGTTCCACATCACGATGAACCTACATTTGATCTTTCCATGAATCATAAGTCTCTATATTTTAGAGAAAATATAAGTCCATTGGTAGGTGAGATATGGATTATATCCCATGAAAAGATTCTCCAGGCCATGGGATGTGATGAAAAAGAATTGGTTATATAGAAAAAAATTTCTTAAAGGTGATGCTACTAAATTTTGGCCAATGAATAGGAATACTACGTAAAAAATAAGAAATAAAACATATGGAATGCAGATATTTTAAACTAAGATTCATCGGAAAAATATTTCCCTTATAAGAAATGAACTAAAATGAATAGAATTTTGCTCATATTTAATAAAAATAAAGAGTAAAGTGTTTGGGAGTATGATTATACCTTCAAAAGACTATCAAGGTATTATATGGATTACTTATGTAATTATTTTATTAATATTGACCATTTATTTGAGGGGATTAATAAAATCCTTTGAAGGGCATAGGTATCATAGTATTTTTCTTTACTAATAAAATAGTATTATATGTCATAAAAAATATGTAGAATTTTATTGATCCAATATATTCCAGGTAAATCAGGATAATAATAGGTCATACAATTACTAAAAAAATATAATGCATCAATGAAGAAGGATAGAATGATCCAATTTCTATCATATGAAAATTTTGGAAAGAAACATCATAAAAAATGATTGAATCACATTGATGTTTGTAGTAAGTGTGAAGATAATGGTTATATGGATAATTTATTAATGTGAAAGAAAGATACCTCTTATGTCCATTTCATTAACTACAAATAAATTAGGAATTACTCAAACTATTTTCCAAATCAACGAGTGAACTTATAGTAAAAGAATATAATGGGATAAAACCAAGATTATATAATAACATCAGCAAAGGTTTATAGTTTTTAAATATACAGTGGAAGGAACATTAGTCATACCATCAAATTTATATAGTGATTTATTTGATATCAGATCTTTTCACACTTTTATATCTTTCATTTTTACCAATAAAATTATACACTTACCTACAACCTTATGAAGGATTTTTCAGCCAAGAATCTAAGTGAAAATATTTCGGTATCAAGGATATGTAAGTAAATTTATATTATGACACATAAATAGGTTATATTTTATTACTATATTGTTATAACTATGTAAAACATTGATATAATCCATGATATTGGTTGAATTTAAAAATAAAAATAAAATAATTATTACAATGATATGGAAATTATGATTTGTTAAGTAGATTTGGAATTACTTGTATTTAGAGTGGAGACTTTTTCATCTAGTTTGTGTCATTATCAACCACTAGTAGCTCTTCTAAGTGAGTTCATGTGGAATAATAGAATACACAATCTAATTATGAAAATGAAAATCATTTAATTGAGTACCTACATATTTTACAAGAATAAACTGATGTATTTCCTATATAATTGCATGGACATCCACCAAGAACGTGAAGTTCCATTTTATATTGATTTAATCCATGTTTTAAGGCCTATATCAAAGATTCCTGGTATAATGGTATTTGAGAAATTAGTTTAATTGATGAAAAAACTATAAGAGTTTTGTGATAATGGATTTATACAACCCAATGAATCAATATGGGAAGCTGTAGTACTTTCTGTTAACAAGAAAGATTGATCTAAGAGGATATTCATTAATTATAGGTAAACCAATGTTATCAAAAGAAATAAAAGGTATATTTCACCTCTAAGATGAATTATCAAATAAGATTCATGGAGCTCAATATTTTCCAAATATTTACCCTTATTCTTAGTATCATCAATTCATAGTAAATATTGAAGATATTCCAAAAACAATATATCGTATGAGGTATAGATATTATGAGGATAAATTAGATTGTTTTTAATTAACATGTTCACCCTTTTTATTTATATATCTAATTAATATATTCTTAAAGGAATCTATTGATAATTTTTTGTTGTAAATTTTGATGATATATTAGTATATTCTAAAATCCATAAATACCATGGGAATCACTTTCTAATCATTCATGATAATCTTAGAAGAAAATATTTATACGGAAAATTTATCAAGTGTTTATTGTAATTTTATAATGATTATTTTCTTGGCTATATTTTATCCATGGTTGGAATCACATTTTATCTTATGAAGAAAAATGAATTCAATGTATGGATTTCACCATTGAAAAAAATCAAGGTACATATTTTCACTGGTTTTGAAGATTGGTATCATCACTTTGTTCATGATTCTATCAAATTGGAAAATTGGTTAACAGAGATTTCACATAATGGGGTTAAGATCACAAGAAAAAATAGGAATGTGAGGAATTTGTTTTGAATAATGGAAGAGGAGATTAGTTAATTCCCCATTTTTGACTCTACCCTCACTAAATTAGGGATATGTGGTATATAGTGATACATCGAATATGGGAATTGGTTTCTTCCTTCTATAGAATTATAAAGTTATTTATTATGAATCATTGATGTTAAATACCCATGAATCGAACTATCCCTCAAAGGATCTTGAATTGATAGCTGTAATCTTTTCTTTGAGGGTATGGGGACATTATCTTTATAAATAAGGGTAAGAGATATAAAAAGATCATTAGAGTTTTGAATATATATTTATATTCATAAAAATATTTTCATATGTGGTAATGATGATGGATCCAACTACTCAAATATTATGATTTCTCAATACACTACTTTCCAGGGATGGAAAATAAGGCAGTTGATTCATTAGGGAGAAAGATCTTGGATTTATGACCAAAATGAGGATGGACACAGATTCTAGGTTCTTATATTTAGTATAGTTCGATATAAGAATTATAAAGGTAGTGGTGAAATCAAAAAAAATTCAAAAGATTCCAAAACCATACTTATTTTAAAAGATAAAAATTTATCATATTTATGATCAGAATTTTCAAAAGAAACATAAATCCATCATTAATGAAATATTTTAAAACATAATATATGAAGATAGAGTTTTTAAATTTGGAAAGAGGATATCTATTTTATCTATGAATGATCCAAAATAAGAATTATTAAATGATTCTCATAGCTAAAATTTCTATATACAAAATTTTAGTACTACGATGTATATGTATTTGAAGGATGATTTTTGGAGGGATAATAAGAAGAGGTAATTTTCAGATTATATATTATCATGTGGGATTTTTCAATAGGTAAAGACTGAGAGGGAGAATCATAGTGGATTCATGCATCCTATACATATTCTGATGTTTAAATGGGATGAAATTACTATGGAATTTATCACTATATTTCCAAAAACTGATATAATGAATTTGGAAATATGGGTTATTATTGATCGCCTTACCAAATAGTCACATATACATTAAATTATAGAATATTTAACTCTTATGTTCCTTACATGGATCTATATCGAGGATGTTTTAAGATTTTGGGGTGAACCTATTTCAATTTTATTTGATCGTGATCCATGATATAAATCAGACTTTCATAAAAAATCTGTAGTAGTCCCCTACTTTCAATCATCTTTTGATAACTAGTTATCATCTTCAAACTGGTGGACAATCAAAAAGGAATATTTAATTAATTGAAGAAATATTTTGATTATTATCACTTGAAATTAAATGATTATGGGATAAGTATTTAAATTTGATAGATTTTTTCCTTTAGTAATAGCTTCTATTCCAATATCTATACGACACCATATATTTAATTGTATGGAAAGAGAATTCATAATGAAAATTTTTGGGATGAAGTGAGGGAAAAAAGATAGTTTGACCAAAAATTATTAATGAGACAGGGATATAGGTAAAAAAATATTTAGAATCACATTAAATTTTCCAAAATCATTTAAAAGAGGTATGGTGATAATCAATGGAAATATTTTTAATTTCAAGGGGGAAATAATGTTACCATGAATGTCTCTCTATGGAAAGGTGTTATATGGTTCGATATGAATGGGAAAAATGGACCCAGGTACATGGGACCCTTTGAAACTCTAGAAATAAATGAGCCACATATTACCACTTTTAAATTCCATTGGGACATTATAAAGTTAATGATGTGTTTCATAGCTCATCATTAAGGAATTATATGTTAGAACCAACACATGTTATCACCTCTAGAAAAATAGAATTGGAACATGGTCTATATTTATATGAAGATACTATCCAAATTACTTACACTAGATAACATTTTTGTGATATTTAATAGATATATTAGTGATTTTACTTTAGAGAAATTATAAAATAAAAAAAATAAATGTGGGAACCTAAAGATGTTATGAATAATAACCAAATTAATTTTTTAGAATTTAATACCCCTGAAAATTGTAACAACCCATCCCTCAAGGCTCATTTCATGACTACCCCATGATAGCCTCCTATAGGTTATGGGATGACGACTAGTGTTGAGTAGGAATATCCCACAAATGAGAGAAATTTTTCAATGTACTTGTACACACACACAAAAATCTGAGCCAAAGGTAATAGAAAGTCGAAAACGAAAGGAGTATATGCATACAAACCACTAAATATAACACACCCAAATTGAAACAAAAAAAGTAAAGTCCTTGGAGGAAACTTGGGCTACTATTTAAGACCACCAAAAGAAATATTGAACACAATTAAAAGTCTATTCCCCTAAAGATTGTTCATTGAAAAACCTACCTGAAGGATAAGTGATGGGTATCTTCTTATTGTCTTAGGTGTATGACACATTTATACAATCTCACTGAGCAATGCCTAGTCGTGGTCCTCACTGGACTTTGTAAAACCATCGATCATTTACAAAATACATGACATGTGCGTGTAAATCTCATGCATGGGTGATTAAAATAGTACTTAGTAGGAAACACTGAAAACAAAAAGGTAAAGAATAAGGGAAAAATCACAAGAAATCACATTCAGATCGACACAGGTATATACCCATACATATATAGAGAACATCTAGATATACTATTTTCATCCACTAAGAATCATATGGTCCTAACCTGATAGCCAACATCCGGATTCTCAATGAAGATTCAAAAGGAAACACATAAACTAGTAGAACACACTCCATGAGCTTAGCTGTCCCTTAAAGAACTATCTGTGAGATACATTTCATTAGGTAAAAATTTACCATTCCTAATGGTAATTCTAAGATAACATGATCCATTAGAAACATTCTACTAGGCTCAATTCCAGTGCTCGACACTAGAGGTCAAGTCATCACCATCTTGCATCCAATTCAATACTAAAGAAACCCAGTGAAAGAGGCCCACTCCACACCACTACACTAAATTGATGAAGAACTACACCAGTCTAACCTGTGATACCTCAGTCACTTCAATAGGGAGCATCCCACACCTCAGTCCTTCAAGGAAGAACTTTCTACTACTTAGGTATTAATATCACCATGTGGAGGGACCTACTCCTCGTAGCTATGTCCTACAGTTGATGCAGCTCCAACTCCTATGGAGGATTCACTCCACATCATGACCCAGGGATAGAGGAGTAATACTCTGTAAGGACCCACACCAAAGATCCAACAGGGTAGTACTACCCATGAAGGACCTACACCATACCCATTAGGGGAGTACTACTCAGTGACTAGAGGACCCGTGCCCTGGCACTATATGGGAGTACCGACTATGTAATTTTATTCTCTATGGGGTCCAACATCCTAGTACGTCTGGGGAGTACCGACCATTGGCTTGAGGACACTATCCCTAGCATGAAAAGGGTGTAAGGACTCTACAGGAACAATGTGTAAGGATGGCCTGCACCTTAAAACAGAAGGGGAGTATCGAAACCTAAAATAGAGGACCCACGCCTTACCCAGTAGGGGAGTTACTGACCTTTTTTTGCATTAGGTATATAATACCTGCACCATATTATTTTAGGGGAGTACTGAGTACAAGGTTATAGAAGCCACTTCTTGGTCCCACATGGGAGTACATACTCTTTCTTCACAAGTATCTCATAGAACATGCACCCTAATCCTATTGTAGTGTAACACCCCTGGAGGAAACCACTCAATGGAAACAAAGCCGCACCCATGATGTAGGGAGTCTCTTCTCTACCTAAGTAGAGGGATAAGGAGTACATTATCAATTATTCATTAAGGGAGTAACTATCCTAACATTTCTTTCTAAGAACCACCCCAGTCCTGCCCAAAGTTTCCTTGAACCGGGAGATCATACTCTTTAAATAAATAGGTCATACATCAAATTCTTCAAAAACTCACTTAGAGTATAACAAAAGGACCATCTCATTGCAAGGTTACCAACACCACAGATGGCTCATCAAGCAAATTCTTTGTTTGAATTTTATAGGAATTTTAGTGAAATGGGGACCGGTTGGGTGTGGGAACGGTCCGACTCGGCCCATGGGACACATCACGAACCAGTAAGGCCAAGTCGAGCTAGCCCACATGGCTAGATGGGGAACACCAACACCACCTCATCCCCCTCATAGGTGGGATGGTCCTACTAGCTCATACACGACAGTGCCACATCTATTTCTGTATCACGTAGTGTTAGGTGGAGCAACCTCCCCAGTTAACTGGTCTGCTAACATGGACCCAGTAACCCACACAACCTACAGCTAGATCCACAGCTTCTCCATGAGTGCGGCAACATTGAACGGCTACCACCACCACCGCGTTGTGCCACCCAGAATTATGGGATGCGGCTGGCGCCATGTGCCACACCCATTGCCATTGTGTGCCACCACCACTATCGTCGCCGGCCTCCGCGCAAGTAGATTCCTCCACAGATTACCATACACAGATCATTTTTTCATTTTTCAATCTATAGGGTGTTTCAGAGTCCTCAGTTAGCATTCTTTATTTCCTGGGGTTTAAATATCTGATGTGTTCTCTTCTCTGAAAAGCATTCAATCAATATTATCTCTTAAACCACCTCAATCATTCCGTTGAGATCATTGTCAAATCTCCATCGTGCCGTATTCATTCTTGATCCAAAATGTTGGCTCATTATTCCATGAATATTTGAATAATGGAAAACCTTTATTCAAACCATGAAGAACGTAAAGAACACCAAGAATATGAGTAGAATAAATCCACATCAACCAATGTGAGTAACTAACCTTTGTCGTCATTCATAAGATATTTGATCCACTATAGTCCGAAGGATTAAACTGGGAAATTTATATTAAATTAAATCATGCATGAATTAATTCCACCAAGATAAACCCAATAGAAATACCTCTAGTATGAAATAACAATCCACAGGTCATCCTATTCGTGATTTGATCCGTGTTCATCATTTAAAACCATGAACAAGGAATGAATGGAATTAAATAACAACCCCTACATGGAATTGGATCGATCGTTGATGAAGAAAGAGATTGTGATCATTGTTTGTTGATCCATTGATTCCTGATCCAAACACTAACCATTGATATATTATATCATTATTTTTCATCGTTCACCAATGAGAGGTTTTTCCAATCCTTTTCTTCTCCAGATCTCTTGAAAAAAATTTCCAGGATCGTCATTCTAATCTTATACCCCTACCTAGACATTAAATAAAGAATCGTGTTTTAACGTTTCTTCATTATTTCAATAATTAAAGGAAACAATATTCCCTATCATGGGGTAGTAGGGTCTTTGTGCTACTTCATTTATGGAGAGAAACAGTTAGCTAATCACTGTGTTGTATAAAAAACAATTTTGAAAAAAATTAATTTTTTTATGTTTATTTTTTTCCGTAAAACATCTGAAAATTAACATTTTCCCTCAACCCAACCTGGTTGAGGTTAGGTCCCTTTTAAGGGGAAAATATAATTTCAAACTCAATGATGGTCTCTAATTTTTAATTTGATAACCATTTATTATTTGTGAGGATTTGAAAATAAAAAAATAATTTTATTTAAATTAATTTATTTATGGTTACGCCCTAAAAACCAACTTTCATAGCTGAGCCACACCGGCTGATCTTAGGCTCCTTTTAAGGGAAGAACACCCTCACAAGATCAAAGTACTCTCATATTTCCATTCCTATTTACCATTTATGAGTTAAAAGGATTTGAAAATAAAATAATATTTATTCAATTATTCTATTTATGGGAAACAACTATTTTCCACTGTTAGCCCGTGCCAGCCAATGTTATGATACGCCTAAGGAAAGCGTACCCTCATGAGCTCATCTTTGATCTCAGATTTTCATTCCATGTTACTGTTTATGAGTTATAAGGATTTGAAAAACAAAATAATTTTATTTTATAATTTTATTTACAGTAATTCCATTTTTTGGTTTTCTCACTGGAGTCCCATGCTGATTAAACTTAAGTCACACCTATGGTAGACCCTCCATATTGAATGCAATTGTGCACTCAAATTTCTGATTCAAGCACCCATTTATGAGTTATTCCTCTTTTTTGGGAAAACCACTCAAACACACTATTTAAAAAAGAGCATTTTCAACGCATCATTCTGGGATCATTGGGCCTAATAATCATACACCATCTCAGTTATTGGTCTCAAAATAATCCCATATAATTTTTAAATAAATTACATAGAATTTTATGACATTATAAAATTTCAATGATCAATTTTTTTGGGATGAATATTAAAACATATTATCAATTATAGTATGTGAATATACAATTTTAATAAAACTTTAATAAAATATCCATTTCAATTTCTCATTTTATAAAAGTTCTAATTTGATTGTAGGAATATGAATTATGAATTTACTATATTGAAATAATATTACAATGATTTTTTTAAAATTTCCCTTGGAAATAAGTTTTATAGATAATAGAAAAAGTATTATTTTACAATTAAACCTTTTAATAATAATAGTATTTTATAATGTGTAAAATTACTCAATTATTTATTACCAACATGATAGAAATAAAGATAACATAATTTTTAGGTAAAAATGAATATTTTGTAAAGGACTTCTCTAAATTGCATAATTTATTTCCAATTAAATAAATTAAAATTATCTTTAACAATGAATAATTTTAATGTAATTTATATATCTTTTACCCAACTATAAGAATTTAAATCCATATTATTATAATTACCAATCACATAGTTAATGTAATATCTTCATATGCATGAAAAATGCATCTCTTGAAAAATAATTTTTTATTTGGTTTTGCAGATTTGTTATTAAATTAAATTCTACAAATTATATATATTTAATATAATAAATATTAATACATATTTTTAATAATAATAATTATTATTCTGAAATATGTAAAACTAATTTTTCTTCATAATTAGTAGTAAAAAAGGTAAAACTAGGTTACCATGGTTAAAGTCAAAATAGTTTTATTATGTGTTAATCTAAAAAGATAAGGCTTGAAATAAAGTAAATACATTATTAAAGCTCATTTATTGGTTTGTATTCAACCTTATAATTATAAAATTAAGATATGGGTCATTTTTTCGTTTCTCATTAATCTTTCACTATAATATTTAGTCTTTTAAAAAATTACATGTGTGTCACCCGCCATAATTATAAAAGGGAACGTCCAACCCTCCCCTATTCACAAATCTTTAGCCATTTTAATAGACGGAACCATATAAAATTAATTCTAAAACATCCATATCCCCATTATATTAAATAAATTATTCAAAAAATACTAACCTTATGGTAATAAGTAATCCAACGGTGGTTTCTCTAAGAGAAGGTAATCATCTTAATGGACATCTTTCTTTTTTTATTTATTCTCTGACTACATTAAATTTGGTCCAAAATATAATAGTATAATAAAAATGATATCACCCATATAATGATATATTATTGTGTTGGTGGAATAATATTTCTCCATTTCATTATCCATCAAATGGGAAATAAATTAATCGCTCGTGTGTACGGTGGACTACCTCCTCTAGAATGGGTGTAATTGTTTCCATCATTAACTCACATGGATAGCCATAGTGATGGAAATAAGGAATATATATAATACCAAAAACATTATTTTAATTCCGGAAAATTAATAGATCATCTAATTATTTACCTTTTCACTTATTAAGGAAATTATAATGTGGCTCATAAGTACGTATGACATGCCATCTCCAAGAACTGATGTGATTCATTTTACATGTCTAAATTTCCTTAATGATTATAAATATTTAAATAATGAATAAATATGATTTTTAAAAAATTAATATAAATACATATACTATAGAACTATATCCAACGTATAAGATTAATATCTTCCCTGATAAAACGTACATGAAAAATTGAAGCAGAGTACACCCAAAATAGGTTCATAATAAATAAGTGTTAAATAATGGGTGATTATATTATATAATAAGATCATATAGATTAATATAATAATAATAATTATTATATTATAAGTTAAGAACATGTTCAAAAACATTATACATGATGTTTAATCATATTCAACTAATGTGAACAATGAGGTTTGGAATTTCATCTCAATTTCCACTACATTGAGATATATTATGTATTGTGATCCTATTTTAATTTATATGGTGTAAATACAAAAAATATGAAATTTATAACATGAATAAATATTTATTCATTAGGATTAATGTTTCAATTAAATTTTAATCTTTCATGGGATTCCAATTGAAATGATAACATAGGTAAGAATTTACTTTACAATATCATTTTTATTGGATAAATTTTCTTTAAAAGAATCTTATAATATATACTTCATAAACTACATATATTCTCTTATCATATGAAAATTTAAGTATTATTCATAATTAAAAAAAATGTTTCCTCTATTTGTATCTTTAATTAAGAAAATAAAATTTTAATATAAAAACTTATCTTATATCTTTTTATGATTGTGTATGTTTTTCTTCCAAGTTTATATTTTTTAAATTGATTTAAAAAATAACCTTTTATTAAGTAAATTGTTTTTAATAATATTTTAAGATATAATTTAAATTTTATATTTACTAAAATTAATCCTTATAACTTTTTATATTAGGGTACTATTCGATTTTATTAATTAAAATTCAAAAGAAATGTTTCTTTTTAGCATATATGGAATTAAAACACCTTCCTACCACGAAAATCAATTGATGATATTTAGGTTCTTATAAATGTTTTCAATGGTTTTAAAAATAGAAATATTTATTAAAAAATTATTTTAATGTTTTTCATTTATTTATTTATTGTATAAAATAGTTTAATTTATAATATATTCAATATTTCTAATGAATTGATGGTCTTATTTTATCACTTATTAATTTTTTGATCATTAACCATCTATTATAACATTAATTTTTTTTAAAATTTTTCATTAGAAGTTATATTTTTATTAAATATTCCTATTTTGTTTGTCATAGAAATTATTGTTACATAATCCATATAACATTTCTATATATGGTTTTTTATTATTAATGTTATTTGATTTTTTGCCACAATCCATTTTTATATTATTGAAAACCAGTTTGAGGGTAAGTGGGAACCTACATAACTTTCTAAAGTTCCAAGACACATCCTCACAGACACACATTTCAAAATACTGATTCCAGTTTCAAAATAACAAAGACCTATCCACTATACCAAGACTATCAACTACACCATTTTTCAAAAATTAAAGGATACCTTCTGCACAACAAATACTGCTAATCCCGTGTCAACCAAAGAATTGACCAGTGAAATCATTATTTTTTAATCCTTCCATCAAGATGGATATTTTTTATAAGGAATATTTTTGTTAATTAAAATGATCATTCAATATTTTAGGAATGCATTGGACATGATGTAATGGCTGTGTTCTGGTTATATATATATTCTGTATGGATTGATAGTTCTAATTAATAGAATGGTGGGATATTTTTCAATTGGAAAGTCTCTTTTATGAAATTAAAAAAATATAAGAAAGATTGAAAGATTACACTGCATATATTATTTTTTACAGTCTTATTAAAAAAAGAGAAAAAATTATTTTGTAAAGCGTTGACCCATGTCAAATCTATAGAAGACACACCATTATTTGAAATCCCCTATCTTGGAAAATGGATTCGAAAAATGTATATATGATGATGTATTTCATTGAAGAAAGAGTCTTCATACAATTAATCCATTTAGTAGTAAACATCCATATGTGGTGAATAATAGAATAAGTGATTTCTTGCACAATTTTGGTGGAGTTAGATTCAAGCCATAATTTACACCCACACCAATTCCATTCTAATTAAACCACTGTAATCATTCTTATAAATTCATCATTAAGATATTTAGTATCTCTACAAGGTCTATATATGCATCCAATAACACCATATTTATGATTTATGAATACCTCTTAGAATTTGGAATGTCATGAATTTTCTCCTAAAACACTATATCTATTGAATTTAATCCATCCAAAAAATAGAGGAATCCATATAACATAAATAGTTACAATAGTAGATCAAAAATTTTCTATGATAATAAGGGTCTTGGGAATGGAAAATTCATGAATAGAGTTGATGTATTACCCCTTTTTAATTAAGTTTATATATTTCACTTGACCTATAATCTATATAATTGACAATTATAGAATAAATAGAGAATTTCATAAATCAGTTTGTTTCATTAGCTTTATATTACACATATAACTTGATAAATAATTTCTATAATCATGTTGAAGAGATTTTGTGTGAGTGGAAGGTTGAAATAATCCTTTAAGTGATCATTTATTACTTCTAGCCATAGAATCTTCACTTCAAACATATCAGAGAAAACATTCCATAGTGTTCTAGTAGTAAAAAATATTATAATAATATGGGTAATATATATGTTATTTTGTCTAAAATAAAATAAACAGAGCATAATGAGGAGCTAATGGATTTTAGGTAGAATCCCATCAAGTGTTTAGAGTGTGAAATCCTTTATGTGAGGTTGAATCTAGATGGGGAAATATATCCTTTGATCGGATCTTGGACACATGTATTTTAATAAAAATGTAAAATAGAAAGATAGTGTGACATGAAAGGTCTCATGAGACAAACCAGTTCTCCAAACTAATTAATTTTTTTGGGTATTCCTACCCATAGTTTATAATATCTTTGAAAAAGGCCTTATTGGTAATGATATTGATACATCTTATATCATCTCATCCATTATTTTTCATTTCATTAATTCTGATTTTATTTATTATTATCAATGCGATTAATACAATGATATTATGCATTAATTAATTTCATTCTAACGTTATTGATTAAATAAAATGATTCATAATTTATCTACCATTCTATACTGATCATTTATTATTTACTCACGATAGCTTCCAATGTATGTAACCCTTAATGATCATTTGATCATACCATTTTTTTTCAATCACTAAATACATTAAAAATGATCTTTTGAATATAAGTTTAAGGATGTAGAATATTTAGTTTCACTCTGTTTGTATATTTTATTTTTGTGTAATAGGGGATGAATGTTTGGATGTATTTCTTCAAGAATACTAAAATGGTCTATCCTATGTGATGGGATCCCAGGTATTTGATGAAAATGTCATAA
The DNA here is from genome assembly GCA_963277665.1 of Viscum album. Taxonomy (NCBI): domain Eukaryota; kingdom Viridiplantae; phylum Streptophyta; class Magnoliopsida; order Santalales; family Viscaceae; genus Viscum; species Viscum album. The sequence continues at coordinate 458,335,374 of OY728132.1, read as the reverse complement.
AGTGAACACTAAACCTTGGTTACTAGAGTTTGGGTAGTTATATACAACAACGAAAGTCATTTATCTTGCTGAAAAACGTGAGTATTATCATGAAATATTCTTTTTATAAGCATTGTACATTATAATACATGTATTATACGTCAATTTTGGATCTCTAGTTAATGAATTTTGAAAATAAATATCATTACATCTTTTTTATCCCTAGAATTAGAAGATACAATATAGTGGGGTAGTTATTTATACCAAATCATAGTCATAAGTCATAACTTACATACATAACTACACATGTACAGCGTGTTATACCTCTAAAACCAAATGAATTCATGGAATCTATAGACAATTAAAGACGAATGTTTTGTGTATCACTAAAAAATTCACGTCACTAATGATTATTTTTTTACCTAATAACATTTGTTAGATGTTAAATATTATTATTTGGAATTATTTTATCTACCTATCATGTCAAATGGATTACAGTTAGAACACTTCTATATGGTCTTCAAAATATTTGAATGATTGGAGTATTCTATAAAAATTTTAAAGGGGTTGATTCTTTTTTTCTTGTATCGAGACACATCGCACTGAGGTAATTTTTCATAATAACCATTACCATTTGGGAATAATAAATTTTTTTTAAGAAACACATGTATTTATTAATAAATCATCCCTATATAAAATTATATAAATTATGCTGCATATGTACAAATAAGATTATTTTTATCATGAGGTAAAATATCCTTAATGTTAAAAATTAGTTATATAAGACTAATGCCACTCCATTTTTGTAGCCTTTAAAATAATATTGTTTTAGTATTATTTATATTACTATTTATTTAGTGAAATATTATATAATAGTATATATTTACAATTATTTATCTTATAATATATTTTCTAATAATATTTAATTTCATCATAAATCATCATTTTCATTCCCTTAGTATGATATACATTGTCATATACAACTACAATGATATCAGATGATCCATATATTATATTTATATTAATTTATTTATTATAATTTAGTTATTCTTCATGTGTAGTTGAATATATATAACATTGATCATATTTTCTAGTAGATCAAGTGTTCATCTGAATCATAATGAAAAAATTCATTGATAAATAGAAATTTTAGTCTGGAAAAATAATTTTAGAAGGGTTTTTTTTCATGTTATCCTACAAATATTTTGAATTCATCCACAACTTCCTCATACACTTTCATCAAAAGATTAGAATCCATCCATTTTTTATATATATTCAATCTATCTGGTTCATCAATATTTTTATTTCAGTAAATAAATATATTAAAATAATTATATGCCTACATACATAATCAAACTTATACAAATAATTAATACAATGTATATGTATAAAGTATAACTTATGAATATATAGATTTTATAAAGTACACATATAAATAATATATATATATGTGTGTGTGTGTGATATTATATATACATATATGAAGTATCACATAAGGTATATAAAATTATAAATATAAAGGGTAAAACATATACATATATAAGTTGTATAATATATACATATATGAAGTATATAAAATATAAATATAATTTATAAACATATTAAAAAAATATAAATGATAAATTTACAATATTCTAAATAAATTCCATTAAGTATTAATAAGAAAGTATTAAAATAATATATATATATATATATGACGTTTTCAAAGTATATATAAAATTACTAATATATTAATACATAATAAAATTACATATATATATATATTACACAGTACATATACATATATGTTAACATTATATATATTATGTTAACATGTAGGTATATATGTTGTGTAATATATATATATATATCTATGTGTGTGTGTCTGTGTGTGTGTCTAAATATATTATGTTTTATATATATTAGTGCGTGTATATATATATATATGTATGTATATGTTTGATGAAAAAAATTTATATATATATATACACACAAAGATCTTATAAGTATAGATATACACATACACACATGTATGTATGAATGTGTTTGTATGTTATTTAATTGATATATTTGAACAACAAAATAAATTATTGCAGGGAGATAAATATACAATGAATATATTTAGGGTGTTTAGCTGCAATTTAATTTCCTCTAAACCATATATTGGTTTTTAGGAAACCACTTCATAAATTATTATAAAAATTTCTTCATGACGGTTTAATTCTATTTAGTAATATTTTAAATAAGTGTCATTTTTTCCCACATCATGGAAATTATGTATTCATTTTTTGGGCATAATATTATAATATTATTTAATTAAAATAATCGTTACTAATAATTTTGTCAATGGATTTATTTTTTAAGGGTTTTTATGATTGAAATCACCACTGAATTTTTTATTCATTGTTTCAATTATTAGTATCTAGTTAAACCACTTATAAAAATTAAAAATTAAAAAATGATTAATAAAATTTATTTTATTTAAATATAAACCAATTAAAATATACAAATAGAATACCCCACAAGAAAATATTCCTGACTTTAAATATATATATATCAAAATAATTAAACATCCATTCAAAATAAATTAAATTATCAGTTGAATATAAGTATATATATTTTATCATAAGTCTAATAGTTATTTTCCCTCAACCCACTACAACCCCAAACACTCCATTGGCACCAAATGCATCCCACCACCTCTGCTATTATTTACAAGATCAAACTAAAAATACCCAACACATCACCATCAATTCTACTGAATTAAGAAAAAATGGAAATTGGAAAAAATTAACATAGTAAAAAAATAATTACTATATGATCCATGACAATGTTAAACAAAAATAAACCAAAAAATATAAGCATTCATAAATCCATCTCAATATTTTCGGGGTTCATAAGTCATACCCCACACTATTTTTTTAATATCTGTTAATGAAAATAAATTTCTAGTTTATGAATGGGAAAATAAAACACATTAGCCATGGTAAAAAACAAAAAAAAAACAAAAAAAACTGACATCGAATTCAATATTACAAAAAAATTACTCTTGTTTTGATATCACTATGAATGAACATTTATTAATGAAAACTAAAAATGATATCACCAATTAAAAATATAATTTTTGACTATTTTTATATAAAATAAATTCTTATTATAAAATATGTTCATGATAAAAAATAAATATTTTGAAAAAATAATGACATGATATGATAAATAAATAATCACAAATTTAAAACCAAGTTAATTAGAGTCCTTAAAATCATTATAAAAACAATGAAAAGTTATTCCAATCCAAATAGCAATTATGAAACCTCATTGTCACTATGTTTTATTATTTTGGGTAAATATAAATTTTTCGTATTTTTAGTTTGAGAACATACATTTCATAGAGAAACTTTTTTTTGAATCCACTACCATAAAAGGTTAATGGGAAATATTGTAGGGTGTTTTGTGTAGAGGGATGCAAAATTTATTTATTAATCCAATGTTTATTCTTCATGGTAGAAATTTTTTTTCCTAAAACATGAGACCTCTATGAGAAATAACCTGGGTTATTTTGGTTCTTGTAGTACTAAAAAAAATACATTTATATGGTTAGAGAAAACCATGTTGGCAATTAAACCGTAGTGTTTCACTTTATTTCATAGTGCTTTTGTATGGCTGAATATTTATTTGGTAAACCATTAATCCCAACCATGTAAGATTCACAATTTTTTTAATAGTCATAATTTTATGCCCCCCATCACTATGATATTGTGTACTAATCCCTTCTATTTTTCATCCTCATATTCTCTTGGTAACAGGGAATGAAAAGGGAAGCTACAACTTACATCCTCATGTATTTTTTCCCCACTCATTCTATCTCATATATATCACTTGAGATGTCTTTTTCATTTCTACTCATTATTCTTCCTCTATTCTTCTATATTATTTCCCACTTGGATTTCTCTTTCACATGAATCATAGTGGATAATGGGACCAAAAAATATTTGAGATTGACCAAATAATTATTTATTTATTATCTAAGGTTAAATATTGTATTTCTTTCTCATTTGTTTATTAACAATCAAGGTTGACACATCATAGAGGGTGTAATATTAATACTGGTTGGATTTTCAATGAAATTTCTATTATATTTTATGTCATGAAGTTCTATTTTGTTTATAAATTATTTCATACAAAATTATAATGTTATATATAGTATTTTTTGGTTTAAAAACTATTCCAATATTAATATACACATTGTATAATAAGAACTTTATCTACATTCATGTATTGATTTGGAAATGGAATGTTTTGACATATTAAGTGTTTGATGTCATGCTAAAATGGTTATAACATATGTAACACGATGTTTTAATGTCATTATTAGAAAGAGTTATCTTTTATTGAAATTTTATAAGCATTTTAGGGGTTATAAGATAAATCTTAGTGTGTTTGTGGCTTATATAAAATGGTTTGTATGGTATGTTTCCTTTTTGTGGGTTAAAAATGAGTTCTAAATCATGGGAATATTTCCAAAAGGATTTAAATGTGAGTTTTTAATATTATGTTTAATGTGATTTTTTCATATGAGATTTAAAATAATGAATAATGTCTTATCATTTTAATCAAACATTGAAAGTACCGTTTTTACATTATAAATAAGTTGATTTAATATTCTCAGACCCTCATTAAGACCCTTTTTGTGACATTTCATTCACACAATTCTTTTTCCCATAGGAAGACGTTTATTATTGTTATTTTATTATATTCTTATATATCAGGAATTTAATGATATGTTATTTTTTACTGATAGTGTTCAAGAGGTGAGATGAGGTTTATTTCAAATTTTTATCATTACTGATTCAGGTATATTATTTATGCCTTAGTATTTTCTTACCCCCACATTGACTAGTTTAGGGGGTTTATTTTTGACTTTTTTATATAATATTGTTTTTATTTTATCCTATAGAATAATTATTTGGTTATCATTAATTTGTTATACCTATTTGGTATCATGGTTCCTAGCATGTTTGTATTCGATTTTTAATTTGTTTAGTTTGTTTTAAAACTATTTATTAAAAGATCTATAATGTGTGATTTTTAATGTAAGTGCTAAATGTTTTATAAATTTTTTTTAAAATTTTTTTTGGAAAGGTTTATCAAAGGGATGGGTGTTTTTCATGTGTTTTAAAATATTTATATTCAGGATTTGAAGGAAAACTTAAAGAATGTGTTTTTGGAATTTTCGAGTATCAAAACAAATGATTTTAAAACAATTATGAATTTGTTTCATAGAAAGGATAATTTTATTATTTTTAAAAGAATATATTGGTATACTATATTGGTTGTTACATTTATATATACTTATTGGAAAGTGAAAAACGTATTTTCTATGATCTGTTAAAAATTTTGTTAATGAATGGAATTTCATAGAATTATTAGTGAGATCTTAGAAGACACATTTCACTCACACCCTTCGTACACACCAATTAATGGATGTGTATCCATCCCTGTTGATTTATTTTGGTTCACAAGAATTTTTTATGCTTCGGTGTTCATATTGGTCTATTATTTGGTGTGTGGAGCTAGTGAGTGACTATGGGTCACAGGGAGTTGTTTATGATATTGTTATATTTTATTACCATGGATGTATCGGCTAATACAACATGGCCTATTTTATTTTCTGTACTCGTGTGTCTACATACACTATTTTATATTAATTTTCAAATACCAGATAGATTTTTATTCTATTTATTCCTTGTTTGTATTATTTCTATTTTATATTAATTATTATAAATGGGTTTCCAATGTATGTATAGTCATATATAATAATTTTTTGATTATATTCTTTGTTCAAATTATTGTATTAGGGTGAAAAAATTACCAATTGTTTGTTCCTAATAGCCACAAAATAGTTTCTAGCCTTTGGGGATTGATAATTACATTTGATCCCAATGGTGAATCATTTGGATGATGTTTCAAGTATGATTAGGTTTGTTCATTATAAAATGTTTTAGAGTATAGATTCTTTATAGGTAATATTCATATAAAGAACTCTCTAGTTTATTTGGTATTTCATGGTAAAATAGATATTGAAATTTTTGATGGGACACGGGCTATTTTTATAGAGTATATTCTTCTTCACAACCACTCATGATGATGATTGAGTTACCATATTTAGTTTTTATTTTGTCTTTTTATTTATTATTTTTGTTGGGTTGAGGTTTTAGTTGTGGTATTTTTAAAATTGTAAAAATTGTATGTGTTTTCATAGGGGATATATTTGTATATGGGCTGAAAAAAATTTAAATGCATGGGGTTATATATAATTAATTATCAATCCATATAGTGATTAAGCAGTTGATTTTGGAAAATTTTCTTTAAGAATTCTATGATTAGAACCTTTACCATCATATGCTACGTAAAATTCATTACTAATTCTATGTCCTATTTGGTTTTTATAATTATAAAATGTAATAATTATTTTTTCTTAGTGGTCCTTGGTGATGAAAAAAAAATAAAGCTGGGTCTTATAATATTTTAATGATACTAGATCAATTTTTTTTTGATTTTTGTGGAAGAATTTACTTGTTTCATTATGGTGAAATTGGTCTTGTGTATAAAATGAAAATTTTATGAGAAGGAAATTGGGATTTAAATAATTCCTTATAGATTTATTATAAAATGATTCTATATTTTGAGGAATATGTTTAGAATTGTTTTACTTTATTATGAAATCAAAGAAACAATTCATTTATAGGCATTATTTATATTTTGAAATTAAATAAAAGTGGTATTTTGATTCATTTTTAGGGATGCGGTTTGTTGAAATAAAAAATAAAAAATTAGAGTTTTTATAGGTTTGTGTATTTAAAAGTAGTTGGGGTTTGTAAATACAAATTGTTTTGGTTTTTTTATTTTGAATCTTAGTGGGTGTTTAAAATGGTTGAGGGTTTTTTTAAAGGGTGTGATTTTATTGAAATGGAAAGTCAATTTTTTTTGAATTGCTTTAATTTTAAAATTTATAATTTAAACTTATTATTAAATGTTTTCAATGGATTTATATGGTTTTTCTTCAATGAAAGTTTGAATTCTAAACAACTGATTCATTTATTTTACTGATGTGATTAATTTTAAAATTGGAAATTATATAAGTGTCTTTCTTATTTTAATATATTTTCATTCTGGTTTTTTCCTTGAAGAAAATTGGTATTATTTGATTTATTTTATGATGCATCACCAATAATGGTTAATATATCATGTTATTTTTAGAAATATCACTAAGAATGGTCTAAAAAAATAATAGAGTGATTATTTATAGTGGTAGTAACTTTCATGTTCTTCGCTCTACTCAGACAATGAATATAGTTTCAAATTATATTTTCTTTTCTCTAAAATTTAATAGTGACTATTTTCATCGTCTAAGGTATTGTTTTCCAAATGGGATATAGTTTGGATATTTGTGTGAGGATATAATTAGTTCCATATAGTGATCCTTTCATAGAGGGTTGAATCAATGATGAATAATCACTTTGGAATTTTGGGTATATTTTTTATGTTTCATTTTTAGATACATGATCAATGAGTTTAGAGTTGTTGTGTTTTTTAATATAATTTTCTTTTACGTGTTGCATAGTTTCTTTTGGGATGATATTTCATAATTTCTTTTTCCTTTGGGATTTATATGCCTCATTTGGATATGCTTTGTATAGAATTTTGGTTTTGCTTTCTTACTAGTGATAAATAGGCATGATATTTGGATTGATTATTTGAATAATGAAACACCATGGGTGGATGAATATGTAATTATGGTGTTTATTTATTATAGATTGTGCCTTGTGTACCACATAGTGATTATTTTCTTTCGAGATCACCATAAGATGGTAAGTCATGATCTTGGACCCAGGTTATCCCTAATGTTGTTTGGGGAACCAGGTTTAAAACCATGTTGTTTCTTATTGAATAATGTACTAGCTATATGCTTTCTTATGTTATTTTGGGATATGATTTATTTACCAATTTATGGGGGTCTTTTTCTGTTCCTTGGTTTTTTATCATCCAGATTGGAATTTTAAGTTATACTTCCTTTATGGAATTTGAATTAGTTACTTAGTGGTGGGTTGTTGTTGAAGGATTTTTGTGGGTTCCTTGATTTTTTGTATAAAACATACTTTTCTATAGATTCCCCTCTTACTAGAGTGGGTTTTAATTGTTTTCACCATTTCTGATTAATTTTATATTATAGGGAGGCTTATGTTTGGTCTTTATTATCACAAAAAGTTTGTTATCTGGTTGTGGAATAAATAATTGGTTAGGTTGGAAGATATTGATTGAGGTTTTTATGGATTTTTCAAGAGATTATTCATGTTTAGGGCCTTTTTTATACCCAATATAATATTTTCCCTAACCTCCCGTGCCACTTTTATTGAAGTGTGGAGATTCTTTTGGTTTTTTTAATTATTCATTTACTAAGGGATTTATGGGGTAAGAAAGTGTCTTGGTAGAGATAATTTTGAAAACATCATGTCACTATTATTTTATATTTTATTATATTTAGGGAAATTTAAATTTTCATGAGTTCATCTTGAAATATAGAGTTTTCTGAAAAAGTATCATTTGTGCTTAGTTAACGGGAAACCATAACGGGAAACTTTTGAATTGGGACTTCTATTACATTTTTAATCACATTAGTAGTCTACTTGGGTAGCACATAGTGTTTCTTAAAACATTGGAATTTTAGGGAAATCAATCAAGGTCCTTTCATTACTCTGAGTACTAATGTATAACTTGTTCATGATTTGAGAAAATCATGGAAGTGGTCTTACAATAGTGTTGTAATTTTAAGAAGAGATATTTTTATGGTTGGAACATGGTTTCATAAACCATGTGGTCAGACCGCATCAGTATATATGTACCATCGAGTATCTATTATAATTTTTTTAAATGGGTTTCAAGATCTTGAATTCTAAATATCAAATTTGGAGAGTTTTTTCAAATTGTTAAATTATAATTTTCCATCCCCATGATTTTAAATACTAAATCCATATTTTCTTCCACCTTGATTTTTATTAGTCATAGGGTATTTGATGGGGAGATCCATACCACAATCTTATTGGATATTTGAGCCTAACTCCTTTGATTTTAGGTATCCATTATACAACATCTTCTTTATTTATCATCATTTCTATATTCCTCAATTCTATTTTCATCTATGATTCTATTTCTCATATAAAACCTAATGGAAATTGTGCTCAAAATAACAATTTTAGGGCACCTATTAATTTTTTTGTTGTATATAGGTTTTGGATGGTGTTTTTCATTATTGATTGTGAATTCTCTATTGAAGGATATGTGTCGTGATTATTTTTCACTTGAAAGGGTAGGGGTTTCTTTGTAATTTACATTTCAATTCATGTCTCTAAATTATTGTTTGTTTATAAATTCTTCCTTACAAAATTAAAATGGTATATATTATATCTATATTTGGTTTAAAGGAATTTACATGAACCTCCACGCATAAAAAATGTTTCTTTATGGATTTTTAGGTTTTTCTTTGGAAATATAATGTTTTTACAGACAAATCCTTTGATAAACCTTTTAAATTGTTTTCCAAGGGGGAATATGTTATTTCAAATTAGTGTTCGGAAAAGGGTTTACTTTTAAAGAAAGGTTTTATGTATTTAAGGGGTTTTTGATAAACAGAAGTCTGTCTGTGTGCATTTGTGTGTGAGAGTTACTTATATTAAATTGGTTTTCTAGTTTTTCTGGTCATGGAGTTCTTTAAAATTTACATCCTAATGATTGGTTTATTTCCTATTGGAACTTATTTTTTGTTTTGAAAATTAGATTTCAGGAGAGATTTTTTAAATGTTATTTCAATGGATGAAAAGTATCAGGGTTTTTGAGATGATTTTGAATGTCTCTTTTAGTAGTTTATAAATAATTGGTTTGTTCTTGAGAGACCCTTATTAATCCCCTTATAATTTCAATTGGTTAAACATATATTGGGGCTTTTAGGGGTTGTCTACAGTTTCTATTCCATTATATAATGTTTTATCTTGAATATAAGGAAATGAAGTTATTTTTTGGGAGGGAGTAGAAGGTGGGAAGTGGTTTAATCAAAGTTTTTTTTATCATTTTTGATTAATATAATTGCCTCTAGACTTGTTGTTTTATCACATCTATTATAACTTATCAATCGAACAATGGTATCTAATTGGGGTTTTGATTCATTATATTCCTTCTTGGTGTGTTAGCAGTAGATAGTGAACTATGAGAGTAGTTCTATCATAGGGATGTATATTATACTCATTGACCCAAAAGTGTGGAGAATGGGTAGGAGAGGCTTTGACATAGGGGTCACTAGAGAGAGTTAAGTGAGTAACCAGTTCTATCATAATTCATGTTAGACCTATGGAGATGACCATGATTCATTATTCCCATCACATAATATTTAGGTTATTTTATTTTAGTTTTCATACATCCATTAGTTTTTATTTGATTCCATGTAACCATTGTTTATTTATTATAATTTTACTATATATCTTTAATATCCAGGTTCCAATGGTGGTTGTATTCTTTTTCAATAGTGTTTGATTTATTTTTAACTTGTTTCATAAATGGTTTGGAAAGTATATTTCTAAATGTAAGTGGTTTTTTTTCTAATTGGTGTTTGAGATTTTCGTTTTGAAAGGTGGGAGGGTTGGGTTTTGTTCAATTTGTTTTAAAATAAATTCATTTATTGAATGTTTGAGGTTGGAAAACAAGGATTTAAAACAACTTATGAATTTTTTTCTTAGAATGTTTTATTTTACGGTTTTCAAAAAATGAAAGGTGGAATTTTATGTTTATTTTTTCCTTAATGAATGCTAATTGAAAATTAGAAAACCTATATTATAAATCATGTCCAAACTATGAGTAATTAAATTTTTAATAAATAGTGTTTTTAGACTCCTTTTTGAGATCCTTCTTGGCATTTTTTTCTCACACTATATATGCACATTGGTGTATAGGTGTTCATATAGCTCTATAATTTTATTTTAGGTTCCCATGTCATCAATCTATTTTGGTGTTGAACATATCCTATTAATTATCAGGTAGTGAGGGTGAGTGGTCATGTGTCACAAACAGGTGTTTGACTTGTTGTTTTATTTTGAGACAAAGGTTATATGGGCCAATTCATCTTGGTGTATTTTTCAAAAAGTAATCTTGTATCTTCTCCCAATGTATTCTATTTATTTTTATATCTTGGATTTTTTTTTAATATATATATTCCCAATTTTTCTTGTTTATATTATATTTCTACATATTTAGTATACATGGATTCCTAACATCTTGATAGGTAATTATAGATTCTAATTTGATTCTTCATAATTTTTATATAATTTTATATGGGTGAAACCATCCCAAGATTATGTTCTTAATACACAAACACTAGTATAAATCCTATGGGTATCAAGAACACATTTTGACCATTGGTGAATATGTTTATGTAACGTGTCTATTCCTCATGGAACAAATTTTAACATAAAAAATATAAAATAATATCCCACTAATTCTATATAGAATAATAGTCTAATTACATAAAAATAAACCTAATTATAAAAAAATTGTATCTCCATTGTTTATATTTAAATAAAAAAAATATAATAAAAATATAAAACTTTAATAAATTTATCACAATTAAATAAATTCAATTAAATATGCCAACTAAAGGAAAATTAATCAACCACATTTTGGAAAGGACATAAAAATAAATCATCCTTCATACAATATAATTATAAAACCAAAACCAAATAATAAAAATATTCTTGAAAAAATATAATTTATATAACACATTTAATAATTTCATTTTATTCACAATAATTATTTATTTAGTTTAGAATTTACCTTTACAATATGATCTATCAATATATGATTTTTCCCTTGAATTATGAATGAATTATTATAATATAATAAAAGTACTAGATTTTCCATTTCATATTTTTATTGATCTTATGTGTTCTTATTGGAGACTTGTTCTTTAATCCTTTCATTAAACCTTGAAATTTACCTTTATGAATCCTAATAAAAAAACTTTTTGAGAACCTAATATATAGTGTATTGGAGAAGGATGAATATGTGAAATACTAGAAAAGTATTATTTGTTGTAATGAATAATCTATACCCTATACATGATCATGATGCTCCTTCACTAAAACATGTGAAACTACATCATTATAAAAATTATGTGATGATTGTCATGGATTTATATCCCATGTTTATAAAAAATTGTCCTATAATTACAACAATATTCACAATGATTTTATTAATTATATAAACTCTATAATATAATATAATTAATTAATATTTCATTACTAGGTATATATTATAATGATATAATATTAAATAATAATTATAATATTGTTTCTATTGGTTTCATTCATGAAACAACCATTATGTTTTATTTTAATATGTATTCACTTCTATATTTATCCAACTAGGTTACCAAAGTCTCAATCCTTTATAAAAATTGTGTTTGTATTTATATATATTAATATGGAAAAATAATTTATGTATAATATATGAATATAAATAATTGTGATTAAAATATAACAAATATTAATAACTTCATAGAAAAACTATACGTACTATAGGAGTGAAGAATTTTTTAGTTTCCATGAGTTAGTGTATTTTTAATAAATATTTAAAAAACGATACATTAAAAATTATAATGCTTATGTGCTTATTTTTTTTATGTTAAAATGAAATATGATATACCCCCTAAGATTAAACCCTATTAATATCAAAAGGAAACCTTCATAAACTATATACACATAAAAATACAAAATTTCATACATTAAATAAATTCTTAGAGATATTTCATTAAACCCATGTCATAATCTCTACTAGAATTTTCTCCATTTCAGGTTCAAATTTTCATGCTCCCTGATTGAAAAATGGAATCTTGAATATCAAAATCTAAATCATTTTGAAATTAAAAACATTAATAATTATAATTATATGGAAATTTTTTAAAAAATATATTAAATTAATCACTAATTAATAAAAAATTCTATTACCTTTATTTATTTGTTGTACACCTCATTCTTTTAGGACATCGAAACGTTCCTGCATTATTTTTAATTATTGGGATGAATCACAATCTCATACGAAATTTTACCGAGTATTTTTCAATACATGTTCAATACATGAGATGTTAGATCCCCAAAGTCATCAAATGGAATGAAAATTTATAATTATCTAGATTATTATACATCATTTACATCTATATGTATTTATTTATTGTAATTTACTTTACATTGTTCAAACATATGTAATTGAACTTGTTTTTAACATGGCCTCAAGCACTCCAACTCATATACTATAGGTCATCAACTATAAGAAGGGGTATAATGATTGTATGGTTGAAATACTATACCCACTGGGTCATATTTAAATACATCAGGTGTATAATGAAATAATTTGATGAATGGAATAAGAGTGTAATAATTGAGAATTAATAATAAACTAATAACTCGGCCAATGAAAAATAATTCAACCCTATATGAACATGTTGAGTCATAAAAACAAATAGTCATTATACATTAGGTGAAGTAATAGGAAAGGAAAGACTAAAAATTTAAGTATATAAATAAAATACTTCAACATTCCAAGGCATTCTAAGTACATGCTTAGTTGATACTCATAAGATTGCATGTGTAGTCCTAGTACAAAATGAAAGATATCTTAGAGCATAGTTCCTAACCTGTAATTAGGATGTCTTTATGGGTACCAAAAAATGTCCTAGATAGGGTGTGAGTCAAACACATAAGGACACCACCAAAAATTTCAAGTGAAATCAATTTTGTGAGTATAAAATAATGCAGTTTTTTATGTATAATGAATAGAGTAGTAAATGGTGAATGTAATATTATTATTTCATATTCATCATAAGATTCATGGTAGACCATGCCTACTTCATCGAAATACAGAATGCCTCCAAACATGTGTCATCATGTATATATATTCCCATAGGTGAACCAATATATGTAAATATATACATGAATTGGTGAGGACCTAAGGAATAATACTAAGTAATTAATTATAATATTATAAGTTTCAAATTTTGAATAAGGGATTCAATAATCAAATATCTCAAATGAAATAATATAGGACATAATTCTTAAAATTAAAATTAATGATAAGGGATTCCATGTCCAATAGTATCAAGTGAATGATATGGGAAGACATTCCAGTCAATCTCAAATGAATTATTAGGTATCATGCCCAATGATAACTAGTAAATGATTAGGGAAGGCATGCCCATCAGTTTAAAATAAATAAAAAGGGAATTAATTTCCAATGATCACAAATAATTTATAAGGGATGTCGGGATAAATGATTGCTATATAAATAGTGATAGATTCCATGCCTGATAATTTCTAGTAAAATTTTTAGAGATCCAATTCCAAATAGTTTCCATATATATAAGTATACATCATAATTTAATGGGGGAAATGATGTTTAAAAAAAATACAATTTCATTCTAAAAATTAAACTATAATAAAATTAACCAAACCCACCTTTTCACATGGTTTGGTCACATAGGCATATGCATGGCTCACGTAACATGGTCTTACCATTCAATTTTCACTGATATTATTTTAAAATTACAAACAAAATGGAAATGTAACACATCTTAAAAGGAAGTACATTTCATAGGAAATAATATTAATAAATATTACAAGAATATGTAGAGTTCATTATGTAGTATATATGTCTCTACTTGTACATAAAATTCACCATTATTTATTTAACCATCAATTATTTAGTGATTTTTCTAAATGGAAAACTAATTCCATTTAACGATTTAAAGGTTCATCCAATTCAAATATGGTTCCCACTAATAAAGGGGAAAATCACCATTCCCCAAGGGGTATTTAATTACATAAGAAAAGAATAGTTTTCTATGAATTTCTAATGAAACAAACAAAATGGGTGGTTTTTGTTGAGGCACACAACCTCTAATGACACAATTGGGTCTCAAGAATAACAAATTTGAGGTATTAGCAATTTATTAAGTCAATTACAATATTTAGTGTTGACAAACGGAGAGTCTGGGACATGACATAATGGAGAATCTTATAAAAGATGTTACTTTGAGAGGAAATAATACTAACCATCTCACTCATGCTTAATAATACTTTATCATCAAAAACCCTATTCTTATTTGAGCAAGAATGATAGATATTTTTGGAATGAAAACATATCCTTTGGGATTCCAACGTATCCAACGGTGCTCGATTTGAACTAATAATTGTATAAACACACACCAGGAAGAGGGGAATAGTGGGGGGTTGTGTGGTCAAGGAAGATATTGGGTGAAATATGGAATGAAATTTGGTTAAACCCGTTTTAAGGGAGAAGGAAAAAATGATTATTTTTTCATTTTTAGAGGTTCATGGTTAGGTTGCACAGTTTGGATAACCATGAACCTACCATGAAACTTGCTATTTCAAGGACCCTATCACCATATTGTCTAACAACACAGTCAAATAAAAATTTAATAATTTATACACAAGGAATAGCCCAACCATCCACACCCCTCACAACAAAGAGAATGGTTAAGATAGCTTGTGTAAACCATGTAGTTCAGTTATATAATTTTCTATAGACCCTTTATCGGGTCATGCATCCTCCCATGAACTATATAAAAAACGTTGTATGGCCCATATAGAGTTATATGGTGTTGGTTAATAGTGATAAAAAACTATGTTCTAATAATTTTCCCCCATTACCTTTCAAAAAATTGGGCATCTGGATACTGACAATTCAATAGCCTATTCAAACACCTAAGACACTTATATTGGATCGAAATATGATGTATATGCTCAATATACAAGAGGGGTGAATTGTATAATTTAAAAAATTTCATTGGAACTTTTAATGTTGATATAAAACTTTCTATTGTTTAACAATGTTGAACAAGGTAAATTCACAAGACCTATTACTTCTACAAACATGGTAGATTCCGGAAATATGGTTTCAAAAATAAAACATAAGAAAACTTTACAAGGAAAAAGATTCTACCTTAAATCATATAGAATCTTACTAATCAAAGTACAAGTACAAGAAAGTATAATATAGTTATTCTTACTTTATTAATCAATATGCAGTGGAAAAAAAACTTGAAATAATACAAGTAACAATTAATAAATCTTTTAACCCAAAGAGTAGGATATCCATAAACCTTGGATAAAGATCCCTTGATTTAGACTTTCAAGAATGTATGTCTTACCCACAACTGGGTAATCCCTCGATTAGAATATTGTTGTCTCTCTTGATAACCCTACAAGACCTTTAACTTCAAGGTAGTCGGCACCTCTGTCTTCCTTATCAAGGAAGTCCTCAAACATTAAGGTAGTTAGCACCTCTATCTTCATATCCCTGGAATCCCTCGATTTTACACAGCAACAATAGGATTCGCACGAAGAAATCTGAACAAGATGTTCTGTATGCACAATGAATGTGAATCTCCCTCTCTAGAAATAACATTAGCAGCATGTAATGTCTAGGTTTGTAGAATAGTGGCTCAGTCATGAGCTCATACAAATGATATTTTATTTATAGGCATATTTCCAATGGTCAGATCCCTCATCCGACAATAATATTTTCCCTTGAATTTCAGAGGAACCTGTACACATATCACTCAAACAACAGTTGGTTATAAATAGAATGCATGACATCATTTTAAAACTATAACTAGAGTAAGTAAAATAAGGTTTCTCAACTAAATTTATTATTCGGGGTCAAAGGAAAAATAATGTTCGGAGTCAAAGAGAATGAACATTCAGATTCTATATTGCATGGATATTCCGATTATGTTTTTCAAGGAATTCAAAATCATAATTCTGTAGAATTTATAGTCTGAATTCTGAGGAATTCAGAGTCTGAATTCTATGGAATTTGGAGTCTGAATTCTAGGAAATTTAGAATCTAAATTATAAGTAATTCGAAGTCCTATTTATAAGGAATTTGGAACCTAAATTATAAGGAGTTTTAGAACCAGAATTCACAAGGAATTCGGAACCTGATTTCTAATGAATTGGGTGTCTGAATTTCAGAGAATTCGGAATCTAAATTTCAAATAATTAGGAGTCGAAATTCTAATGAATTTGGAGTCTTAATTCTAAGGAATTCAGTCTCTGAATTTTAGAGAATTCAGATTCTGAATTTTAGAGAATTTGGATTCTAAATTTCAAATAATTTGGAACCTGAATTCAGATCCTGAAAAATATAATACTCTATATCTAAGTATTTATATAATTCCAAGGTTTTTGATGTGAAACCAAATTTTTCACATATGAATAAAAAGATTTATATTTAGAGAGACTAAATTATGAATAATGAAAAAAGGTAAGGATAAATTTTCCTTAGGGAAGCAAAGTTTTTTTTATTATGAAAAATCTTAGGGAAAATGAAATTTTCCTTAAGAAAGAGTGTTTTTTATTTTCAAAACATGAAAGAATGGAAAATTTATAAATAAACCATATTTACTAAACAATATCCCCCTTTTTAAAAATCACAAAAATCCTTATGAAAAATAATATAAGGACTTAGAAATTTAATGGGCTTGTAAATAAAAACGTATATCCCTTTACTTATGGATCAATGTGAATATGACTAACTCCCCCTTAGGCTTCAGAAAAACTATGGATCATATTATTAATTTCCTGAGTGAGTTTTTTTATTTTCTTGCATATGAAAATATTCATGATGAAAACTCCCACTTAGATGAACTCCCCCTAACTTAGGGAAATTTTATTGTTTCTGTGTATTCTTTTTTGACATTCCTTTCTCCCCATTTGTGATGTTCAAAAAGAAATATAGTAAATGGAATAGAAAATATGGCACCTGAAATATTAGTACTAAACAACCAAAAAATATGAAGAGAAACTAAAAATATATTATGTTGGAAAGAATTTGTACAATAGGAAAATACAACTAAAGATCAGATTTGGAAAATATTATCCTTCCATCTCCTTCGACATCATATACTTTACTATGGTTTTCAACTTCTTGAGCTACTTGTGATCCTCTTCCATGCATTTGGGAAACTGATCTTGATATTCTATTTTATTCTCAAATTCTTTAATTTTATCTTCCCGATGATTAAGATATTCTGTTTGGGCATTCATAACTTCTTCTTTTCTTCTCTTCAATCTAAATTCTGAGTTTACTTTCTCTCATCCAATTCATGGCCACCGAGTTTAGCTTCCCATTCAGATCATTCACTTCTTGCTTTCGAGAAGTCTGTTCAAGAGTTTTCTTTTCCATAAAACTATTATTGAGATCATTCACCTTCACATATTTGGTGTCAAAATCATCCTTGACACTATCCTAAAATTCATCAAAGATTCTTATCTCTTCTATTATCTTCCTTGACTAGCTTGTAATCTTCTTGAAATATCTTTTATAATCCTCTTATCCAAGGAGAAAGGTCTTGAATTATGCCTTGAGATTGACACATTTATCTGTCACTGTGGATAATGAATACGATATTTGATTTAATGTATACTAAAGCATCTGAAATCTTGAGTCTATATTAGGAAATATTAGAATATTCCCAACCGTCTTCTTCAAAGACTGAAAAACAAATGCATGTCCACAAGAAGATGATTCTGAATCCATGACTTTGGTTGGTGATGATTCTTTGTCAATCTCAGCAGCCTTCCTTTTCGATGAAGCACCCACATTTTTCTTCATTACCACAAATTTTAAAGGTGTATCAACTATCACCTCTTTTTGCTTATCATCATTTGGAATGACTTCTTCTTTATTAGGTGTTTCATTTTCACTATCTAATAGCTGAACAATTTTATCTTCATCAACTTATTCCTTCTTGTCTCTTGCCTCAATATCCCTTGGGTGAATGAATTGATTATTTCTACTTTCATTTTCATACAACTAATTCACTTCTTCCTCACACTTCTCATATTTTCATAGTGTAGAAAGTTTTGAGGACTCGACTTTAGATGTTCATATTGATAATTTATTAGAAGGACTTTCCTTCTCATGATATAATTCTATTTTATTTATTATATCATCAGTATCACCACTCCCTTATTTCTCTTTTTCATCCACTTCATCTTCTTGCACTATTTCTTCTTCTTGATGCCATTACAGAATCACCAACTTCTTTCTTGGAGTCTCTGGTAATGGTTCTATCAAAAAAGATTTTGGTATCGGAATTTGTTCAGAGACTTTTTCAGTATCCTTAAGAAGAGATTGTTCTATCTCAACCTCTAAAATTTTCTTCTTTTTATTCTTCTATTTTTGTTCCATTTCAATATTCTCCGTAGTCTCTTCCTTCAATGCTTTTTCCTTAGTAGGGTCCAAGAAAAACATAGTCTTCCCTTCCTTCTTGTTCTTCTTATCTTCTCTCCACTTAACCACTACCTCCTCAGGATATGTCTTTTTCTTCATTGGCTCTGAAGGAGCTGATTGAGTTTCCTTATCCAATAGAGATTTTCCTTTCTCTTCTAGTTCCTTCTCCTTCTTCTTCCTTCAACCATTTTCATAGGATTCATCAAATTTCATCTTTTTTGATAGAGCTTCAACTTCTGCTTCTAACAAATCATGAAATTATCCAGATTGACTATTAAATCCAACATTCATCCTCTTTAAAGTATCATCACTCACAAGAATCACCTTACAATTTATTGGATTATAAATGCAAAGAATATTGAAAGATAGAAGACAAAGAACAATGATCTTTGAAAGAATGGACAGATACATGGTAATCTAAGACTTTAGATTTCCATTCCTTATATTCTCAATGGAAACCAATATATTCTTAACCAGGTTAATCTTCCTTAGGTTAACCAGGAAATCCAGAACATACATATCGCTTTTCTTCAGAGTATCTTTGTCACCTTTTCATGGAATGAAAAAACCTTGAACCCATAGCTGAAGAATACAAAGATTTGTAGAGAGATTAATAATTTTTGAAGTCTACCTCTGAATGACCAAGACAAGATAAAGACTTTTTCTTGTCAAAAGATCTTATTTCATTAGGTAGCTTGTGTGAGAAAAATTATACTTCTCCCTCATAAGGAATTAATATCATATTTTATACCATGTTATAAAAAATAGATTATATATTTCTATATCTCTTGAAAGAAAATTTTTTCCCTTCCTACTTCATTGAAAAAAATAACTATCTCATAGAATTAAACAAGCAATTTCAAATACACCAGATCCTGTGCTCATAATTTTGATATACATACACACTCCCAACTATTATGATTGATATTTTTATGAATAATGAAATCATACATGACATAAAACATCGGATCGACTAACCTTTGACTATAGATTTGCCACTCGGAGATTTCCTTAATAGTTGTAATTTCTTTCTGAGAAGAGGATTTAGCAAACATTCTAAAGTAATGAAACATCAAAAAATCTGAAATGGCTTTAAAAATAGAGGTAGTGCTTCAACACGCGAAGTCTTGGAGTTCGATGTGGGACAAATATTGGGGGACCTTTATATAGGAAATAGAGGTGATGGTCCACCTTCTGTAATTGATCCAACAGTTGAAAACTTCTTAAGAAGATCTGACGGTTGAGATAATAGCTGAAGAAGGACCTTGATAAATTCTGATCTTTTGAGGTTTTTAAGAAAAAAATTTGGATTTAAGGAGAACAGAATCTGAAAATTTTAAAACCAAAAATAGAATTCCAACAAGTAAAATATGTTTATGAAAACTTAGAAATGGAGACATACCTTTCAGATTTCCAAGAATATTCTTGGTAAAAAGAAAATTGTTCTTGAAGAACTTTAGATTCTGAAAATTTTGATTACGAAAACTTTAACTACGAAAATTTTGACAAAGAAAATTTTAACTACGAAAATTTTTACTATGAAAATTTTAGCTATGAATATTTTGACTATGAAAATTTTAACTACAAAAAATTTAACGATGAAATTTTTAACTATGAAATTTTTTTCTATGAAAATTCTACTTACGAAAATTTTAACTACAGGATTTTTAACTACAAAAACATTGACTAAAAAAATTTTAACTAAGAAAATTTTATCTACAAAAATTTTAACTATGAAAATTATAACTATTAAAATTTTAACTATGAAAATTTTTACTACGAAAATTGTAACTACAAAATTTTTGGATAACAATAAAATGTACTCCCCCTATAAAAAGAAGTTTCTTAATGTAAATAGATGGGTTTCAACAAGAAATTAATGCGGAATATTACCTTATGGTTATCATTCCTAACTTCTCTTTATGTATTCAAATCTATCAGATGGTAAATATTTTGTGAAAATATCAGCAAGTTGATCTTGTGTTCTGAGAAATTGAAGAATGATATATCCTTTTAGTGTGTGATCCTTAAGAAAGGGAAGCCTAATATCTATGTGTTTTTCACGAGAGTGATGTGTGTGGTTTTTACATAAGGAAATGGTACTAATATTATCAAACAATATTTGTGTTTTAGTAAAAATCATTCCATAGAATATGAGTTCGTGTTGCATCTAGAACACATGAGCACAACAACTTCCAACTGCTACATATTCATCTTCAGCAGTGGAAAGTGCTATTGAGTGTTTATTTTTTCATGTCCAAGAAACTAATGAATCTCCTATGAAATGACAATATCTGAATGTACATTTCCTATCAATTTTACATCCACCAAAGTTTGCATCTGAAAAACTTTTTAAAACAAAATCATTTCTAGAAGTATAAAAGAGTCCTAGATCCATGGATCCTTTTAAGTAGCGACAAATAATTTTCAGTGCCTTTAAATGATATTCCGTAGGATATGATTGATATCTTGTGCATAAGAATATCTAGAACAATATTTCTAGATGACTAGCTATCATGTAAAGTAGACTCCATATCATACCTCTAAAAGATGTTTGATCTACTGGCTTCCAAGCTTCATCAAGATCAAGTGAATTTGAGGTGAAAATGGGATTAATTATACTCCTAGTGATGTCATATAAATTCTTTATAAGAAGATATTTAATATACTTATGTTGGGATATATAGTTTTCTTCTGGTTTTGGAGAAATTTTAAAACCATGGAAATATGTTAACTCACCTATCATACTCATTTCAAACTCATATTTCATTATATCTGCAAAGGAATCAGTTAAATATTGTTGAGTTGAACCAAATATAATTTCATAAACATAAATTGGGACAGTCAAAACATTTTTCTTATCTTTCTTTATAAAAAAGGTTGGATCCTCATTTCTCTTATCATAATTATTTTGAAGAAAAAATCATGTAATTCTATCATACTGGTATCTTGGAGAATTTTTAAGTCCATATAATGCTTTTGTATGTTTAAGAAAATATTCAGGATGATTTGTATCTTCCAAACAAGGAGGTTAATAAACAAAAACTACCTCTTGGACATAACCATTACGGAAAGCACATTTAACATCTATTTTAAAATGATTGAAATTAAAAAATGCTGTAAGGGAAAGTAGAATATGAATAGATTCAAGTATATCTACTAGAGCATAGTTTTCTTCATAGTCTATTCCTTCTTTTTTATTATAGCTTTTATCAACCAATCTAGATTTATTTCTTACTATGATTCCATTTTCATCACAGTTATTTATAAAAACCAATTTTAATCCAATAATAGATGTTTCTCGTGGTCTTTCAAACAAGGTCATGACTTTATTTCTTTCGAATTCATTTAACTCATATTGAATAGATTTTATCCAATCATCATCACCTAAAGCTTCATCAATGAGTTTTTGTTCTAACTGGGAAAGGAATTCTTGATGTTACACTTAATTTCATATGGAACTTATATTCCTTACAGGTTGATTTGTGTCACCAATGATACTATCCCATGGATGATTCTTAGGAAAAAATGATTTGGATTTTTTAAAACCTGTTCATCAACATATGGTGAGAAATCTTATGGGGTAAATGTTTTAAAAAAAATTTCTTGATCATTTTCTTTATCAGAAGAATCTTCTATCAAGTGTTGATAATCAGTTTTTTAAAACACATCTGAGGATGTAGGATGAGGTTATTTAAAAACAAAAGGATTAGTTTTAACGAATTTAACATGTACTATTTCTTCAACAGTATAATTATTTTTCTTGAAAACTCTATAAGATTTAGAAGTTATGGAGTAGCCTAAGAAGATTCCTTCATCATATTTTGATGTGAATTAGTGTATATTATCTTTATTATTCAGAATGAATACCTTGCAACCAAAAACCATGAAGTTAGAAAGTCTAGGTTTCATACCGTTCCATAAATCATAAGGATTATTATTAAGAAAAGGTCTAATAAAAACATGATTTATAGTTTACCAAGTAGTAATTACAGCTTCAACCTAAAAATGGTTGGCTACCGAATATTAAATCAACATGGTTCTTGTTATCTCTTAAAAAATTCTATTTCTTCTTTCAACAACACCATTTTGTTGATGTGTTCTTGGTGCTGAGATGTTATGAGTAATTCCTTTTCTACTACAAAAAGTTTCAAAATCAAAATTTTGAAATTCTCCTCCATGATCACTATAAAAAAATATCAATAGAAGGTTTTTATTATTTTTAACAAGGGCTCTAAAACTTTTGAAATAAGAAAAAACTTAATATTTCTTTAACACAAAATAGTCTCATGTAAATCTAGGTTAATCATCAACAAAGACAAATACATAATATTTTACTTCAATGATTCCAGTTTCTGTTGGAACAAAAAGATCCATATGCACCCACTATAATGAATCAGTGGTTGAGAATTTACCAACTAATTAAAAACTTGATTTATTTTTCTTTTCAGGTTGACACAGATCACAAACTTTTGAAGAATCAAATCTAAGCTCTGGTATGTCATTAACTAGTCTTTTCATAGAGATTTTTCATGGGTTCCTTAGGTTACAGTGTCATAATCTTCTATTCCATAACCAATAATTATCTTCCATTGCATTATGAAAAAGTATAACTTGGATCATAAGGTCTCTTATGTTTAGTTCGTAAACATTCTCCTGCCTATGGGCGGAAAGAATAAACTCTTCCTTGGAATTTTTTACTAAACACTTATCATTCCAAAAATTCATAAGGTAACTTTTATCACATAATTGACTTATACTAATAAGGTTGTGCTTAAGACCCTTAACAAATAAAACATTTGAAATCAATGTTTTTCCAATAAGAATAATGATTCATATACCAATAATTTCTCACTGAGAATTATCTTCGAATGTTACTTTTACTCCATTCGTCTTGATAATATTTTCAAGGAAGTTTTTCTTAGTAGTCATCAGTCGGTAACATCCACTATCCATGTATAGTGTATTGTTGTGGATACTATCTCTACATTCCGAAAAACAAGGGAGTTAGATATTCAAAATCCCAAACATTCTTGTGTTCAGAAACTTCAGGAAGCAAAATTTTAGGAATCCACATTTTCTTTAAAAAATAAGCCCTTTTGAAAAACTAAATACTGAGTCTTGTTTAAGGAACAATTTTTTTCCTAATGCGCACCACACTAAAACTTAGTGCAGAATGGATCACTTTGAGAAACAAAATAGTTGTTACTAAAAATCAGTATTAAATGAGTATAACCAAATCCAGAATTATTCCTTGGAGGACAAATTTGGGAATACATCTTTTCAAAATTTCCCTTACCTAAGGTAAAGTTTTACAAACACTTACTCAAAGAAAATATTTCTGACTTCAACTTAATAACTAATTTTTTATCCTCCAAAACATTAGTTTTAGCACTAGAGTTAGTCTGGAAAACATTTTTCCTAAAAATTACTTTTTCTAGATCCTTAAAAAGTTTATCCTTCTTATAATTAACATCCTTCAGGTTTTTTTGAAATACTTTCAAAATCAATGGTTTTCTTATCAATATCTTTAGAAAGATCTGATATTTCATTAGTAAGAATAGAAATCCTAGAATTTTCCTTAACAAGATTTTTCTTGACATTTGAATTTTCATTCCCAAGGAGTTTAGAAAACCTCGAATATTATTCATAAGTAGGTAAACTATTATCTTCATCAAAAGAAGATTATTCATCTAAAGATTCATAATATTTAATATCACTATAATTATCATTCAAGGAAAAATAGGTTATGTAAAGACACAGAAATTTCAAGGAAATATTTTTTAATTTCTTTGAAATTTTACAAGAACGTAGTTTCTAACGACACCTGATTCCGAGGCCAGGTGTGCCCGGAATAAATTTAAGAAGTTTATCTCGGGTATGTTCAGTGAACAAAAAAGAAGGTTTTCCTAACTTTTGAACAGATTCTCAGAATAAAAATATGAGGGCACCAATGAAACCGCAGCACTGTTAATTTCTTAGGAACACCTTTTCTGGAGTTGCGTTTGCGCGGGTGTGTTTTTTTAAAAGGGTTAACTAATGAATAAAATAAAAGTTGTGCAACAATTTAATTTTATGTTCTAAGTAGTTTCAACCTACATATGGATGTTGAGGTGGGAACCACTATATCCTAACCCCTCTTGATAGGATATTAGTGAGGTGGGCCCCACACGAGCCCCGCCTTTTCAACTTCCTCAAACCCCCATTTTTTTGTAACACACCCTCACCCCCTTATTAAATGCAAAGTCAACTCTCACATTAATTGGACTGTTAAGACTCTTTAATTAATTCAATTAATTGAATTAATTCTTTGGAATTTAAAATGGAATGTTGGCTTGTGTGTCTTAATTAAATAAGACAAAGTCTTATTTCATTAGGGGTTTCTTCGTTATGTTGAGAGGGAGAGTTCCATGAAGAACTTCATCTTCCTCCTTGGAGAACGCGAAGAACGTACCGACACTGACGAAGAACGCCGGCCTCCGATGAAGGACGATGAAGAATGATAATTCCTCGGAGATCGACGACGCAACACTTTGTACTATGACTCCAATGATCCTCTTCTCTGTGACGTTGTGTACCGCGACGCCGATGATGCTCACGGAGCCCCATTCCACGATGTCGTCTTCCGCAAAGTCTCTTTTTTCCACGACGAACCTCATTCAATGACTTCATTGAGGTAGGGGTGATTTTTTTGTTTGTTATTTCTTTGTTGTTCATCGACTTTTATATTGGGCCGCCTCTTATCGTAATAACGGGAGGAGGTTGGACCGCACGAACACGGCCAACCCTCCTCCCCCTTTGATGTTGTACTTGTTTCGGCATGAGCAAAGGTAGCGCGGTGCAACGGCACCGTGCGGAAGCAAGAGGAATGGGTGAAGATGCGCGGTGCCATCGCAGGGCGCCGATGAGGCCGAATGAAGTCGCGACGCCGTCCCGCCACGCCGGAGAACTCGAAGAAGCCGCGGCCGGAGTGGGGCCGTAGCGGAGGGGCGAGGCGCCATCACGCCACACCGGTCGGAAAAGGCTGCGTCATATGGCCTCGGTGGTGCGGCGAGTGGCGTCCGGAACCGTCGCCCACCGGTGCAAGGAGGGCGGGACCCACGAGGGGGGGGGGGTCCCGTGGTGACACACCGCCTGGTTTCCGAGGAAGCAGGGGGTCGTAAACCCCGGCAGGAAAAGGAGCGGCCCTCATGTGGGGGTCGCAGTTTCAAAGCGTGGGGGCAGCGCCCCCCTCCCTTCCGTGATTGTTTGGCTAGCGCTGAGCTGGCCATGCGGGCTGCGCCCGCACCATGCCAACCGGCCGCCCAGGCCGGACCAGCCGCACCGGGCCGGGCCGCCCTGGCCGGTCCACGCCGCACCGACTGGGTCGAGTCGCGCCCGCCGGGCTGGGCCACACCCTAATGGGCTAGACCCGAATCTAGTTCGGGTCGACCCAGTTTGGGCCGACGCAGGGGGTCTTCGGCCGGGTCGGTCCGGGCCCAAAACCCCCTATTTCTGGTCATTTCCGTTCAAACGCCAGTATCTTGGGCTACGGACCTAAGATCAATGCACTATTAGTTGCGATGAGATCCTTGTATCGAGGCAGTTGTTTCGCTATATTACACTCAAGGTTTCAGAAAACTTTTGGTATGGTCGGGATGGTTCGAACATGAAACCAACCGGGCCCTCGGAGCAGAAACACTTATATCATGAGATCCGGACGTCCGATTGACGTGCCATTGACATTGTTGGATTCCTCTAAGTGATACGGACCTTTTTTCTTACTCCTCTCGAGGTTTGGATGCAGTTGGAGTGAGTTTGGGTTGGTTTTGACATAAAAACCAACCGGGCCCCTCGAACGAAAAAGCCAATAACTCTCAGACCGGGCATCTGATTGACGCGCCGTCTATCTTGTTGAGTTCCTATTGATGTGACGGAACTTTGTGATACATCAACTCTAGTCTACATGAAATTTGATGCATGGACCTCTTGGTGCATGGATCAAACCCTCCCGGAACGAGTGTGCTATATGCGGAAACCCTAGAGCTAGCTGAGACCTGACGACTGCTGATCGATCAACTCAGAGTGTTTCGATAGCCAAGTGGGGAGCGCTTGGTTGTAGCGGCAGACCCACGGTGGAGGAGTGCTTGTTTGTAGTGTCAGACTCGTAGTACTCAACAGATGGAGTACCTCTGTTGGCTATGAGGGGGAGCGCTTGGTTGTAGCGGTAGACCCATGGTGGAAAGCACTTGGTTGTAGCAGCAGGCCCACAGTGCTCGACAGGTGGAGTACTACAGCAGTCCAAGGTTAGTGTCAAGCGCTTGGTTATAGCGGTAGGCCCACTGTACTCGATGGAGGAGGAGTTCCCCAGCAACTATGGGTTCGACGGTGAAGACATTCGTATTGGAATCCTCTATGGGTTCGACGATGACGACAACCGTATGAGAATCCTCCATGGGTTCGGCAGTGACGACTACTATACTTGTATCCTATGTGGGTCCGACAGTATTGACCTCTATTGTAGTATCCTACATGGGTCCGAAATCTTAGCCAGTCTAGTATCCTACGTGGGTCCCAGCTTAGATGAATCAGTGACTACATCTTATCATCTCTATCACCTTACGAAGAAGTATACCTGTGTGAGCTGAGTCTTGACTTTCAATAATTATCTTCGATATTATTGACTTGCTTTCCTATGTGGATTGTGTTGTGCTTTCTTGTGTGGATTGGGTTGTACTATCTTGTGTAGACATGATCGAACATGGGCTCAGATGTTGGAGCCGAACTGGAATTGACGACTTTGGTATATGTATGGACATATACCTAAGTAGTGTTAGATTTTACTTCGTGATTGTATCTTTCCTTTGAGGATTATCCTTTGTGGATTCTGAGAGACCTTAGGGGGTCTTGGGGTCCCCACCGAGTAGCGTATAGTCACCCCTGCACGGGCTAT
Organism: Viscum album; assembly: GCA_963277665.1. Classification (NCBI taxonomy): domain Eukaryota; kingdom Viridiplantae; phylum Streptophyta; class Magnoliopsida; order Santalales; family Viscaceae; genus Viscum; species Viscum album. The sequence continues at coordinate 458,307,128 of OY728132.1, read as the reverse complement.
GCCCACACTACGTTGTGTTGGATGTAGACGACGGACATCGCTGATCGTGGTTGAGGCTTGTGGAGCAAGTCGGTACCTGGAGGTGGACCATTGGGCGGGACGTACACAGAGCGGATGGCTGGACCCAAGGAGCTGAGGAGGATATCTGTACCCACCCTTTAGGTGGGAATTCTAGTGGACGGCTTGACATTGCAGCTTTACTTTCAGTTGTTGTACATTCTTTCCAGTTTTAATTTACATTCAGTTTGGGTTTGTATTCTGGCCCATTTAGTTTCCGCACTTACTTTTGTACCCAGTTTTACATAGTGTATACTTATGCTTGTTTACTCTGTGGTGTTTGTTTACTTCAAAAATGCAATGCCTTCCCATTTTTTTCGGGATTTACGCCTTGGGGCTAGTCTCTAGCCCCTAGGCTATGGGAGGCGGGCTTGGGGTAGTCACGACACGAGTCCTGAGGACGGATCGTGACAAATTGGTATCAGAGGAGTTCGGTTCTTCCGCAGAACTCATGACTCTGATCTTTCTTCTAGGTGAAGCAATAATGTTAAGGGTATTGAGTGTCGTTATTAGTCCAGGGAGTCCAGTGTTGGTGTGGCGGCTGACGTATCCGTACACGAGGACCCTGACTTCTGATTTCTGACTCAGTGCACGAAAACATTGATTTCATGTGTGTTTCAAAAGTTTTCTTTGTAATTAATATTTGTCATCTCACCAGGTATAAATTGTTGACCGTGGCGCACCTATCTCTTTTCAAGATGGCCCCGTGATGGCAGCCAACTAGGGTTTCGAGTGTTGTAATAGATGTTGGCCCACCGTGAGAAGATGTTCCGGTACGGGGCCCTCTTACTATGTTGAAACCTTCGGGTGGTGTACCAGCATCACACCCCCCATTGTGTAGCATAGGCCGTCAAGGTTTTGAGGCGAGACGGTTCCCAGGAAGTAGAAGACTAGATGGAGGCGATTATTAGAGTTTCCACCCAGTGTAGACACTAGTAGAGCAAATGGTGATCATAGCTACTAGTGTTTTCCAGTGCGTAACGATGAGGTTGGTCTGTTTAGTGAAGAGGAATCGTTATGTGGACTGATTCCTGAGATAGTAACTTCAGGTAGCGTGTCAGATACATCACTACCTGTTGGTCAGTAGACACTACCGGCGGTACCGGTAGAGGACACTTGTAGGCTTGGTGCCTTACATGTTTCAGAACTAGATATCCCTCAAGTTCCATGGAAAGCCCGACTCACAGGAGGCTAAGGAATGGCTTGAGGACGTGTCTAAGAGTTTCCTAGAGCTTATACAGCTTAGGCCGAACGTGTCGGTAACTGAGAATTCATCGGGGCATACCAAACCATTCGTGGTACTCGATGACTACAATGTAAACGGTGCTTCAGGTCTTGGACTTCTGAGTGAGGTTTGTCTAAAGGACATCTGAGCTAGAACTTCTTCCTCTATGCATTCCTACTTATACTAGGGTGTTAGAGAGAACCTTTGTGGTTGATAATTCTTTGGCTGAGTAGATGCATCTAGTTAATGTTAGCCTTAGGAATGCAGGAAACTTGCACCAGTCTCAGAGACTTGGGAGTGTAAAATGTTTCAAGTAGAGGAAGTGAAAAGGACAGATGAATCTGTAGGGCAACAGACGTGGAAGTAGAGTTAGGAGAGCAGCTTGAGGTGGTGTAAATTTCGACATGTTACAACCACCCGGCTTTATAGTCCCCGCTAGGCTCAGGGATCTGGAGGGCAGGGGAATAGAGTAGCTTCATGCAGTCGAGGAGTGGGACCGAAAATCTCTATGAATGATTCGAAGAGCAGACTGTGTCTTCTACTAGATTCCATAACAACAGACATCGATAGAAATCATCTCTTCCTTCCATGAATCTTGTCCCAGACCTATAGTTTTCGGTTAAGACGTTGAATTGACCCTCGTGTCTGGAGATACCATTGGGAGGAGACTCGATAATCACACTTACGATGATAGTGTGATCTGACCCTTGGGGTGAAAGTTTCGGTTGGAAACTCTTGGTGGAAGTATCGAGGCCTTACGACGTTAGTTTGAGTATGAATGAGGCAATCACAGTTCATACACAAATTGACGGTATTAGGCAAACGTCGGGATGTGTTTTTCTTGGTCAGTGAAAAGGAAACCCCAGGCATCACATGATTAACTCTTGATTAGGAGGGTGTAGCTGATCACTCTTCGGTCGTCCAACCTTACCCTCGTGGTTTTAAGAGTTTTGATTTTCAGTTCTAATCATGAAATGTAGGCCTCTAGAGTTTGATGGTGGAATCCATGTTCTTATACGGGTCACACCTCGATGAGGTTTACGGAGATGTAGCCAAGGCGGCAAGATATCTCCGAGGTTCAACGGATCCTTCTAGGTCCTCATCCGGGTAGGCGAGGTGGTTTACCGCTTGACCTTTCCACCTCAGTTGCACTGGGTATAGGATGTCATCCATGTATCTCAGCTAAGTAGATACGTGCATGACCCATCACACATAATCGACCTAGGGAGTTGGACATCGATTACGGGGGACATTTATAGAGGTTCTAGTGGAGAACGTGGATCAACAGGATCAGGTCCTACGTGGATGGTCGATTCCTCAGGTGCTCTTTCACTGGTAGCACAGGAACCTCCAAGAGAGCACATGGGGGAGGGAGGCTCAGTTGCGTTCTCATCACCACTTTTTTTCCCCAGTTTGTGTTATAGATTTACGAGGACGTAAAGCCCTGAGGTGAGAGTAATGTAAAGGCCCTGAAATTTCAAGGAATTTTTATTTAATTTCTATGGAATTTTACAAGAACGCAGATTCTACCAGCACCTGATTCTGAGGCCCGGTGGGCCCAGAATCAATTTCTGATGTTTTTATCAGGTACGTTCAGTGAATGAATTAGTGGGTTTTCCTAACTTACCGGTGCTCAAAATCGAAATTCAAGGGCACCAATGAAACTGCATCACCAGTAATTACTTAGGAACACCTTTTCTGGAGTTGTGTTTGCTCGGGTGTGGTTTAAAAAAAGGTTAACTAATGAATAAAATAAAAGTTGTGCAACAATTTTTATTTAATGTTCTATGTAGATTAAACCTACTTATGGAAGTTGAGGTGGGATCTACTATATTCTAACCCCTCTTGATAGGATATTAGTGAGGTGGTCCCCACACGAGCACCACCTTTTCAACTTCCTCAAACCCCCATTTTTTTTGTAACACACCCGCATCCCCTTATTAAAATCCAAGTCAACTCTCACATTAATTGGACTGCTAAGACACATCAATTAATTCAATTAATTGAATTATTTATTTTGAATTTCAAATGGAATGTTGGATTGTGTGTGTTAATTAAATAAGAGAATGTTTTATTTCATTAGGAGTTGATTCGTTGTGTTGAGAGGGAGAGTTCCATGAAGAACATAATCTTCCTCCTTGAAGAACGCGAATAACGTACCGACACCGACGAAGAACTCCGGTCTCCGAAGAAGGACGACAAATAATGCTAATTCCTCGAAGATTGACGACGCGATGTCGTGTACCGCAACACCGAAGATCCTATTCTCCACGACGCCGTGTACCGTGCCGTCGACGACGATCACGGAGCCTCCTTCCATGACGTCATCTTCCGCTACGTCTTTTTTTTCTGCAACTAACCTCATTCGATGACTTCATCTATGTAGGGGTTATTTTTTTGTTCGTGATTTCTTTTCCGTTCATCGAATTTTATATTGGGTCGCCTATTATCGTAATAACGGGAGGAGGTTGGACCGCACGAACACGGCCGACCCTCCTCCCCCTTTAATTTTGTACTTGTTGTGGCACGAGCAAAGGCAGCGCGGTGCAATGACACCGTGTGGAAGCAAGAGGAACGGTCGAAGATGCGTGGCGCCATCGCGCCATACCGTTGAGGTTGAACGAAGCTGCGGCGCCGTCGCGCAGTGCCGAAGAACCATGAAGATGACGCGGCTGGAGCGGGGCCGCGGCGGAGGGGTGCGGTGCCATTTTGCTGTGCTGGTCGGACAATGCCGCAGCCTATGGCCGCAGTGGTGTGGAGAGAAGTAGCCAGAACCATCGACTGCCGGTGCGAGGAAGGCGGGACTCGCGGGGGGGTCTCGCGGTGAAACACCGGCCGGCTTGGCCGGCCGGTTTCCGAAGAAGTTGGGGGTCGTAACCCCCGGCTGGCAAAGGAGCAGCCCCCACATGGGGGCTACAGTTTCAAAGCAGGGGGCAGCTCACCCCCCCCCCTTCCACGATAGCTCGATCAGCACCGAGCTGGCCATGCAGGCCGCACCCGCGCCAAACCAACCGGTCGCACCGGGCCGGGCCGCCTAGGTCGGGCCGAGCCACGCCTGCGGGGCCGGGCCGTGCCCACCAGGCCGGACCGTGCTCTAATAGGCTCGACCCGGACCCGGTTCAGGTCAACCCAGTTTGGGCCCACCCAGGGGGTCTTGGGCGGGGTCGGTCTGGGCCCAAAACCCCCTATTTCCAGTCAGTTTTGTTCAAACGCCCGTATCTGGGTCTACAAACCTTTTATCTATGGACCGTTAGTTAAGATGTGATCCTTGGATCGATATTGTCGTTTAGGTATATTACACTCAAGGTTTTGGAGAACTTTCGGTACGGTCATGTCGGTTTTAACACGAAACCAACTGTGCCCTCGGAGCAGAAACACTTATATCTTGAGCTCCGGACATCTGATTGGCGTGCCATCAACATTGCTGGATTTCTCTTAGTGAGATGGGCCTTTTAGATTACTCTTCTCGAGGTTTGGATGCAGTTGGAGTGTGGTCGGTTTGGTTTTGAATAAAACCCAACTGGGCCCCTGGAAGGAAAAAGCTAATAACTCTCAACCGGGCGTCCAATTGACGTGTCGTCTGTCACGTTGAGTTCCTATTGACATGACTAAACATTGAAATAAATCATCTCTAGTCTACGTGAAAGTTGATGCATCGACCTCTTGGTTCATTGAGCGAACTCTCATGGAACGAGCGTGCTGTGTGCGGAAACGCTAGAGCTGGCTGAGACTTGATGACTGCTCATTGATCAACTCGGAGTGTTTCGATAGCCCAGTGGGGAGTGCTTGGTTGTAGCGGCGGACCCACGACACAGGAGCGCTTGGTTGTAGCGGCAGACCAGCGGTACTCAATAGAAGGAGTACCTCTGTAGGCTATGAGGGTGAGTGCTTAGTTGTAGGTGAGACCCATGGTGGGAAGCGCTTGGTTGTAGCAGCAGACCCACAGTACTCGATAGGTGGAGTACTACAACAGTCCAAGGTTAGTGGGAGGTGCTTGGTTGTAGCAGTAGGCATACTCTACTCGATAGAGGAGGAGTTACCCAGTAGCTATGGGTTCGATAGTGAAGACTCTCATACTGGAATCCTCTGTGGGTTCGACAACGACGACAACCATACGAGAATCCTCCGTGAGTTCGGCGGTGATGACTACTGTAATTGTATCCTATCTGGGTCTGACAGTATTGACCTCTGTTGTAGTATCCTACGTGGGTCCGACAGCTTATCTGGTCTAGTATCCTAAGTGGGTCCCAGCATAGATGAATGAGTGGCTACATCTGATCATCTCTATCACCTTACGAAGAAGTATACCTATGTGAGCTGAGTCTTGACTTTCAATCATTATCTTCAATAGGATTGAATTTCATTCCTATGTGGATTGTGTTGTGATTTCCTATGTGGATTGGGTTGTACTATCCTATGTGGACGTGATTGAACTTGGGCTTGGATGTTAGAGCCGAACTGGAATTGATGACTTAGGTATATATATGGGCGTATACCTAAGTAGTGTTGGATGTTACTTCATGATTGTATCTTTCCTTTGTGGATTATCCTTTGTGGATTCTGGGAGACCATCGGGGGTCTCGGGGTCCCTACTGTGTAGTGTATACTCACCCCTGCATGGGCTATGCCCGCACTACATTGTGTTGGATGCAGACGACGGATAGTGCTGATCACGGTTGAGGCTTGTGGAGAAAGTTGGTACCTGGTGGTGGACCACTGGGCGGGACGTACATAGAGCGGACGGCTGGACCTGAGGAGCTGAGGAGGCTATATGTACCCACCCATTAGGTGGGACTTCCAGTGGACGGCTCGATGTTGCTGCTTTACTTTTAGTTGGTATACATTCTTTCCAGTTGTACTTTACTTTCAGTTTGGGTTTGTATTCTGGCCCATTTACTTTCCACACATACTTTTGTACCCAGTTTTACTTAGTGTATACTTCTGATTGCTTACTCTGTGGTGTTTGTTTACTTCATAAAAGCAATGCCTTCCCCTTTTTGGTGGTATTTACACCTTGGTGCTAGTCTCCAGCCCCTGGCCTATGGGAGGCGGGCTTGGGGTAGTCACGGCACGGGTCCTAAGGATGGGTCGTGATAGGTTATTGATTCAGCATTGTGTACTTTAGCCATTAAACCATGATTTTGAATAGTTATCTTGGCTAATAGACCAAGATTATTCTGTCCAGATGATTTGTACTCTATGGATTCTTTAGAAGTGTCACCCCTACTGGCACTCTAGGTGTCACTCGATTTCCAAACATTCTTAGATTTAGCCTTGTAGTACTTCTTTTTATTCCTCCCTGAATGCTTTTCCTTTCTGTTTTTTCTCTTAAGCATAGGACAATCTGGCCTTATATGCCCTGCTCTCTTTCATTCCTAACAAGTAACTTCAGTGTCTTTCTTTTCCTTTCATTCTTTCTTCTTATATCTATACTAAAAGTCATTCTTCCCAACTATCTTTTTCATCCTTCGAGCAAGATTAAATAGTTAATTCTCATAATGTTCACTTTTACTTGATTCGTATTGAATAAGAGTCCTCTTAGATTTGGATCTTGTAACTCTCTCAGAAGTATTGGATTTCATATGATTTGAAGTAGTTATAAAAGAAACACTTCCATTCCCATTCTTTTTCTTATTTAGATCAGCATCTCTTTTCATTCGTGTCCCATGTTGAAGAAGAGTTCCAAAAATCTCATGAAGAGTAATCCGGGAGAGTTTCCTATTCTCATCAATAGATGTTTTATTTGATTCCCACTCATTAGGATTGATATCTACAATCTTTTCCATAAGTTCCTCGTCATGTAAACATTTTTCACCCATAGATTGTAAACTATTAACAATGTTCATAAATCTTTGTTGAACCTTACAAACTGGTTCTCCATAGGGAAAGTAAAAATCATGATAATCAGCTCTATGCATTTCTCTTCTAGTTTTGATAAAATTGGAAGTTCCAAAATGAGTGACATCCAATTTCTTCCAAATTAAATTTTCAACATCACAAGAAGAAATCAGGATATATATATTCCTGATCACAGAACACAACAAAGTATTGTGTACCTTGTAGTTAAGTTGTTATTTTGACTTTTCTTGATTACTAAAAGTTCTGACTTCCTTATCAAGAATCTTGTAATCTCCAGTTAGCATTACAAAGTTGTCCACTCCAGTGTTAATAACAAAAGTCATTATAGGATCTCCCCAATATTCATAATCATTCTCTTCAAATATAGGTGGTCTATTAGGATTCAGATTGTCAATTGAACCAACATTCATTCCTGCCATCTTAAGAAAATATCATTCCTCAGAGACTTTTTAGTAAGAAATGATTGTAAACAAGGATAAAAATACAAAGAAAAGGAAAATAGAACAATGAAAAAATTGAGTAAGAAAACTTATATGTGAATATAAGTATTTCAGATACCTACTCTGATACCAATTGTAGGATCGAAATATGATGTAGATTCTCAATATATAAGAGGGGTGAATTGTATACTTTAAAAAATTAATTTGGATCCTATATAGTTGATATAAAACTTTATATTGTTTAAAAAAGTTAAACAAGGTAAATTTAAAATACCTCTTAGTTCTACAAAATTGCTAGATTCTTAAAATATGGTTCCAGAAATGAAACATAATAAATGTTTACAAGGAAAAATATTCTACATTAAAGTTTATAGAATTTTACTAATCAAAGTACAAGTAAAAGAATGTATAATATAGTTATACATTCCTTATTAATCGAAATGCAACAGAAAAACAAACATAAAATAGTACAAGTAACAAGTCTGAAATATTTTAACCCAGTGAGTAGGGTATCCAACAACATTGGATAAAGGTCACTTGATTTATACTTTCAAGAAATTCTATCGTACCCACACCAGGTTAAAACCTTTATAAGAATATCGGAGTCTGTCTTGTAATCCCCGCATGCCCTCAAACATCAAGGTAGTCAGAAACTCTTTATTCCTTATCAAGTAAGTCCTTGAACTTTAAAAAAAATTTCACCTTTGTCTTCCTATCCCTGGAAGCCCTCGATTGTACACAGCAAAAATCAAAGTCACAGAAAGAAAGATAAACAAGATGTTCATTACACAAAAAGAATAAGAGTCTCTATCTCTAGAAATAACTTATATGGCATGTAATCTCTATATTTGTAGAACAATGTCTCAGTCGTGAGCTCAATAATATGAGATCCTATTTATAGGTGAGTTTCCAATGGTCAACTCCCTCATCCATAAGTCATATTTTTCCTTTAATTTCAGAGGGACTTGTAAACATGTCACTCAAATAATGGTTGGTTAGAAACTGAATGCACGACATCATTTTAAAACTATAACAAGAGTATGTAAAATAAGTTTGCTAAAAAAAATTATATTTCAAAATATAAAGAAAAATAAAGTTTGGATTCTATGTAAATGAACATTCATATTCTATATTTCATGGATATTTCGATTCTAGTTTTCAAGGAATTTAGAATCAGAATTCTGTAGACTTCGGAGTCTGAATTCTGAGGAATTCCGAGTCTGAATTCTATAGAATTCATAGTCGAAATTCTAAGGAATTTGTAACCATAATTCTATGGAATTTTTAACCTGAATTCTAAGGAATTTGAAACCTGAATTATAAGGAATTAGGAACAATAATTATAAGGAATTTGGAATCTGAATTTCATAGAATTCAGAGTCTGAATTCTAAAGAATATAGAGTCTATATTTTAAGGAATTCAATGTCTGAATTTCAGAGAATTCAGATTCTGAATTTCAAAGAATTCTGATTCTTAATTTTAGATAATTCAGAACCTGAATTCAGATCCTGAAAAACAGAATATTCTATATCTAAGTATTTATAAAATTCTGAGGTTTTAGATGTGAAACCTAATTTTCCACTTAGGAATAAAAAGTTTTAAATTTAGAGAGACTAAAATATGAACAATGAAAAATAGGTAAGGATAAATTTTCCTTTGGGAAGGAAAATATTTCTTATTAAGAAATATCTTAGGTAAAATGAAATTTTCTTTATGATAGGGTGTTTTTGATTTTCAAAACATGAAGTAATAGAACATTCATAAGGAAAACTTATTGACTCATCAACTTCTTGATCCTTAAACCTCATTAAAAAAACAACAATTTTACGTTCTCCAAATCTCATAATTCCATTCTAAATACCAATTTATGAATTTTACCATCCCTTAAATTGAATAATATAAACTCCATTGATAATTTAAATCTATCTGAAACATTGGATATTACAACCTCCCCATGTTATAACACCTCAAGCCTGATAATCACAAGTTGAAAAATTAAAACAACACCCAAACTACTTAGGTCATGAGTTTCCACTCAATCAGATGTATTTATTTTATGAATGTACAATATTTCTCCAAGAATCATTTCAACCATACAATATGTAATCCACTAATACACAAGAAAATTCTCATAACCTTATATGAAACACTGAAATAACACTAACTTGATATCACCTATCCCCAGAGATGATCATTTTTTCATTTCCTTCATCTAGTAGCCTATGTTATTTTCCATAATTGGTTCTAGACATTAAAGGTCAATTTCAAGCCATGGTGATACCACTATCTTAATTTCATATTTGAACAAGTTGTATATATTCTATTGATGCTAAAATAATTATTCAAAGTTCAAAATAATGGTATGATTTTATATAATTATATATTAAATTGGTTTCACAGTATTTTCCTTGAAAATATCCTAGAAACCATAAACATCACCCATCTCATCTTGCATATGTGCCCAAGTCCATTCCATACCAATTTTATATATTTTCACAAGAGAAAACATGTTGAACCACCTCTAATTAACTAATTCAGAATGAAATATAATTTAATATATTAGGGATCACTAAAACCTAATCTTTAAACCTTTAATTTAAAGATCCTCATGTTCTATTTGATAAATCTCAATCACTACCATATCTAACTTCTAGTGACATCTCAATCCAAACTATTAATTTCCATTTTCCTACCAAAACATGAACATCACGGAATTACCAACCCATTATCCATGAATCTATACAAGACAAACATAATTTGTTAAATAATTTAAGACTTGGATAACCCTGAAATCAATTTACTAGATTCCACGGGGTTCAAACAAGGTAGTACACTATCTGAAATTTAAAATTGGAGCATCAAAACCCACCAGTGACATCCACACATCAAAACCAATAACGTAACCATAAATTTGTTTCTAAACAATTGGTTGAATCAATTAATTATATGGTGTCCATGAGTTTATATATGTTATCCATAATTGAGAGTGCAATAATTAATCAAGACCAAACACACCAATATTCATATATATGTCCATGACATAAATCATGAAAAAACAACCAATGGGTTACTTGACATCCCTTAATCCCATGTATTTAATTTATAAAGAAACCTTAATGTAAAATAATTCAAATATATAGTGGAAAAAATGATCCAAACAATTTTTCATTGACCGGTGTTAATGTCCCATGACCCTTGCTCAAATGACCGTCACTCGTTATTGATCGATTTCCCAATCCCAAACCAAGGAGAGTATAAAATGTTGCATCAATGAAATGGTTTCCAAAAACATGATATGTCATTCCTTGTCTATTCATTTTAATTTCAACTCACATAGCCATGAACCCACTAACTCCTAATCACTAATTTAAACCTCACCCAACACATGTTCATGGTTCTTGAGAATAGTTCTCATGACATGCATTGAGTTCCAACTCATAGTGAGGGTCACTAACCTTAAATTGAGTGAGGTATAATACCCACCTAATGCCTTACCTTATACTAATCCTGATCACAACTCACAGAGTCACTCCTCAAACCATAAAAGATAGAATGGTAGCTCAGCATATAGCTGATGCTCCCTTTACATACTTAGGTAAATTTCACGTTATTCTACATGATCTTATCCAACAATATGTACATAATAATTACATTATATATGGGTATATCTCTACTAGGTCATGTCCATAAAAAAATATACATGGTTTCAACCAACTCTTATCCCTACATATCCCAAAATGTGTGTCTAAATCACACCACAGTCAGCCATCTAATGGAACCAAGTATATTTTCAAATTATCCTTTATCACCAAGAAAATACATTAATTCACCCAATGTTATAGGCCACAATTCCCACCAACATCTTATTAAAAACCATCAATTCATTTCCCATACCAACCTCTCAATGATATTCATTTCCAAATGGTCCCCATGCACAACCAGTGGGAACCAAACATCCCGTATGAAGTGGGTTTACATCTCGTACCTCCCATTACCTGACTCACAATCCTATGAGTCATTTATTGAAAATGATAAGCAAACCATGCAACAAAACATGTCAATTTCTAGAAGTATAGGATCTCATGTAGAATCATTCGTCAAAATTAGTCACATAACTATTCTGTTGCTTATCGGATGACCTCATGCCTCATGGAATCATTTTGGTAATTAATGCTTCAACCAAAAAAATTAATAAATGTGACCAGGAATTGAAACAATCATTCACATCACATCCATTCTTTGATACATGAGAACCTAGGTGCTTCCATGAAATACTAAAGTATCAATATGCCTAAGTCGAAAAACCTAAGCAATTCATGTGAATTGGTATCTTAATGAGAATATATCCAAACACGATGCCTCTAAAGGCATAAGAAAATTATACACTAACCCATCTAAAGGGATTTTCTTAATCATATCATACACTATTTACCTACTTTTTTCTAATCCAAAATGAGTTTCCGGTATGTCTTTTTTCAAGTCCAACTAATCAAATCTCACAAAAGGGATATTATGTCCTCCTCTTAAGCCCTACGATATCCAACATGAGAACCACATCCCAAATTTTGTGCCCCTATTACTTGGTTTCAAACATGCATATAAATCCTTTTTTGGATACTAATATTGAGTACAGATAAAATATCATCGACCTAAAAGGTTCATGCCTATCACCAAATGTGTGAGGAAATCACCTTTGAAGTATCATGTTATTAGGCCCTGATTCATTCTGAGCATCTTCATATGGGAGTGCTCACTAAAGTGCCACAATGTCAATAAAAAAGATATGAATCTAACACCCACCAGGTATTTGCATATAGTAACACCTTCTTGAGTTTCAACATACAAGATAACCATCCATATATTTAGGGGGTGTTTTTTTATCTTCTAAGATTCCTAAAAAACTCAAATAATAAAACTTACAACACCAACCATGATTAGAGTATCATGAAAAAAACACTACCATTTTCCCATTTACTAGGGTTCAAGAACAATGGTAAAACCACTCATATAAAATAAAGCGTTGACCATTATAAAATATTCATGCCTAAATGGTCTCTAGGTTCTACTATGAATATTTTTGGTTCATGGAATAGAAATGAAATCTAACTAAGTCCCATGAACAATCATTATGTTTCCATTCAAATAATCTCCCATGTAAATTATAAATTAGATCATTATACAAGGATTATCATTATTTGAATAACATCAAAGGTATTAATTCATACATTATCAACAATTTAAATTTATTATAAACACTATAGAGCCTCATATATAAGGGTTATCATGTAAAAATCTTTTATGAAAATTGAACTCGGAAATTTATTTAGCTGATTCAATGTAGAATTAAAAAGATGATGTCCTAATTTCCTTTCAACCATAATTTATTTTGCTATAAGTTCTCCAAACATGGACTAGTTAAAAAAAAATTAAATACATAGTTATAGAAGAAGGAACCATTTATATTACACATGTAATTTTAGTTATCTAAAGCCTCGTCTAAACAATGATTAAAAATAACAAATGGAATTTATCATTTAATAATGGTTGGTTTTATAATATTCCATGATTAATTTATCTATAACACCATAATTGTGGTTTTTTGAAACTATAAATAACCATCCTGATTTATTATAGTAATACTCCTATGGGGTTAAACACAAAGTCACAAAAGATAATAGAAACCTACCAGAGTCCTAATATTCTCAACTAGGTATACTTAAATGAAACAAAATAACAGTTGGTTTATTAAATATGAACACACCCCTAGTGGGTTTGTCATGTATGTATATCATGTGAAAACAAACCAATATGATTGGACTCAAGCATGGTTGAAATGAAAATATTTCAATTTATTAATTTAAAAAACATATTTTTGATTTATATTTATCCTCCATAAGTCAATACATAATAATTATTTTATTTATACGAATGTTTAGTTACCTAAATTAGAATTCCCAATATATAAATTGGATTATATTTATATGTTATAATTAAAATTCTTTTAATTGAAACCAATTTTTAACCTATGGTTTCAAAATATAAAAAGTTCATAAGTTGTGGTTCGATTATATGGGTCAGATTTCCCAATTTTTAGATTCCCATAGTCATTATAAATTTATATGGGTATCCATTTGATCATAACTATTATTATTTCATCCCATCCATCCACCGGTCCATGGATCAAACATTTAATATATTGTTAATTAAGGTCCCACCATCAAGATATATAGGAAAACACCGTTTAGATTGATTTATATAGTTTAATAATTAGTTTTATATATCATGACTATAAAAATGCATGAAATCATAGAAAAAGTAGTACATGCATGTCATTAAGGAATTATAGAAGCATTTTATATAAGAAATAATGCTTAATATTTAAGAAATCATGGAATTTAGATTATCATACTAATTTCATGTGAACACTATGTACCTAAAATGATGCATGAATTCACTACAACTCTTTTCGTATTTGGCCCGGAGGTAAATCTAATAATTTTGTATCTAGTGGAAGTATATTAATAACTAATATTTAATAATAAAAAACTATAATAACAAGCAATGTGAACATCAGTCACATCACTATCAACTTTATATTTCCCCAATGCGTGGGTTGGTCGAACCTAGACATGAGATATTTTTCAAATTATGACATATTCCAAGTCTCCTTTCTGCAATAACAAAATAGTAAGGAAAAGGAAAAAACTCTGATACCACGTGTAATGTCTTGGACAAAGATCACTAATAACTAACCAAAACTAGTTCACCTCATGGCCTTGATAATGAATACTAATATTCTTGATTTTTTCCACTAATCGCGAAGGTATACTGATAGTACGGTGAGGAGATTATGACATGGATTAGAAAATAATATATATAAGGAATAAAAAAATAAAATAAAGATAAAAAAAATATAACAACCAATAAAATCCAACAATTAACTAATAATATATCCAATAACAAATAATTCATACCCTAAATAAATATAAAAAGTCATAAATACAATCATATATCATAAAATTGGTAATAAAATATACATGGATACACTCAAATGAGTAGTGGATAAATAAAATACTAAATCTCCATTAGGAAAATTAAGTACTTACACATCTGCTACTCCAAACTACCGACGTCCAGTCCTAGTCCATAATGAAAAATATCTAATATCATAGTTCCTAACATACAATAAATATTTCTTTCTGGCTACCAAATGGTGGCCAGAACAATGTGTGGGTTAAACACAGTACGCCACCACCAATGGTGTCCAATTAAATCTAGTATGTGAGTATAAAATCAATAATTTTTCATGTATAATAAATAAAATAGTAAATGATAATTGTAATCCAGTCTTCTAGGTTCCTCAAAATCCATATGGCTGACCATACCTAATTGAACCTAATGTGTAATGTCACTTAAAAGTGTAATCATGTATATAGTGACCTAGAATTTTCATACATTTATATTACATAATTTTCAATGAGTATTCATCACATTAAAATACTACATGCTTGATGAATGAAATATTTTATTGTCTTCTGAAAATTGGAATAAAATATTATAATTTGGTGAAATATATTCAAAGATTGTCTTAATGATATTACTATTTAGTATTCCTATTTATATCATGTCTTACTAACCTAGAGAAGGGAAATAGAAAAAATTGTGAGATGAGGTGTTCAATAAGGGTGAAAGACTATAATACATAAAAATTACATTAATATAAGGGTATGTGATAATAACCATTACATTTTACGATCAAACCCTTCATATAAAATATCATCAACCTGAATCATGGGTTAAATACTGTAATTTCATAAGACATGAATCATAATTGAATCAAGAGAATAATCCCTGCGATAATGGAATTGGAATACGATAATGAATTGTAGCATATACATAATCCTAGGAAGTTCTTTTTCATGGCTACCTACTAAGACCCTCATTACATTTTTGGGTATGGATAATTACCCGTGTACCTTCTTTGAGATAAGGATAACCTCTCTTGTACCATCTTATTTTAGGTTTTGGTTTCCCAACCATGTACCCTATTTTTATAGGCTTGGTATTCCCTTATGTTTACCATCTTAATATGGGCATGGGATTCCCTCTTATATATCCTCTTATTATGTTCATGGGTTTCCCTCTCGTATACCCTCTTGTTATAGTCTTGGAATTCTCTCCCATATACCATATTGTTATAGGATTGGAATTATCTCTTTTATAAAATCTTTTTATAGGATTGGGATTCCCTCTTGAGTACCCTCTTATTAAGGGCTTGGGATTCCAATCTTTATACCCTCCAGTTATAGGCTTGGGATGTTCTCCTATATACTGTCTTATTATATGCTGGAGATTCCCTCCCATATACCCTCTTATTGTAGGCTTGGAAGTCCCTCCAATGTACCATTTTGTTATAAGCTTGGGATTCCATCCCATACACCCTCTTGTTATATTATTTGGATTCCCAACCATGTACCCTTTGATATCATTGAACATTTATCATAACCCAATGCATTGAAGGGAGATATAGGTCCCACCCAACACCAAATGAAATCATATATAAGTGTCCCTCAAGATAGTAAAACAATTTTTTATCATGGTTTTTAAAAAGAGATCATTTTCATAAGAATCATATCCTAAAACATGAAATTAAATGGGTTTCATAAACATTTCATCAAATCATAAACCTTGAATAAGATAAAAGTTTCATAATCATAGCACAACTTGTTGAAAGAAGCAGGTTTTATAAGTGTATTATCATGTTATAACCCATGGAAGGGAAGTGGGATTCATAAAAAACTTCTTATATTGAAAATAAACCATTCAATGAAATAATAAGAAATTATGTGCTTGGATCATATCCCCATTAAATTATAATCTATTTCAAAGGATTATATAATAGATGGAGTAGGATTTTGAGAGATTTCTACAAATATTTCGTTAAAAAATAGCCTTTCTTTAAAAATACCTCTCATAAAACCATTAAAAAATTATGTTTCTTATAATTGATGATTTAAAATTTTATTTAGAACATTACTTTGTGAAAATATCTCTTATTCCTTGAAAGCAAATTTTTTAACCCAAGTCATTTTGAAATCTGATTTCATTGAATATAGTTTTCTAAAATTATAAAGGATGAATAAAAACATTTTGGGAGACCATTTTTATTTGAAAAACAATTTACAAACAATTAATTTATATAATATTATATATAATATTTTATTTAAATAATATCTTTTTAAACATATAATTTAATCTTCATGGAAATGACATCCATGATAGTAGGTAAATCAGTACATGTAGAATATCCTTTTTCCACCATAAAATGGTTAGGAAAGGGTATTTATCAGAAAATGAACATTCACATTAAAACCATTTATAAAAAGGTATAAATGGATAAAATATTATTTTAAATATAATAGTATTATAGTATAACATAATAGAAATCATTTTCATAAATCATGGTTTTAAAGGTAAGCATATTTCTAACTAAAGAGAGTAATATAGTTCTATTTTATAAACAATATTCTTAGTTATATGAACCATAAAATAGTGGTCAAATGATACCATTTCATGAATACATCATTAATCACCATTTATAGAATAAAATTCATGAGTTTTATTGAGATATGGATCCTAATCTTTCATCAATTGGAGCATAATCGTAAACAATATTGAAGGACAATGATATTGTAGCAATATTCTCTTACCACATTGGTAACTTTGAAACATAATTTACATTAATAATAAATTAAAAGAATATTAAAATACCATGAAACTAATTAAATTAGTTACGAAAATTTTAAAAGGGATACTTATACACCACATAAAATAATATCAGATCATAACATAACATGTTTCTCAATGAAAGAATATTGAGACAAAATTACCATACCGATTTGGTAACTTCTGAACAGTAAACCCGATTAATGAGAGATCATAGAATGGATATGTAAATAAAAATAATTTTAAGGGTAATAATCATATTTTAAATTAATTTTTAGTATATATACCACACAAAATAAATTAGTGGAGAATATGAAATAAGTCTCAGAGAAATAATAGGGAGACTAGAAATCACATTACTACTTGAGTATCTTTTGAAACATGATAAACTGGAAATAATAATATAAAATGAAACATTTAATATAATGATGATTAAAATATTCATTATAAAAAATTTCTTATGAAATTATACATACAACACAAAAATAATAAATGATTAATATTTAATATATTTGAGAGAAATAAAAGAGTGACAAGAATACCCTTACTATGTAAGTTCTTTAAAATCATGATCACCATGAATAATAAATTCAATTAATTATTTTAATATAATTAAAGAAAAGAAATTAATTATATATCTTTATATATGGAATTATATACACCAAACCAATAACGATGTGGATAATATGTCATGTATCTCACAGAAATAAAAATCGAGATAAAATTCCCTTGCGTTAAGTGTTAACATTCATTTTACACGTTCAAGACTCATATGAAATAAATATATGTTTATTATTAATATAAAGAAGAACAATATTATTATATCTCATAACATATTTTATTTTACTATAAATTTATATTAACTTTTTATTAACAATTCCACGTTAAAGTTATATTTTGGGTAATATCCACATTGTATTTTATGTAAATGTCTTGACTTGTTATTATTGATCCTATAACATAGATAATGAATTACTTATTTAAAATTTTATAATAATGTGATAAAAATAATACATATTCTGTACATAATTATTTATAATAATCTTTAAAAGACAGAAATATGAAATTAAAGACACCATTCATAGAGACGATAGGTCATACGTACGCTTGAACATTGTTCTTATTTTCATTTCATATTCAATGAATGAAATTAAATTAAATATATATATATTATTAATAATTTATATTTATTTGGTAATATATATCATATTTTTTACTAAGACCATCCTTAATACATTCTATGTAATGTATGAATGAATCACATCGCTCTGAGGAGGGGGTAGTTCTCACATCCACAAATAAAGTTATCGTGTTCCCAAAAAATTGAAGTAATAAAGTTATGTGTTATATAATAATTAAATAAGCACATATACATATTAAATATCATATATATCATAAAAAATTGTAATACCTTCATTATTACCAACATTGAAATGTGGTAATGGAAGAATGGATGTCCTCAGTTCATGAGGTGATAGTTTTTTATATACATGAATGATGTTTCTTTATCCCGTTTGATAGAAGTATTTTTCATTTTATGTAATACAATTATAATAACAACATATAAGTGTAATTTTTATACTTTTGTTATTATATAAGCTTTAAATATTAATAATTTAAGGGGAGGAGAAAGAAATAAAACAAAAATTCTCATTGAATAATGTAGCATCTTCTTTCGTTAACTCTTTTTGGCTATTAATAATGGGATTCCATGGTTGGATTTATGATAAAATTGAGGATTTTAGGTTCGGAGGATTTAATTTTTTATCTTATATTGGCTGTTTTTTATGACACAAATTCTTGAGAGGTGAGAATATGTGAGTGGATGAGTTCCCTTTATATAGAAGAGGAGTTTCATTCTAGTAAATATAAAAAGGTAAACACTATTGAGAGGTCACCCTTAGATTATGTGATTTAAATAATGGTATATTTTTTTTAAAAGGTAGTATATAGCTCAAATATGGAAATATAAAAAATTTATACCATGTTCTTGGAAATTAGGCTACATAATTTATTGTTTGATCACTAAGTTAACTCGTTTTACCTTATTCTTTGAAATTAATTTTATTTTTTTCGCAAATATTTTTTCTAAAAATACTATCTTAAAATTATTAACAATTATATATTGTTATGATTAAAAATATGGGATCCATTTTTTCAAATTAAAACAACTTAAGTTGTAGAAATTAATTTGAAATTAATCTTGGAGATGGAACAAAAACAAGGCTTTTAAAAGAGTAATGTTCAAAAAATTTCTATATTTTATATATCCAATTTCAATGTGAAATTGATTTAAATTAACTAAATTAGATTTATTTATATATTATTGAAATAATTATACACTAAACCTAATCAATAATATAATTTAACTATTTTAATTAAGTATATGAAAATGTAGTTTTGAATTAAAAATTTCTAATTTTCACTATTCTTCTAAAAATTAAGCATTTCATAAAAATATAAAAAATAACCCAAATTATATTTTTTTCCTCTTTTAAAAATTATTTTTATTTTTTCAGATATTAATTATAAATGTGTAAAAAATTATATTTTAATTAGGTGGCCATTAAAAGATGGTAAAATTATCTTTTAGAAAAATAGATATTTAAATTCTTAAAATTAAATTTATTATTAAATTATGTGTATAAAATATATTTTATGAATTTAAAAAAAATTGATTAAATATGAAATATATATATTGTATTAAAAAATAATTAAATGTATTTTTTTAAATTTTTGAGATAAAATGAGTATGTACTTATAAAAATAAATTTCTTATAAAATGGACATCTTTATTATCAAATAGTTCTTACATAAATTTATAACTAATTGTTAAAAAAGGGATTACTTTTTTACACATGGGTAAAGAATATTTTTAAATTTTAGTTAACAATGTTTGTAACTTCAATATTAATGGCTATGTGGTATAAATAATAATATTTTTGTAAAGACATTTGTAGTATATTGTAGTTATATAAAACTAAGCTTTGTGTGTAATGCAAGATTTCTAAGGTAGTCAGCATTATGTGTAAAAAAATGAAAACATATTGGTTAATGTACTGAAATATTATATATGTTTTGCGTATAGCATAAGATAAAAAATCACATTCCATACAAACCAAACATAGTTCTTTCATATGATATAATATATATTCAGTATTGTTTGAAATGAAAAAAAATTTAAGGGTTTAAATTAATTCAAAAAAATATTTTATAAAATATTTAGATGTTTAATTATATCCCCCATAAAAATTGATATTAATATTTCCTTTTATAGAAACCCAAATCATAAACATTAATATTAAAACTTCTTTTAAAAATGGAAAGTTGGATCAATAACTGATAGCCAATGTAACTCATAACCAGGTTTCCACATATGAGAAAATAGGTGGAATTTGGGAAGATGGTAATGAAATACAAATATTTTTATCAAATTTTGATGTAGAGTGATTGGGAACATGGACATGAGAATTTTATCAACATCAAATACATAAACCAAATAGGTTTGAAAAACTTCATTGATATCATTAAAAATTATGATAGTAAAAAAAACTTTTACTTCATGATCGTTTTCCTAATTTTGAAGGAATTTTTCACAAGAAGATATACTTAATGGATTTTATTCCATTTCATATGAACATTCTCACCCTTTGGTTGTGCCTTGATAAATTTCCACTTCATCTCTTACTTTAGAAAATGAAGTCGATTTTTTCATTCTGGAAGAACTAATAGATCCTTAAGTAAAATGATATATAATTCCATCTGTATTTAGAAAACATCATAGTAAAATGTTTATCATTGGTTATCTAATATGAATAAGTCCTCATATGGGGATATAAAACATTAATCTCTAAAACCTCATCTGATGTTTTACTTAATCCATTCCATAAATTTTTATCCTTTTAACCCTTAGAATAGATATAAATTCAATACATTATAAATAACGTCACTAATTTTCTCAAAATTAGTTCAATATTGATCCCCTATATATAAAAATGTATCTCTTGGTTGTCACATTCCAAACTTGTGAATACCTTCATCATATATTCTCTTAAAACATCATAATAACCAGGAATAAGCAAAATTATTATAAAAAACATGCATTATTGGTTATACCAATGAGTATTGGATATATTATTTAAACCCAAGATTTCCTAAAAATTCATAAATTATATCATAAAACAAAATTTCGAACCAATAATTAATCAATTTAATTGTAATCCTTACTATCCAATTTACATTATCCAAATGAATCATCTCATTGTACAATTTTTCATAGTTTTCTCAACATTAGAAATAGATTAAGGGTTACCTTTTCTTAATCACCATTCCATTAAATCAGTTTTCTAGGTTATTAGCTCCATTAAATATTTTTTTTAAATGCGTATTGTAAAACCTATACTTTATGATTCAAAATAAATAACACTTGAATCCTATACCAGTTCACTTAAATCATCCATATTTATTCTTAAAATATTACATATGATTCATCATATTATTTGTTAATACCTATTTCCTAGAATGTGGAATATAAATCAAATCTTTATGTTCATAATCCACAATTTAATCATTCTTGTTATATTTAATGTAAAAAAATAATGTTAGAATATCTCATAACTTTCTCATTCCATCTATAGCCACTTAATCATCAACAATATAACCAATGCTTGTACCACCTTCTTGATTCACTTCATGATATTTCTACATAAGAAAATTATTTTCATAATTACCATTCTTTCAACATATGAAACATTCTAGGTAAAACTAGTTCCTTCTATTTTCTATTTTTTACTAAGACCATAAAGTATAGAATGAGCAATACTAATCCTAGAATAAAACTACCTAATCATAAAAAATTACTAATAGGATAGAAAAACCATGATAAATTATTTTAAATAAATTATACTTTTGTCATTTCTATTGGGAAATAGGGCTTCTCTCCCCAAGCGCTTTCCACTAGGGTTCCTTGGCGGGGGGAGCACAGCACGCCACTTCCAGCTTCTCCTTCCCACTTTCCTCCATCTATACTTTTCTCTAACCCTTTTTCCTAGTTCCATGGTTCTTCTGGATCTATGGTTCATTTCTATTTTTCCTTTCATCACAGTTTCATCTCAGACCCTTCTATATCCTTTCCCCTAGTCGAAGGCTCCGTTTGTTCTTCCCCTGATCTGTCCCCCTGGTAGCCGTGTTTCTGACCCCACTTTGGTCTGTTGCGCCAGTTTTCACAGGGATATTTGGGATGTGCAGGCTGAGTTTCTTGGGTTTCTCAGGGTTTATTTTCACTTGGCTATGGCTCCGACAGTGCTGGTTGGCGACTTAGTTGAGGTTTCACTTTTTGGTGATTCCCTAGCCCAATCCTACCGCTACTCTGGCTTCTGGTGCCTTCTTTTCACTCTATGTCGGTCTTCCATGGTTGTTTCATGGAAGCGTTGGGAAGTGCGGTTCTATTGGTGGACAGTGTTCCAGGAGGTGCTTCCATTTTCTGTCTTTTTCCTGAGCTACGGTGGTCTTCTTTTGTTTGATGATTTACGGGTTCACAACTTCTTCAGGCGATTTGGAGACAATGGAAACTAGCATTATGGTATGGTGCTTTGATCGATGACAGCGACGATACCAGTGTAACGATGACATCAAGTGGTGACGACGACAGACAGTGGTGTCCGTGATGATGTTAATGATAGTTTGGAGGATGGCGCATGATGAGATGGGTGATGAATTTTGAAATTTGAATTGTGTGGATTTTTGAAAGGCGGTAATGGCGGTCTTATATTTGATTTGAATTTTGATTTTTGAATCTGATGTTTTTTTGTAAGGTTTCACAGTTACCCCGTAAAAGTTTCATTAGAAAATAAAAAAAATGTATTGGGGCTATTGGGAAATAGCTAGACATATCATTATAAATATCCCTAGGTATCTTACTAACATTTTATCTACCTAGTTTCTAGTGGTTGACTAAATCTTTAACAACTATAGTGACCCAATCCTAGCATACATAGTTATTATATAATTTTCAATGAATATTCAACGCATTACAATATTACATGACCGAGGGACCTAATATTTTAATTTATTTGGAAACATGGAGTAATATATAATAAATAGGTAAAAGATCTTCAATGTTTTCCATAATTATCTTCCCGTTTTTTACTCATACTTAAAAACATTCTTCATAATCTAGGGAAACAAAACATTAGAAAGGGTGGAAATAGATTATCAGTTAGGGTAAAAAAGTATTTTACATAAGAATTACATTGACATAAGGGTGTTATAGAATTATAATAACATTATAAGATCATACCTTGTATAGAAAAGATTATATACATGAATTCTGGCATAAATATTGGTAGTTTATAAGATATAAATCACAAGGGAATAAATTGAATATTCCAAGGGAGAATAATATATAAATAAGAATTTTAATTTTTGAATAAATATAATTATATAGAATATTATGTAAAGGAAATATACCATGACCATCATAACATGTTAGGCTTGGGCTAATCCCTCATGTACCTTCTTCGGGCATGGAATGACCTCCCTTGTACCCTCATTTCGGGTCTTCATATGCACTCCCATGTACCCTCTTTTTATGGTATGCAGATTCCATCATGGTTACCCTATTATTATAGACTTTGGATTCCCTCCCATATAACGAATTTTTAGGGGCCTGAGATGCCACCATATATAAGCTCTTATTATAAAGATGTGATGTTCTCTGTATACACTATTGTTAAGGGCTTGGGATCCCCTTCTAAATAAACTCTTGTTATAGGCATGGGATTACATCCCATGTACCCTCTTTTTATGGTATTAGGATACCCCCACATATAACTTCTTGTTATGGGATTGTGATTCTCTCCTGTAAAACTTCTTATTATAGGAATGAAATTCCATCTCGAATACCATCTTGTTAAAGGATTGGAATTCCCTCATGTGTAATATATTGTTATCATATTGGGGTGACTTATTGTATACAGTCTTATTATAGTCATGGAATAACCACCCATAGACCCTTTTAGATAATTTATTATTTATCATTACCGAATGCATTTAAGGAAGATATAGGTCAAACTTGTCACATAATTTAATCATATATATTTTTTCCTTTGGATAATAAAATATTTATCATAACATGAACCAAGAAATAGAGTTTTTTTTTGATAATAATAATATCATAATACATGAAATTAAATGGGTATCATAAACATGATATAATAGCATAAACATTAAAAAATAGAGAGGTTTCAAAATCATTGTAAAACCCATGGAAAAAGTATGTTTTATAAGTATATTATCATGTAATTACATATGGAAGAGAAATAGGTTTCATAAAAACAATTCATCCAAAACATAAACAACACAAATAATAAATAAAAATGGTTTCCTTGGATCATATCCCAATAAATCATAAACTATTTCAAATAATTTCATCTTATTTGAAGAATGGATTTGAAAGATCACTTGGAATATTTTTTAAGTAAAACAACCTTTTATTGAAAATCCCATACATAAAAAATTTAAAAAATATTACAAATACTGATTTAAAATTTTATTTAAATAATTTCTCTAGTAAAATATGTTTCCTCCTTGAAAAAAACCGTTTAACCGAAATAATTTTTAAAATCATTTTAATTACAAATATATTTTAAAACTTATAAAAGAAGCATGAAATCCTTTTGAAAAATTTTATTCATTGAAAACATAATTAAAAATAACAAAAAAACAGAATAATTGGAAATAAATCATTAAAAAAACATTTTAAAATTTTAATGGAATCTTTAACTAAATTATGGTTATGATAGTGGGTAAATATGTACATTTCATACCACCCTTTTGCACCATAAAATTTTTAGAAGAGTTCCATGATCAGATAATGGCAAGAATATTCCTTTTAAAACAATTTTATATAAGGTAAAATATAGGAAAATATTAATTTTAAATATAATTGTATAATATCATAGAATTTTTTTTAAAAATATATATATATAATATTTTTTAAAGGAAAAATATATTTTTGATCAAAGAGAGAAATGATGTAGTATTTTCTTTAATCAAATTCTCTATTATCTTAAGTGCAAAATAGTTGGAAAATGGTACCATTACATTAAATTTTCATTAATAAATATAGGATAGAAAATTTAATGAGTTTTTTTTTTGAAATATTGAGCAAATTATTTCATCAATGTATGCATAATCATAAACAATCCTCAAAAAATGATGAAATTAGAGAAATAGACTCTTGGAACATTGGTAAAGTAGAATCAAATTTATCATGGAATTATAACATTAAATGAAGCTTATCATTAAAATAAGTATATTCATTATAAATAATGTCAATTGAATGTATATACACCTATTAAAAAAAGATAATTGTATAATAGAACATGTTCCTCAAAGAAGGAAAATTGATACAAGATTAACTTACCGATTTTTTATCTATTGAACTATAAACCCCATGAAAGAGATATTGTAAAATAAATGTTTAAATATTTATAAATTTTAGGTTAATAATCATAGAATAAATTCATGGGTAGGATATACACTACATAAAAAATTAGTTTTGAATATGGCATATGTCTCACAGAAATAAAAGTGAGATTAGAAATCCCTTTACTACTTGAGTAACTATTGAATTATGAGACCCTATAATGTATGAAATCAATAGAAACATTGAATATAATTAATTAAAATAAATTCATGTTTTTAAATTTTAAATAGAAGTATACACCTCACACAAAAATAAGAAATTATGAATATAGGATATATATCACACAAATAAATGTGAGAAGATAAAATCTTTACTACATGAGTAAATTTTGAATCATGTCCCCCATAAAATAATAACATAAATTAAATATTTTAATTTTATTAATTGAAATAAATTAATGATATAAAATCTCATAGGTTAGTATACACACCACACTAAATTAAGTGAGAGGTGAATACACCATGTATCTCATAGAAATAAAAAAAGTGAAAAGAAACTCCCTTACCTTAACTCTTTGATCTCATCATACATGTTCAAAACCCCTATATAATAGATATGAGTTTATTATAAATCTAAAAATATCTATATTCTTATATATCATAGAATATTTTTTTTTTACTTTATATTACTCATTTATTAAAAAATCTCTGTTAATGTTATGTTTCGGGTAATATCATCTTTTTTTTGAATATGATTTGAATTGTTAATCTTGATCCTCTTACATAGATCATTATTTACATATTTTCATACTATAAATAAAAATATAAATATCATATATATTATGTATGTAATTATTTATAATAATTTATAAAATATATAAATATGAAATGAAATACACCATTCTTGGACACGATAGGTTGTGCGTACACATGAATGATGTTTCTATTTTCATGTCATATTGAATGAATGAATGTAAATAATATATATATATATATTATAATTAGGTTAGACTTATTATTTAATTTATATCACATAATTTTAATAAACCCATTCTTAATAGATTCCATGTATGACTTCAAATAATCAGATGGCTTTAAGAAGGATGTAGTCCACATATCCACAAAGAAAGTTAACATATTCCCCAAAAAATGGAAAGGAAAAATTAATGTGTATATAATAATTAATAAGGAATAAATATATCATAAATATAATATATATCATATAAAAATTGTATATACATCTTTATTCCCAACCTAGGAAAGTATTAATGGAAGAAAAAATGACATTGGTTGGCGACGTAGTAGTCTATCGTACACATGAACGATGATTCTGTATCCCAATTAATGGGATTGTGTGTGATTGTAGTAAATAACCTTATAAAAAATCTATGTATATATATGATACTTGTTTTATTAAATAAAATTTATATATGAATAATTAATGGGTTTTTTAATGAAATAAAATAAATGTTATTGTTGAAAAATGTTACCTCTTCTTCTAGTAACTCTTTTTGGTTTGCACCAAAGGGAATCCTTGAAAGTATTTATTAAAAAATTGAGAAATATACGTTCATATTAAGGTATCATGGATCATATTTTTTTAGGTTTTTGAAGATCCAAATGGCTTGATAGGTGTGACTGATGGAGGGGATGGGTGCACTTTTTATAGTGGAGGAGGAGTTAAATTTATATAAATATAAAAAGGTAAAAACTATTGAGAGGCATCCCTTAAATAATGCTCCAAAAATAATTTTTTTTTATTTTACTTAAAATGGATAATATTTTCCATATATAGAAATAGAATTTATTTTGGACATGTTTCTAGTTTATTTGGAAAAATCAATTAAAATTTAACAACTTAGTTAACTATTCTTTACCTTAATCATTGTAATTAATTTTAATAATATTCTCTATAAAAAATTGATCAAAATGTAAGTTGATCATAATATAAATTATAAATAATACTTAATAAAAATAAGGAATCAATTTTTCAATATTACGTTAATTGAGGTGGTATAAATTAATTTTAAATTAATCTCATAGACGGGACGAAACAACGAGGTTTAAAAGATGAAATGTTCAAAAGTCTGCTATGTTTTTAGATCCTATAAAAATGTTAAATTTATTTAAATGACATATATATAATTTATTTAAGAACTTTCTACTAATTAAACGTTAAAAATAATTTATAATATAATATAACTATATAATTAAAGTATATGAAAATTCAATTTTTAATTGAAATTTCATGTTTCTTAGTATTCATCAAAAATAAAACTTCACTAAAATATACCAAAAATCCAGACAATGTAAATTAGGATATTACAATTAAAAAAATTAATTTTAGTTTTCAAAAAAAATATAAAAGTGTTAAAATTTAGATTTAAAATATATGAACCATTAAAAATTGGTAAAATTAGATTTTATAAAAATACATATTTGTATTCATAAAATTTTATTTATTCTTAGATTTTTCATAGAAAAAATATTTAATGAGTGTAAAAAAATTATTGAATATATCATTTATATAATTTTTAATAAAAAAATTCTGTAAAATTGATTTTTTTTAATTTATTAAGATAAAATGTATTTGTATATACAAAATAGTATTCTTAGAAAATTAATTTCTTTATTTTCAAATAGTTTTTACTTCCTATTATAACTATTTAATGAAAAAAAGTTTCATTTTTGTATACATCTATAAATAATATTTTCACAATTTTATTTATATTATTCATAAATTCCATTCCAACATTTAGTTTGTAACTATAATACTATCATAATAACAATATTAGTAGTGTATTGTCATTCGGTGAAACATTACATTACATGTAACACATGAAATGGAAGGAATTGATCATTTTGGGTAACACAAGGTAAGATTATTTTGTTAGTACCAAAAGATAATATTAGTGTTTCATGTGTCATGAACATAACATGGTTTGGTGTTCGACCAAAACCGAACATAATGCTTTCATATAACATAATATATATTTAGCATTACGTGAAATGAAAAAAATATGAAAGAGTTTAAATTAATTAAAAAAATTTACTAAATCATTGGGTGTTACAATATATATATATATATATATATATATGCATATATATACCTATATATACAATGATACAAATGCCTCATAGAGGCCCTGAGGCACAAGACCAATGTATCAACATAAGGATAATATTTTATGTTTCATATTTTGAATAAGGGACGTAGAGCCTAATTAACTAAAATGATATGATAAGGCATGTAATGTCCAAATGTAAAATAAAGGATAAGGGATTTTATTTCCAATAGTCTCAAAATAATGATAAGGGTCTCTATGCCCATTAGTATCAAATGAATGACAAATTTATTCATGCCAACTTATCTCTAGAAAGTGATAAGGGAATCCATGACCATTAGTCTCAATTAAATGATATGAGTCATCTTTCCCAATGATCGCTAATAAATGATAAGGGATTCAATTTCCAATGAGTACTGGTGAAATAGGGAGATACTATATTCCAGATAATTTCTTATGAATTTATAGGTGATTCCATGCACAATTTTTACCACAGCTACACGTATGATTAAAACATTAAGAATTGACAATGGTGTTTTTAACAACCTCACATTTATTTAAAATTATTAATTTATAATGATATAAACAAAACCCACATTAGAATTTTATTATTTAACATAGGCCGAAGAAAGGTCCAAGTGAAATGGGATCACCATTCACTTTTAACTTATTCTATTTTTAAATTACAATAAAAAGTATAAATTTAACATAACTAAAAAGGTGGTTCATTTCAATGGAAACGACATTCATAATTAATTAAATAATACTTATAGATAATAAAGATCCACTTAGGTCTTTGTGCCTATATAAAATTCACCTTAATTCATTATACCAACAATTCCCTATTAAATTCCAATTTACACCATTAACCAATTATTTAGTGATTTACCTATATAAGAAGGTGTTGATATTTACCACATTTTTTACTTCATTCAATTCAATTATGAGTCCCACTAATCAGGTGTCCATCTCAATACACCTCAAGAAACTTTTAATCACATAATAAATGGACAATGTTCTAGGAATTTATAATCACATTCCCAAAATGGGTGGTTTTTGTTGAGAACCCAACATCTAATGACAGTATTGGGTCTCGAGGACAACTAGTTCATGGTATTAGAATTTTATTATATTAATTTCAGAATTTAGAGTTGATTCCCCAATGTTTTTTATTCTTTACAATAAAATAATTAATAGAAACATAATTTTAAGGGAAAATCACATATAACACCTTCCTCATTCTTAAGAAGCCCCTCTCATTGAATATTGTCCATTGATTCAAGCAATAATGAGAGGAATATTGAGAATCTTTAAAAACCCTAAAGAAATCCTTTGCATCCAACATCACTTGATTCAGACCAATAACTAAGTAAATCCTCTCCTGGAAGTGGGAGGCAGAGGACGTTCACTTGGGGGGCCTTTGGGGTGAAATGGGGAATGATAAGGGGTAAAACCCCTTTCATGTTGATGGGTAAAAATGATCATTTATTCCAATTTTAAGAGGTTAATTGTTATGAAACAAGGTGATTAATCCAATGCGACAAACATGAATTTATCTCCCTTAATAAAATACACCATACATGTTCTAGTTTCATAGTTATATAAAATATTATAATGTTGTGCACTTGGCACTATCCAAACCCCCTCACCCGGCATGGTTAAGTGCACAGTGAGAAAACCTATTTGAAATCTATGTTATTTAGGACTAAAATTTATTAAAAAACCTTATCATTGTAATGTTAACTACTTTTAATTTAAAAAAACCATGTTTCACCCTTATAGAGAAACATGGTTTGGGTTCAATGTTATCACATACAATGTGTTAATCATGCTCCTCCATTGCCTTTCCCAAAATATAGCTTCCAGAGATCAAAACCTGTAAGATCCATCTAAAACTTTGAGAAACCTCTTGAGCCTTAAAACACGTCCAGGAACAAAAATTTGTGTTTTTAAACTCTCATAATTCCATTTTTAAGATCAGTTTATGATTTGGACTATCCGCCAAACTGATAAATACAAACTCTATTGAGAATTTAATGATGTAAAAAACATGGGATATTACATTTTGTATTATATTTATATATGAATGAAAAATACATGAAATAGTTTTTAAAATATTTATATTTGGTTAAATCATATAACTATATTATTTATCCTCCAGTATCCTCTGGATTGTGGTGTGAATAGCTTCTCAACTACTCGAGGTCCATCAAACAGTGGACTAGCAATATAATACATAGAACTTATTATCCAATAAATGGTCCCTAATGCAGTCGAATCAATGAGGTATAAATATGTGATTGTATAAATTGTTTATTATGAGATTCATATTTTTTAGTGTCTCATTTTTTTGTTATAAAGATTCATATATTAGAAACTATTTTGAACATGAAAAATATACCGGAAAAAATAGATGTAAAATAATTATACACTAAAAAAATAGAACAATGTAATTTAAAAAAGTATAATAAACTAGTAAATAGTGAATTAAGATATAAAATAGTTTATAATTGAATTTTTTTAATAAAAATAATTTTTAATATATAAATTGATTTATAAGTCATACATTTATATATTTATAAAAAGAATTAAATCTATAAAAGTGTAATATAGTGAGATTTCCAATTTATATATCCAATTATCCTTACGTTAATTATTCACACTATTATTTATCTCTATATCTAACATTACTTCATCATTTTCAACCTCCGTTATCATTTATACCATTTTAAATATATTCATTGGAAGATACTTAACTATTTTTTGTCGATTAGTTTTCAGTAAAAAAATATTACTTCAGTTTAGTCACCTATATAATACAATTCACTATTATTTGTGTTTAAAATTATAATACAGATTTTTAATATTTTATCATCTATATAATATACAATTTTTTTTCTTATGAACCCATTATAGAATGTTAATACTCTTCATACTCACCAGTATGGATCTAATGAGTGGATTTTAACTATGTAAAATGTAATGAATCTATCATTATACCGCTATGAATATTGAACCACTTATATATGAACTACATAACTTGAAACTGACCTTGATAGATTAACTCAATGATTTCAACCAACAGTTTATAGTGTCCCTCTAATACCCCAATATTTCATAGTATGTTATTTCTTTAATGTAAATCAACAACATGCACTACCCACAACACTGTGTTCAAGCGCACCATGGCATACCAAACTAGCCATTCAAAATTAGTTATGAATAGTATTAATTGAATTTTTAACTTTATATAATCCTTATAATTTCATAATCCATATTAGGAGTATCTTGGGCATAATGTATGAATAAATTCAATTTTTTCAGATAAAATATGTATTTTTCAAAAAATCCAATTTTACCACCTTTTAATAGAGAAGCCTTTTTAAAACCAATGTTTGAAACTTTTATATATTCAATTTGTCAAATTAAACTTCTTAATTATAATCGGTACATAAGAATTTAGTTTCAATAACTTTTGTGTGTTTTTTTGATAACTTTCATATTTTGGTAAATAGTGAAAAATACTATATTTTAACTGAAAAAAACTTTTTTAATGAGAATAATTTATAGTGTTGAATTATACATTTTAATGGTTTGGAAGTATAAATAGATTGTATTTTTACCATTTTATCCAATGACGGTCATTGTAAGTAATTTCACTTTAAAATTGGATATAAACAAGCGTCAATTTTTTTATAGTTATTATTTCTTAAAAATACGCTTTTTGGTTTTGACAATGGGAATTAATTTTAAATTAATTAATGATAAATAAATGTTTTTATATTGGTAAAATAGAATTAATTTTTAAATTCGGAATATCAAAATTATCTTAGGTTTAATTTTTGGTATTTTTCTGAAAATATTCAATTTTTTATGAAACGTGAAAAACACTAAGTTATTGTTTAAAACCGTATTTTTATCTAAATAATAATTTAGTTTATTGAAATTTATTTTTGATAAAAATAGATAAATAATACCTATATAATTTCAATGTAATTCATTGGAGTCAATTTATAATAATTTTAGATGTATAAAAATTTTATCGAACTTTTTACCATCCTTTACCCACCTCTTAGGAGCATTTGCAAATTTTCATAAAACATAATTTTACGACTTCTGTGAGTTGATTTTAAAAAATCCAAGATAAACAGTTTATATTAGTAAGTAAAATGTGGTTCAATAAGATGAAAGTAATTTTTGGTGAATAGTATCTTTTGACTTTGATTTACTATGGTTAAAGGTAAATAGGGTAATTTAAGGTAAAAAGAATATTAAAGTAATACAAAATTAACTTAACATTTGTCATAACCTTATTTTATGAGTAATGGCTGGCTATAGGAATCTTTTTGTCGATTTTGGGACCCCATAGAGCCACTTATAAATTATAATGAAACTTTAGTTTAATTAACTTAATGTAAAGGAAAAAATGACATAAAAAATATCTTTTAGGAAATCAATTTTTACATGGGGTTATATAAGTAAAAATTTCGACTATAAATATTCATAGAAAATTTAAACTGATTTCCTATGTAATGGTATTTTATTCATAATTTTTAGACATTAAATAATTAAATTTATTTTTAATACAATGATGATTCAGTAATTACCTTATTAATTACAGAATCAAATGAATAGAATTATAAATATTAAAATAAATATAATTTCAAAGTTTTTATGACATCCACTAATTTCATATGTGAATATTACATGTTAGGGTTGATTAAATGTATATTTTTTGAATCAATAATGTTGTTATGACTTTCACAAAATCAAAATACCAAATAGTGTCAAAATTGACATAAATTAATTTTTAAAACAAATATAGTATTATTAATTCATATTCTATTACTAAAAAACTATGGTTTGGAAAAAAGATTTATATAATGATATTTTTATCATGAATGAACCTATTGGGGTTCTCTTTGAAGTTTATTGTAAGTTTATTTACCATATAATATAAAAATACAAAGAGACATTGTAAATGTCAAACTATTTAACTAAGAGTAAAATCTAAAATACAAGTTTAATATAGTGACCAAAAAATATCTAAAACCTTTTGGTTGAAAGGTTTTTCACCCATACCTACCTTATAATTTATATAATACATTTTTATTCCATTATAAAATGAAAATTATTTTATTATAAAATAATATTTCTATATTTTTCTAAGGTGCCCCTCACCCCTATTATAAAAGGGAACTCCCTCTTATCTCTAATTCACACCTTCAAATCCATTGGGTTTGGCCAAACCCTACCCAAATACCCCCTAAACGGTCCTCCCTTCATCCTATAGGACTTCATTATACCAAAATCCAACCTAAGAATCCCTTTTGATCAAATCAAAATGAATAACCGGAAGAAGAAGTAAATATTTCATCACCTCTTTCATGTTCCTTTCTTCCTCCACTTCCTCTTTCTATGTTTCTTCTATTATAAACTAATTACCCCAACATCTTCTATATACTGTTATTTAATTTTTTAATATGCTACAACCATATTAATTATTCCATCCATCCTTTTAATGACATGTCACCATATGTGCGTACGTACGGCTTACCATCTCCATGTTGTGGTATAATTGTTATTCAATATATTATTATTTAGATTGGTATAATAATGATGTATAATTGATTTAAATAATAAATATAACTTGATAATGATTCTATATATATTATATACCATACAATTATCTATTATTTTAATATTAAAAGAATGAAACTATTTCTCGTGCATACGTATGGATTACCGTCTCCACGAACACGATGAGGTTGATTCTCCATTGTATCCATTCCATAATAATATCCATTTGATAATTAAAAATAATCTTTAAAGACTTATGATAAATCTTAATATGAATAATATACATCCTATACATAACAAACATTACTTACCTAACAAATCATATAACAGAAAATGAATCAGTTAACACCCGAAATGACTATAATACTAAAATATCATTAACAAATAAATATTAGAAGATCATATATCATATAATACTAATGTATATAGTTCTTGAATAATTTAATAACAATTATTTCACCATTATACAAGATATTAACCTACCCTCAACCAAAGAAAAGTAGAAGGTAAGGGTTAATTCTACAATATGTTAACTATATGAGGTTGTTTATTTATAATTATCTACTAGGACCTCTTTAACATCCACATCTATGTTTCTCAAAATGTTTTTCAAAACATTTTTTACACTTACAAGACGATGGGTTAAATTCATTTATGCCCTTATTTGACCTTATATGGTTTTAAAAGAAATCTTTCTGTATTTTTTCAAACAAGGTGCTTTATAACCTTTTCGACAAAATTAACGTAAGAATATCTTTTTAACTTATACAGTGGGTGTGGATATTTTTCACCGTTATAACATCGTCAAAGCTTCTTTTACAAGCTTATAAGAATATTTTCAAGATGAATGTTTCCTTATAATTATGTGACTCTTAAATAATTACAAAATAGAAATATATATTTATCTAAAAAAAGTTTTTATTTCATCTATGTCAACATCTTTTGTTGGATTTTAAGTTTATTTTAAGTTGATTTATTATGATAAAAAACTTCCATATAGTAATGAATGTTTTGTGATATGTTTGACTATGGGTGTCCTATTTTTAAACAATTCATGTTTTATGGTTAAAGTATTGATATTTCGTATGCCAGTTTTAATACTAATGTTCATGTTATATTTAAACCTTTTTATATGTGGAATGTATTGGACTTAGTAAGTGATAGGTGGAGCCCGCTTTAGTGCCTCGATGCATCTTTAGGTCTCATGAGACAACTAGAGGTTTAATTGGCCAAGGCCTTTCCCAATTTGATATATGGTTTTGGCAAAGGCCTCAATCATTTTTAGGCATCTTGGCTAAGGCCTTGAAAAAATGTTTTAGAATGTAAGGCATTATACATTCACTCATTATGAAAATAATATTGATGGTTCATTTGATCATTTGACTAATAAAATACTCATGATTATGTTTAATTATGGCATTATTTACTCAGCCCATATTCCTACCATAAATGTATTCATGTTTACTATTATTAAAGGAATGTGGTTTCAATTATTTACCATGCTTAATATTTATGTTATCTTCCGCTGTATTTCTTACCTTTACTAAGTGATTGAGCTCACCCATTTATTATGTTTCATTTTCCTAGGATATGATGAAGTTTTTTATGATTGAATTTCAGGCATAATCAAGTAAGGTTGGATGTTTCTAATGGAATAAATTTGTGTTGTATTTCTTTTCATGTTGTAAAGTTGAACTCATGTATGAATATTGTTTCCAATAATACTAAACTGATCGGTCTTTCGAGACATTATTTCCTTGTGATCATTCCAATGTATTGAAATAATGCACTAACTATCTGTAACTGGGGTCGGGGCATTACAGTTGGTATCAGAGGAAGTTTAGTACAATCCTTGGAAACAAGATTGAGAAAAACTCTTATTAGGGCAGATAACCCTAAGATATACTTTGAGGATTAGTATAGAATAACTTCTTATAATTTTGGTATTGTAGAGATTTTGTGAGTTTTCTATGCAATATATCCCTGTCAAGATATGAGCAAGTAGAGGTGGCTCTGGTATATATGCACATAGGGGTAAATCCCGAAAACATTACATTGAGCTAGACTCGAACGGGAACTGGTGCACGACAACTGGCCTTACTGCACTCTTGGTTACGACACTCCTGGGGGATATGCTTAAGATAATTATAATCATCTTTACAACCCATTATGAAAGATTTATGAGTATATACTTCCTCAAATAAAACATTTTTTATTATTATGGATTATATCCATAAACTGTTCAATTTATTTAGGTATTATATAAGTTTGAAATTATTCATTGCAATTCATAAACTGACCTATTGTATGTCATTGTATAGAAATGGCATCCAGTAGAAGGAATGTGAACTCCAACAATACGTATGATCCAAAGAGTAAGAAGGATAATATCTTTCATTGTATTAAGCCAACAATTTGATGGGATATATTATCCCACGTATTCTCAACATATGAAGAAATAGTATCATGTGTTAATAAGATAAGTAAAGAATTCTATGAGACCTATTGTCTTGAAGGGAATCAAGAGAAGAAAAGGATAGAAGAGAGAAATATGGATAAAGGGAAGAGGGAAAAGAAGGATTTTCCCATATGTGATAGTTGTGGAAAGAATCACCTTGGTAAATGCTTGAAGGGAATGGTTGTTTTTTGTAAGTGTTGAGAAAAATGACACAAAATATGTGATTTCAAGGGTAAGGAAAAATTATCAAATGTACAATGTTTCATCGGAAAGGATTAGGGACACTATGCAGATCAATGTCCCAGTCATCAGAGTATACCTTAAATGATGCTATTAGATAATACTCAAGTTATGATGCTACGTCATATGAAGAGGAATGAATAGTGTTCTTATGTAGTTATTATATAATTATTTCATTTGAGTGTTGTATCAATAATATACTGGTTATATGAATTATGGACATAAATAATAATTATACTGCAATACTATTTTATTGAGGATTTGAAATTATATGGTTCTAACAAAAGTGACTTAATAGTAAGATACACTTTTTGGAAAATAAATGGTTGAAGTAAATGTAATCCTTAATATGGTTTTGATAATGAGTTAGTGATTTTGGAATAAGAGATGGTTGATTTAGATAAATTATATTCGATATTCTTGACTTATTTGGAACTGATTAATAGTTTGTTTATTTAATCATTGTTGGAATATTCAATATTTTTTATATAAGGAATATATCCAGCATTACATAAAGGATAAGGGAGAATGAATGTAATAAATAAGGTTTTATGGAAGTTCAGGGTGTTACCATGTTTTAAAATAACACATGATGA
Organism: Viscum album; assembly: GCA_963277665.1. Taxonomy (NCBI): domain Eukaryota; kingdom Viridiplantae; phylum Streptophyta; class Magnoliopsida; order Santalales; family Viscaceae; genus Viscum; species Viscum album. The sequence goes on along the minus strand of OY728132.1, from coordinate 458,269,454 downwards.
AGGTGTTAACATGTTGTTATGTGGAAAAAGGATCTTCATTGTGTTTATCTTCCTTATAAATTTTGGACTGTGAGTTTGGATAGAATTATTTTGGATAAGTCTAAAGGTTGGAATGAATAAATTTTGAAATTGGATACTATTATTAAGGTTATTTTTATATTTTTATAAAAAGGATAACATGTAGACTGTGTGACAACCCTCACGTTGGAGAAAGCTGTGGGAATCGAACCCATAACCAAAGTGCGATTGAGGATTATTGCCTACCACTAGATTATGTAAAGTCCCTAGATTGTATAATGTATTATCTTTTTTTAAAGGGTCTGATAGGTGAATTATAAATTCATTTTTTTGAACCCTATATGAATATAATAAATAGAATATTTTTTAAAGATCTATTATCTTTTAGAGTGAAAGATGAGTTTGGGGTAGAAATTAGTTAAAGGATGGAACTCTACCTGTCAGGTATAATTTTTTTCTTCTATTATTCTATGAAGGAATTAATTCTTAAACTTTTATTAAGGGATCTCAAAACTAAAAATGTTTTATCCTAATACCTTATTTTTTTTGAACTGATGATATTTAAAATCATTATATATTGGTGGATTTGAGGCCCACAATTATACAATTACTTGTGATTGATGACCTCAATCACTCCCTATAAATATTTATTCTTTTCCTCCAATTATGTGTCTCTAATTGCCACTAATTTTCTCTTAATCGATATCAAAATTTGGTGGTTAATTTTTCACTCCCCTTTTCCTCTTATTAAGACTAAATTTTATTAACCCAATTTTTGATGTGGGTTTTCCCACAAAGGTATTTTCTATTTTCAACCTTTAATTTTTGATGAAAAATTTCAAATTGCGATGATGCAATTTATTGATGGAGGGTACAATGAAACACCCCAAGATTTCATAGTACGTTATTTCATCAATGTAATTCAATAAATAGCACTACACACAACACTGAGTTCAAGAGAAACATGACTTACCAAACTAGTCATTCAAAAGAGGTCATGAATAGTATTAAATGAATTTTTTACTTTACACAATCCTTATAATTTTTGAATCCATATTATGAGTTTCTTGGACATAATGTAAGAACTAATTCATTTTTTTCTGATAAATGAAGTATTTTTCAAAAAATGAAATTTTAACGCCTTTTAATGGAGAACCCATTTTAAATACAATATTTGAAACTATTATATATTTAATTTAAAAAAATAAACGTCTTATTTAGAATTAGGAAGTAATAATTTAGTTTCAATAAATGTTTGGTGTTTTCTGATTACTTTCATATTTGGGTGAATATTGAAAAATACTTTATTCTAATTGAAAAAAAAATTAATCAAAATAATTTATAGTGTTTAATTATTCATTGTAATGGTTTTGAAGTATAATTAGATTATATTTTTACCATATAATCCAATTATGGTCATTGCAATTAATTTATCTTTGAAATTGGATATAAACTAGTGTCAATCTTTTGATAGTTATTATTTCTTAAAAATATGCTTTTTAGTTTTGACAGTGGGAATTAATTTTAAATTAATTGATTAAACTTATATGTTTTGAAATGGGTAAAATAGAATTAATTTTTTAATTCAGAATATCAAAATTATCTTAGGGGGAATTTTATGTATTTTTCTGAAAACTTTCAATTTTTTATGTATTGTGAAAAACATTGAGTTATTATTTACAACCGACTTTTTCTTTAAATAATTATTTATATTATTTTAATTTTCTGGTAAAATTAGATACATAACAACTATATAAGTTCAATTCAATTCATTGATGTCAGTTTATAATAATTTTATATATATAAAAATTTTATCGAACTTTTTACCGTCTTTTACCCACCTCCTTGGAGCATTTGCAAATTTGCATAAAGCGTAATTTTACTGCTTCTGTGAATTTAATTTCAAAAATCCAAGAGACATGGTTGATATTATTAAGTAAAATATGTTTCAATATCATGAAAATAATTTTTGGTGGATAGTAACTTTTGACTTTTTTTTTACCGCGGTTAAAGGTAAATATGGAAATTCAAGGTAAAAAGAATATTATAATAATATAAAATTACCTTAACACATGTCCTAACCATATTGGATGAGTCTTGTCCGACCATGGTCATCCTTGGGTAGATTTTGGGACTCCATGGAGCCACTTATTAATGATAATGATAGTTTATTTTAATTAACTTAAAGTAAAGGAAAAAATGACAAAAATAAATATCTTTTAGTAAATCATATTTTAGATAGAGTTATATAAGTATTATTTTAGAATATAAATATTAATTTGAAATATAAAAATATTTCCTACATAATGGTATTTTATTTATAATTTTTAGACGTTAAATAATTAAATTTATTTACGACACAATGATGATTCAGTTATTACTATATTAATGAAAGAATAAAATAAATGGTGTTATGAATATTAAAATAAATATAATTTCATTTTTATTATGACATAAACGAATTTTCAAGGTTAATGTGACATGTTAGGGTTTATTATATGTATTTATTTAGATTTAATAAAGTTGTGATGACTATCACAAAAACCAAATACCAAATAGTGTCAAAATTGACAGAAATTAATTTTTAAAACAAATATTATATTGTTAATTGATATTATATTCCTAAAAATCTATGGTTTGGCCAAAAGACTTATATAATTATATATTTATCATTAATTAACCACTTGGGGTTCTTTTGAAAGTATATATTATGTTTATTTACCATATATTATAAAAATGCAAAGAGACATGGTAAATGTAAAACTATTTAACTAAGAGTTAAATCTAAAATATAGGGTTAATATAGTGAACAATACCAGTATAAAACCTATTTTTTGAGAGGTTTTAGACCCATACCTACCTTATCATTTAAATAATCCATTTTTGAGCCATTATAAACCGAAAATTATTTTATTATATAATAATATTTCTAGTTTTTTCTAAGGTGCCCCTCACCCCTCTTATAAAAGGGAACTCCCTCTTCTCTCTAATTCACACCTTAAAATCCATTTTTCTCAGCCAAAACCTACCAAAATACCCTCTAAACGGTCCTTCCTTCATCCTAGAGTACTTCCTTTATTCATAAATCCAACCAAAGGAGCCATTTTTATCAAATCAAAAGGAATAACCCGAATAAGGGGTAAATACTTCATCACCTCTTTCAAGTTCCTTTCTTATTCCACGTCCTCTTTCATTGTTGTTTCCATTAAACGATAATAAATACAGTATATTCTATATACTATGATGTTATTAAAATATGGTAGAACCATATTCATTATTCTATCCATCCTTTGAATGACATGTCACCATATGTGCGTACGTACGGCTTACCGTCTCCACGTCGTGGTATAGTTGTTATTCAATACATTATTATTTGGATGGTTATAATAATGGTGTATAATTGATTGAAATAATAAATATAAAATGATAAGGATTATGTATATATGTTATAACATCAAATTATATATTATTTTAATATCAAAATAATGAAATTTTCGCTCGTGCGTACATACGGATTACCGTCTCCACAAACACGATGAGATTCATTCCCCATCGTATCCATTCAACAATAATTTTAATTTTATGATTAAAAATAATGTTTAAATACTTAATATCATTCTCAATATTAATAAGATACATCCTATCCATAACAAACATTACTTACTTTACAAATCATATAAAGGAAAATGAATCAGTTAACACTAGAAACGACGATAATACTAAAATATTATTAACAAAAAAATATTGGAAGAACTTATACGATTTAATATTAATATATATAGTTCTTGAATAATTTAATAACAATTATTTAACCATTATACAAAAGTTTAACCTACACTCAACCAAGAAAAATTACAAGGTAAAGGTTAATTCTACAATCTCTTCATTATCCGAGGTTGTTTATACGTAATTATCTATTGGGTCCTCTTTATAATCTACATCCATGATTCTTAAAATTTAATTCAAAGAATTTTTACTATTTACTAAACAATAGGTAAAAGTTATTTATACCCATATTTGACCTTTTTTTTGAAATGAGTCTTTCCGTCTTTTTCCAAACAAGGTACTTTATATCCTTTTCGACAAAATTAAGGTAAAAATGTATTTTTAACTTATACAGCAGGTGTAGCTTTTTTCTACCGTTATAACATCATCAAAGCATTCCTTACAAGCTTATAATAATATTTTTAAAATAAATGTTTTATTTATAATTATGTGACTCTTAAATTATTTCGAAATAAGAAGAGATATTTCTCTAAAAAATGTTTTTATTTCACCTATGTCAACATCCTTTGATGGATTATAAGTTTATTTGAAGGTGATTTTCTATGATACAAAACATCCATATTTTATTGAAGTTTTTTTGATATGTTGGACTCTGTATGTGCTATTTTTATACCATTCATGTTTTATGGTTAAATTATTGACATTTTGTATGCTAGTTTTAATGTGAATGTTTATGTTATATTTCAACCTTTTCATATGAGGAATGTATTAGACTTAGTAAGTTACGAGTGGAGCCCGCTATAGCTCCTTGATGCATAAGTACGTCTCATGAGGCAACTAGACATGGAATTGGCCAAGGCCTTTCCAAATTTGATATATAGTTTTGGCCAAGGCCTTATTAATTTTTAGACGTCTTGGACGAGGCCTTGAAAAAATGTTTTATAATGTCTGGCATTATACACTCCCTCATTAAGAAAATAATATTGATTGTTCATGTGTAAATTCAAATAGTAGAATACCCATGATAATGTTTTATTATGGAATTATTTAATCATCCCATATTCCTTCCATAAAAGTATTCATGTTTATTATTATTAAAGGAATGTGGTTTCAATTATTCAACATGATTAATATTTATGTTATCTTCCACTATATTTATTACCCTTACTAAGCATTTGAGATCACCCATTTAGTATGTTTCATTTTCCAAGGATATTAAGAATTTAGTTATGAGTGTCCTTCAGGAATAATCTAGGAGGCCTGGATGATTCTAATGGAATAAATTCATGTGGTATTTCTTTTGAAGTTGTAAAGTTGAACTTATGTATAAATCATGTTTCCAATAATACTAAACTAATTGGCCTTTCAAGGCATGATTTCTTTGTGATCATTACAATGTATTAAAATAATGCACTAACTCTGGGTAACTAGGGTCGGGGCGTTACAGTCCCACATTTTCAAGTGTAAATTGTGACCACCTGAAATATTATCAATTGAATTTATTCTCTGGTTATTATAATATATATATATATATAGAGTATAAATAAAAAGATTGATCAAAAAATGTTTTATTTTGAAATTTTGAACATTACATTAAGATAATAAACATGTCCATAATAATTGAAAATATTACAAAGGGGTAAGAATAAATAATATGATAACTAAAATATAAAAATTTGAATCTATTCAATCCACAAGAATAATTGCACTAATGAAAAACATTTTAGAAAATAAATGGGAAAAATTTAACAATACAATATTAAAAATGTAAATTTATATATATATAACCTTTATGTAAGATAGAGGTTAATTAAATATGAATTGATAATGAGGTATTTATAGAAATTAGAGAACCCAAATAACCATTACAAATCTGATCATTTGAATAGTAGTATAATCCTTGAAACATTAATCTGACCATTAGGAATAATAATTGTACCATTATAATAGTATCCTCACTAATTTAAGCCAAAAATATTGTTTATATATCATGTAAGATGAAATAATGACATATTTATATCAAGATATAAGTACATAGATGTTTTAAAAATTATAAAATAATTTTTTTTGGTTTTTATAAAAAATATATGTTTATTTTAAATTATGTAGATAATATAAATATAAAAAAATTCCTTACAAAGGTTACAAAAATTAATATTATGTTTTATTATAATAAATATATAACTTAATGAGACTAAAATTAATTTATCAAAGGGTCTGAAAATTGATCATATTTTTAAAATTGGTATTTTTTAAAATAAATGAGAACATATATTAAAAATTAAATATCTATTATTAATAAATTAATTTCCTCAAATAGATATAATTTCTATAATATACAGATCAAGAAAATATTTGGTTGAAATTTTTATATTTTTCTAAAAAAGATAAATTTTTGGTAATTTCTGAAATACAGTAAAATACGGTATTTAACATTATAAGAAAAATACATATTTGATTATAAATTTTTGTGTGAGAACCAAGTAGTTAGAAATCACATTCCCCATTTAATATATATAATCACAAGAATCAATAATTTTGATATTCTTGAAAAAAAAAGGTAATATTTAAAACTGTCCCTCTCTTCCACTAATAAATACAACCTCTCACCTCCCCTTCTCCTCACATATTATAAACCTTGAAGCATAAAAAATTCATACTTAATTATTTTTAAAATCCACTCTCCCGTGTATTGGTTCTTCTGGTCTCCTCAAAATTCCAATTCCTAGTTCCTTAAGTAGTTTTTGAAGGACACAACAATCAATAGGTAATATTATTTGACTACCTATTATAAATTATTTTCTTCTTATAGATTATTTTTACAATAATCATACAACATGGAATAATAAATCAGATGTCATATATATACTTTAATTTAATAGTTATAATTTAATATCTACAATATATCCTTTTTTCTTCTCCTCTATTTCTAAGAAAAAACCCATTGTCCATATTATTTCAATTCACCACCTCTATGGATGATGAGTTTTTGTTTTCCAATACCCCAATATTGGGAGGTTTAAATTCATTTATAATTGATTATAATGACCTTAGTATGAATGTTATATAATTTTTCCCATTTTGGAATGAATATATGGCCAAAATAATAAATAAAAGGTAACTTGTTGTGATGGTCGATAGAACTGGAAAAATAATCTAACCATATAACATTACAGTTTTCACTAAATGAACCATATATGTGTCGTAACACATATGTGTATTTTGGACTACTTAAACTCATAGAAGGACATGAATAACATTTTATTTCAATTATGAAGTTTCATTCCCATTTGAAAAGTATCTCAGTAATTATCCTCATGTGATCTTGTTGGATTTGGTTCCCTAGGATCAACTATTTTTTGTTTTATCACATCTATATTCAATGATTTGAATATTAAAAAAATGTAATCTTAAATGTTTTAATTTCACTTCATAAACATTATATAAAAATGTCCTAGATTATATGTTCTATTGATAAGTATGTACCAGTTCCCTAAGTTGATGAGAACCTTTAAATACAAAAAATATATTTCTAAATATATTTCCATGTTTGGATAATGTTATATATTAGTACACATGGAACATGATTTTCAGGTTCAATTACTCATAATTGAAATGTAAATATACTCATGAAGTTTCCCCTTGGTAGTCTCCAATATGAGAGATTATGAGAATGGTCCCAGTAGTTGGAATTCAATATATTTTTTGTGTCATCACACATTACTATCTGTGTGCATGTGTAATGGTACTAAAACTTTATGATTATTATTAATTATTGTTACAACTCATGATCATAGATGTGATTTGTAGACCACGAATAAAAATTTAAAGGATAAGTTTGATATTTCGGATTCATCATGAGTCGTGTGTTATTAATTAATAAATTAATGAAATATGATTCACTGCTATCTTTATCGATATTGATATATCAACCCTATTATTAGAATGGAAAATTTTCAATATATTCCACAACCATGTGGAAAATATTTGTATATTTCAGATAGTCATTGAAATACTTATCCAGTATTTAGGTTGATGACCAGGAATTTCAAACAACATGATGATATATTTTGAAAAACTGATTATATTACAGATCGGTCATTTTTATGTGATTATCGATGTTTCAACATTAAATACTTTCCCTTTTGTTCATTAAACCATTTCTAGATATTAATATTGAACTTTAGGTAATCCCACATAATGATGATGGTAAATAGTACTATAGGGTTACACAATTTGTGTTTATATTGGTCATCATTGAATTATATTCAAAAAAAATTAATTGAATAATATTTTTTATTGTGACTGAGGAAAAATTTTATTCTCGATTCCTCGACCATACAAATTTATGGTGAATGAAATATTTAATTTAAAATTAATTCATTAATATAATAAATTTCTATTAGTGCAAATGGACCATGATATTGTTTGGTAATGAATACCTACTTTTAGTCTATAAAATTACATTTATTAGTAACATGAGTTAGCACATGTTAAAATTAATAAAAAAAATTGTTATTATCTAGAATGGGTTTTTTAAAGATTATAATACTATTAAAGGTTTTGAATTAAAATAAATATTATTTTATCTTAACCGAATATCTATAAATAGATGCTTATATCTATTTTTATGGTTAATTGAAAATTGAGAACAGATAATCATTGTACACAATAAACATCTCTCTCTATCTTGAATTCTTCTCTCATATTCGAAAAACTGTGAAGATATCCTCAAACCCAATAAATCATTAAGAAATCAACTTGAACAATATAATAAAAATGATTCACTATTATTTCACTCAAAAATTAATTGTATTCTCTTCTATATCGAAGGAACACATGTAGATATTGTTAGAAGAATTCAAAACATGTATCCACCAAAGATGGTGAAGGTATTCTAAGAAGGGTTTTTTGAATATCAAAATCATCATTTAAAAAAAATCAATTTATGTGGTTTCCATTTCTCCAAATATTTTATAAATTATTTATAAAATTAATATGAAAAATCACTATTGGGTTCTATGTTTTCCTTATGTCAAAGTTTGGTGGAAATATTTTGATGGTCATTATATTCATTTTTTTTAAAATATTGTAAATGATCCACCGAATTTAAATTTTTGAATTTTGTTGACACTCACCAAGGCCTCCTTGTATGCTCAGAACCACTATAATGTATTGTATATTCCATATTAAAATTTATAATTATTTATTTTAGTATTTATAATTGTGATTTTAATAGTTAACATTAATTTCTATTTATAATTTATTATTGATCTATCATAAAAATATTATCATCCCCTAATTAGTTTCCCATAAATACACCAATATTAATTTCTGATTAAAAATATTTACATATGAACATGTCATCTGATGCTGTCTAGATATGTCATGACCCGTCCTAGGGGGGCCCGTGCTGCGAGTCCACAAGCCTCACTCCAATATGCCAAGGGATACAGACTAAAACTGAGTGGGAATATCACTAACATGGGAGGCGTTTCCTAAGTCCTTATACACATGAACACATCTCCATTACCACAAATGTTGAATTGTTAAAAACACACAAAGGAAAAAAAATGCATGCATACAACTAAACCTAACTAATAGAGAACAATAGAAAGTAAGGTATTGAATGCAAACTAGGCCAGAATACAAGCCCACCAAAAAAAGAGTCTGTTAAATAAAAAGTCCAACCTGAAAGAACATAGAGGTATTGGGATGGATTCTCATGGAGGTATGAACACCATGTCCTATAGGGAACTCAGAAAGCCCAGTTTGGTGTTGGTCCTCCCTAGAATCTATCAAAAGGTCGCTCGTCTGCACCAAACATGACACGTGCGGCCAAAGCACGTGCAGGGGTAAGTATATCAATACACAGTAGAGGACCCCAAAACCACAAAGAAATATAAAAAGGGAAAGGTAGAATCATCTTTAAATAGTATATTTCAATTTAAAATATATCAAGAGAAACACAATCTTGATATATTCAAAACATAAACCCCTAGTCTAGAGACAGGTATCAAAACCTCATACCGCCACTAGGGTTTCAGTTCAAAGGTTCCACGAAGCACTCATCTAGGAGAACTCGTTCTACGAGTCTGATTGCTCTGATGTCGTCCATCCAAGAATTATTTTTCTATGGGAAGGATCACTAGAGATAGATACACTCATTCTGGGATACCACACTCATGAGTGGGGAAAGATAATTATACACGGATGAGGATCACTTACAATGCCTTGGTGGATACCACAACTCTTCTGGATTCACCTGCTATGTAGAGGATTAGAATCCTATTAGATTAGTCATGTCGATACCTGACTCTACTTAGCATCAATAATGGATAGAGGATCTCACTCTGGGCCTCTCAGAGGGATTCCTGACTCTATCTATGAATGTCCTACTGAAGGGATCATATTATTTTGGATGGAAACAGTACCTAACCTTTAGAGGAATGAGAAAAAGGTTCACCAACCCAAACAGAACCTATCCAAGGAATGGTGGAGATGACGATAAATCCATATATTGAGAAGTACATGGTGTATAGAAGTGTCACACGCAGTGTCTTCTAGCCTTGAACACTACCCATTTATAATGTCCCATGTTGTAAGGCTTTTCAAGTAAAAGGAAACTAAATGGTGTGTAAGAAGGATCAAAAACCATGTAAAGGTATATAGGGTACACTCCATGTACGTTGGCCATGTTCCCATACACGGCCCCAACCCATGTATGCTAACCTGTGTAATCAAAAAATGGGGTGGCCCACCTTACTGGAATTGGATGGTTGTGTGGTAGAATACATGGAATGTACTCCACATTGTGTCTATGTATCATTTGAGATACACGTCGATCCCTATTTAAGGACCCACACACCGTGTGATACTGGTCACATGTCTTGTCTATGCTTCCTGTTTCCTGGGAATCCTGCCACCACTAGGTGGGGTACACATGTTTTGTCTCCCTGGAGGCACACTATATTCTTCATCGTGTGCAGCGTGAAAACCCAATCCATCCTCTCTAGTCCACAAGGAATGTTCATTAGGATATATGTCGTGTGTTTTGAAAATTTCCAAAAAATATCACTCTTCATTGGTTCACCTCCCACTATGCACTGTTCTTCAATATGTCCATTAAATCACCATGAAACTCAAGGTTTTCGGTCACCCCAACATCGAAAATCTAATTATGTCAGTTTTGGGCCTCTGATCGACCCTGTAAAAATGTTTTGATTCTCCCGCACTAAGAATGCCAGAAGAAAAGTTTCTCCCAAACCATATTTATTCCTCTACCGCTATCACCATCTAACCTCTATTGATTCATCACGATGTCAGGACTCAAATTCGGGATCGTTTCATTGTGAGACGAATGCAAAACAATCCATTTTTCATAACCCTATTAAGAACGCGAAGAACATGCGGAAAAAGGGGAAGAAGAAACTAATAAACAAAAGAGGATCTCATTTTCTCCATCATTATTCATGGTGTTGATTTTCTCCTATAATAAGGATTAAACTGGATGAATCAAAATATAATCAGACAATTATCAAAAATCAATTTCCTAAATCAAACCCCAAAAGAAACAGAAAATAACGCCCTCCCGCAAGAACTCGCCATCCATTGGTCAACTTATTTGTCGGTTGAGCCATGTTCATCATTTAATCCAAGAATAGGTAAATGAATTATCGAAATATCAACCCATACCTCGATTTAGTTTAAGAATGATCACCACGTCACATTCTTTTTTGAGGTTCATCAAATCCAAGATTCACCTATCGATCACACCATCATTCATTCATTGTTGAGAGTTCTCTCCAAGGATCCAAGAATTCTCTAGAGTTCATCTCAGTTTTTTTTCCAATGACTGACATTCAATTAACCCATTAAAATGATAGAGTGTGTTTCATCATTCCATCTTCATACATCATTAATGAGCCAGTGTTTTTGTTTCTAAGTCATTATGGCGTGGAAATAATTATTGAAATAGTTACCCTGCCGTTGTGCTGCGTTGAATGTTTCCAAATAAAATAAAACAATATTTTTGAATTACATTATTTTATTTTATTTTATTATACTAAAAATGTTTGAAAATTAATTTTTTTCCCTCAACCTATGCCGGTAGAGGATAGGAATGTTCATACGTAAATTCATCGTCCCGGATGTAACAGTGCCCTCAGATTTTTAATCTAGGAATCCGTTTGGAAACTGCCACAACCATGAACACCCACCAACTCACTTAACTAAAAAAGGTTCAACCCATCATTCTGGGATCACTAGGCCTTGGAATGACGTGTCATCTCTACTCTTGGTCATGTAATAATTCCCTATAATATTTCAAAATAATACATGGAAAATACAAGACATTAAATTCTCCCCCCTTTGAGTTTTTCATCCTTGAAAATCCAAAACAAGGGCTACTCAAAAAGATGTGGGTATTGGACACGGATCTGAGCCTTCAACTCCCACATACTCTCCTAAAGACTCCTGTGCTATCACCAGACATACACCAAGGTATTTGATCACTCATGAAGGATCCTCTCCAACTGATCCTCGATCTTCATCAGGTACGTAGTAAAGGTTGCTCCATCCTCATTGTCCAGCTCGCCATAGTTGATGAAATGCAATGGGTCATGCATGTAACTCCTCACTTGTGACACGTCAAATACATCATGCACCCAGTGCAACTATGAAGGTATAGATAGATGGTACGCCACCTCACCAACTCTGTACAGTATCTCTAAAGGTCTGATGAACCTTAGATATAGCTTTCCGCCTAGGCCAAATCTCTGTAACCCTTATTGAGCTGAGACCCAAAAGAAGACATGGTCTCCCTAGTCAAACACCTGTGGTCTCTACAGCCTATCAGCATAACACTTCTATCGGCTTTGTATAGTCATCAACCACTCCTGGATGATCTGTACCTTTTTTGTGGTTTCTCACACCAACTCTTGACCCATGAGGGCTGACTCTCCGGGGTCATCATAGCAAAGTGGTGACAAACTTTTTTCCCATATAAAGCATCCAATGATGCCATACCAATGGTAGAGTGTAAAATATTATTTTACAAAAACTCTCCCATTGGTATGTGGTCCTCCCAACATTGACCAAAGTCCAAGATACAGGCCCGTAACATATCCATCAGAACATGTATAGTCCTCTCTGTCTGATCATCTGTCTGGGGATGAAATGTTGTTCTCAAGCATAGCTAAATCTGAAATCCCCCTACAGTATATTCCTCAACCAAGATGTGACGTGGGCATCTTGATCTGAGACTATTGTCGAAGGGACACCAGGAATCTGAACTATCTCCTCCATGTAGTGGCATCTCAGACTCTCTACGGAACTCTTCTCCCTGATGGTAGGTTGTTGGATGACATGGTGAGTTATTCAATGATCACCCAAATGGAATCATTCCCCTTGGATGTCTGTTCTAAGACGATCATGAACTCCATTGATATTACATCCCACTTTAACTCTGGAACTTCCTAGGGGTGAGCTAACCCTATAGGAACCTGGTGCTCAAACTTCACCCGTTGGCACGTAAGGCACCAAGAAACGAACTTTGCTACTACCTTCTTCATACCTAACCACCAAAACTGCCGTAAAACATCCTGGTATATCTTTACCTTGCCAGGTTGTACTACAAATGGTGATGCATTAAACTCCTTCAGCAACTCCTCTCGTAACTCCACTGTTAAAATAGTGTGTCCTCTAAATATAAAAATGTGCTCCCCACCTTCAGAATATCTAGAACGAGTTTGTCCTGTTGTAATAGATTTTGTAAATCCTCACAGTGGACATCCCTAAGACGTGCCTCCCTTACTCGCTGTAAGAGTGGAGGGGTGACAGCCATCGATTGAAGGTAATTTGAATCCTCTCATTCCATTAAGGATAACTCAAAAGAGACCAATTTTTTTGTCGCCTCACTCAAAAACTGTGAGATCAATCTCTTACTAGAAGAATATTCCCCCTTGTTCCAAATTCCAGGAGTATAGTTGATCTCAAAAATCATAGTCCTGGGGGATTTCTGGACAATGTCCCAGTATTAGATTTAGGTCCTTCTATGAGAAGATGTATTTGAGGATCTTGTGGTCAGAGTATAAGATAACTACTCACCCATAAGGTAGTGTCACCACATCTTCAACACGAAGACCACCACTACCAACTTCAGATCATGGGTCACATAGTTTTTCTCATGTGGATTGTGTTAGTGCGAACCATAAGTAATCACTGCCTATCTCTGAATCATGACACAACCAAGCTTGGTCCCTAAAGCATCATTGGAAACTATGTACTCAACGCCCTCCTCTTGAAATATGAAAATTGGGGTGCTCATCAAACTCAATATCAACTGATCAAAATCATACTGGCAATTATGTATCCACAAGAAGGTTTCCCTCTTCCTAGTAAAGGATATCATTAGTGCATATATTCGGGAGAACTCAGGAATAAATCTCTAGTAATATCTTACCATTCCAAAGAAGCTTCGCACCTCCATTATGATCTGAGGTGGATCCCATGCTTACACAACCTCCACCTTAGTTGGGTCCATAACTACTCCATCCACTAAGATGACTTGTCCCTGAAGTGTAACTCCTGAATCCAAAACTAGAACTTTAAAATCTTCCCATAAAGCTGGTGCTCTCAGAGTACATCTAAAACTATTAATAGGTTTCTTGCATTCTCCTCCACTAATACCAAGTACCCATGCATTTTTTTGATCAATACCTCTACAAAATAGTTTAAATACGGCTAGAATATCCGGTTCATAAGTCCCATGAACATTGTAGGGGCAATCATTTTTCCGAAATGCATCACCAAGTACTCATAGTGAATGTAGAGGCATCTGAAAGTCATATTTGATATATCCTAATCCTGTACTCATAACTAGTGGTATCCTAACCAAAGATCAACCTTCTATAACCATTGTTCCCATCTCAACTGATCAAAGAGGTTATCGATCCTTAGTAGTGGATACATGTTATTTATTGTTGCCTAAATCTGGCACCGGTAATCCACGCTCAAACCCCAACTCCCATCTGCCTTCTTGGTAAACACAACTTGGTCCTCCTAGGGTTAATAGTTGGGTCTCACAAACCCCTTCCTCTAAAAATCCTCTAGCTTCAGCCTTATCTCACACATATCAGTAGGGAACTGGATGCTCACAATATCTACTTCTCCAATGTTAAGTCTAGAAAAATAATGAGTGATCAACTGCACCCTCCTATGTATGATCCCATCATGTGCTGCCTGGGTCTCCTTTTCACCGACAATGGAAAACATCGTCCCATCATTGTGGAAAAAACGAACTCTTCACCTCAAGCAGTCAATCTATGCATGGACCGAAGATAGCCAATCCGTACCGAGAATGACGTCATAAGACCTTTTCGCTTCCACAAAGAGGTTCCAACTGAAACTCTCACCTCCAAGGGTAAGATCACACTGTCTGCAAAGGTGCATGATCATCATGACTCCTACCATAGGTGTCTCTGTGCGTAAGGGTCGAGTCAATGAATCTACCAGAATCTTAATTTTTGCAGAAGACATGTGGTGAGGAAGGAATGGTTGTCACCTATGTCTATAAGTACGGAAGATAAGGTAGATAAGACATGGATTGTACCTCAGATCATCTCTATAGTACCTATTTCCTACACCTCGACCGCATGTAGTTATCCCCTCCCTTGTCCCCCATCTCCCTGAGCTTGGTGTAGACCTCCTAGGGGTTGTGGTCAAAGTAGGTCGAAGCATCTGGCACCACATTCAGCTCTCCCTGCTCCTCTACCATGTCCTTCGACTAGAAGGTCTGTCTACTCAACTCTTTACCTCATCCAAGAATTTATTGATCATGAAGTCCCACTCGAGCACACCAGTATAAGTCAAAATGAAAAGTTGCATGACTCTAGCTTGGATGTCCTATCATAGACCATGCTTAATGGTCCGAGCTCTGATGTACTTATCCCTGAACATATCCATCAAATACCTAGAAAGGTTGGAAAACATCTATTAATAGTCATCTACTATTACAATACCCTACTAAAGCTGAAGAATATCTTGGATATGTTCTACTCTTAGCATAACCCGAGAAAACACCTCCCTAAAAAGTCGCTCGAACTCTGTCCATGAAAGAGTCTCATTGTTGTGATTCTGTGTGGTCAGACTCCACCATCATCTTGATAAACCCTAAAAAAGTATCACTCTTAGGATCACCATCTGGTCCACTGGTGTCCTCACTAGACATAAAACTATGGTCACCACCTCAAGCCAGTCCTCAATCACTTGAGGTTTCGGCTCTCCTCAGAACTTGAGGGGTCTTTGTCTTTGAAAATCAGGGAGCAGTCTCAGCCGACATCCCTTGTCTGTCAGTACTTCAGGTGCCACAGGCTACTCTACAGGTGGTGGGATAGTAGATTCACCACCTAGAGGTAATGATTGAGGAACTAGTACATTTATCGAAGCCTCGACACTGAGGGGGTCATCCTCGTGATCAAGCTGCTGAATCCTAGTGGGTATGCATCCCGAAGGCATCCTATAAGGAAACAAGATGTACCATGGTCAATGAGTATATTTGGATGGATGACCAAAAGGACATGGGAAACCCAACCCACTCCTATATGATTCATGTACCATTATTTTACTTCCCCTCAACTAGTTTTTTCATGTACTGAGTCAAAACTCAGTTTACCAGAGTCCTGGTGTCTGGATATGTCGGCTGCCCACACGAACACTAGAGTCTATGGCTTGAAAGATGAGCTTGAAACACATTAAACTATTTCCAAAAACCCATCTCACAGACTCTTGGTGCTATGTTAGAACCAAAAACCTCTGATAACACTCTTTCACAACACTTCCTAGTGGGGCCCGTGCCGCAACTCCCCAAGACCTCCTCCAAAATGCTAGGTGTTGGTGACTAGCACCGAGTAAGAATATCACTAACATGAGATGTATTTCCTAAGTCGATATACACAAGAACATATCTCCAAGACCATAAATTCCGAAATGTAAAAAACCCACAAAGGAACAAAATGCATGAATACAACTAAACCTAACCAACAAAGTACAATATAAAGTAAAGTATTGAAAGTAAACTTTGTCGAAATACAAGCCCACCAAAAACAAGAGTCTACAAACTACAAAGTCCAACTTGAAATAAAAAATTGGTATTGGGACTGCTACTCATGGTCGTATGAACACCTCGGCCTGTAGGGAACTCAAAAATCCTAGTTCGATCTTGGTCCACCTGGGACTCCGTCAAAAGGTCGCTCAACTGCATTGTAAAGACCCGGAATATCCATGTAATTTTTTTATTTAATGGGAATTTTACGAGTCCACAAAAATTGAAAGCGTGTGATTTTGTGGCCCGGAGTTCCTAGAATGAGTTTCAGAACTTTTTTTCAGGTGCATTCAGTAAACGTGCGAGCAGGTTTTTCTAACATTTGAACCAGTGCTCTGATTTGAAATCCAAGGACACTTTTGAACTTGCAATGCAGATATTCACTTAAAGAGACCTTTACCTCGACCACAGTGGGACAAGAGTGAAGGATAGATTTTGGGTTTTTCATGAAGGAATAAAATATAATAAAATGGGGTAACATTTTATTTTTATTTTATTTCAAAACCCCCCATGTGGATATTTCACAGGTGGGGACCTCCTAAACAAAAACCTCCCATTAGAGGTTATGGAGGTGGGGACCACTGAGCCTAACCTCCAATGAGAATTTATGGTGGTGGGGACCTCCTGAGGATTAAAACCCTTTGAACTTCCTCATAAGTTTGGGGGAGCCTTTTAAACTTCCCCACTTAAATGGTGTCACCCCCTTTAATTTATTATTTCAACCAATGTAATTAATTAACCCAATTTTAAATTGTTTCAACAATTAAATTTGGGAAACATATCATTTTGGATACTTTTAATTTTGGTGGATTTGAGGAGAAGAGAAATATTGGGAGGATTTCACTTCTCTAATGAATAACACCATCAAAGAATGTTCTCCAAAAATCACGGAATAGGACAATGAGCGAGCCCAACATCGAAGTGTGGTTTCGGAAGCAACGATTGTTGGAACTCTCTTCACCTTCTTTGAATTCCTTCTCGCACCATCATCAATGAAAAATACATGGTAGGGGTTTATTTTTGTAAGATTATTTGTGTGAAGTTGTAGGGTGGTTGTTTGAAATTCTTCTCTCTTTCCATTATTGATAATTCTTCGTAATTCAATAAGGAATTATAGCTGCTTGCTACCGCTCTAACGCGAAGAGTATGGGCCAAACAAACATGGATCGTACTCTCCAAAAACTTTGTCGTTAATTTTTGATCATAATGGTGGAACTACTATGAACCATGGTGGTCCATGAGAATGGTGGCCGGCACCGCCGCTGGCCACAATGAAAGGCAACGGCGTAAGGGCACCGCCCCGCTGCCCCCGCTACCCCACGGCCTCTACGCCCTTCGGCCGAGCCGCTGCCTATGGCGGATCCGCCACCACCCGGTGGTGGGTCCGCCACCCCACAACTGAGCCACCACCTTCCACAGTTGAGCCGCTGCCCTATGGCCAAGCGGCCATCGCCCCATTGCTAGGCCGCCACCCTCTGCGTCCGAACTGCAACCCGCGGCCGAGATGCCACCTCCTGGACGAGCTATCATGCACCCTCGCGGAACCCCCCGACTGAGCAGCCCCATGGTCTCCACTCACCTATCCAAGAAACCTTGGGCCAGCCCAAGCTTCCCCATGCCCTTGCGGCATCCCCAGGGCCTAGCTTCCATCTGTGGCCAAGCCGACCTGCGGTCTCCACCGCCCCACAACTCCCGCAGCCTCCGCGGCCCCTCATGGCCTACCGGACCACCCAGTGGACTGGGTTGCACCATGGGACGAGCCACACCATGGGCCGGGTTGACCCTAACTGGTTTGACCCAGGCCAAGTCGGGTCCGGTTGGTCCGACCGGGTCGTACCGGACCAGCACCTGATATGAACATTTACTTTACTAGGGCCATACCTTTGGCATAGGACATCCATTTGAAAAACCATCAATAGTACCACAAACCTTTGAGAGAGGCAATCCCTTTGGTATACCCCACTTAGTATTGGGTAATGTTGAGATATGGTCGGGTTGGATCGAGCATGAATCCAACTAGGCCCCCAGGACTAAAAGGCTAATAACTCATATACCGGGCATCCGATTGACGTGTCATCTGTTGTGTTGAGACCCATATGACATCGCGGGCCTTTGAGATACTTCTTTATGGGAATTTTAAGTAGTTGTAGTATCGACCAGTGACTTGTGAAGCAGATCCTCCCAGAGATGAGCAGGCTTAGTGTGGGAACCCAGTAGCTGGCTCTGGCAAGAAGAATGAAGAGAGATCTTGTGTGGGTCATCACCTAGCAATCACGTGTGCGTCAGATCCTAGAGATCCTATGTGGGTAAGCTCCAAGAGATCCTGTGTTGGTCATCTATTAGAGATCTTGTCTGGTTTAGCTCCTAGCAATCCTATGTGGGTCATCTCCTAGCGATCCTAATTGTGTCATCACCTAGAGATCAAGTGTGGGTCAGCTCCTAGAGATCCTATGTGGGTCAGTTCCTCATGATCATTTTGGGTCAGATTCTTTACAGAGTAAGATGATTTATTATTTACATATAATCATATCTAATCCTGTATTTATGTTATACGTGATGTGAGCTGAGTTTGTACATGTGTGGTACTTTCCTCTATGGTAATACCTTGGCGGTACTCTTCTGTGTGGCATACTTGAGATGTAATTGCCTTTGTGGTTTTACTTCCTTGGTTGTGGAACAGTTGATATTCGGGATTTTGGGTTGGACCATGTGCTTCCTCATGATTTGGATGGGTATTCTTGACCACTTAGGTATATGTATGGGCATATACCTTAGTAGGGTTGACAGTTTACTTCATGCTTTGAGGCTTATCCATTGTGGATTTGTGATACCTTGAGAGTCTTGGGTTCCCTACTGAGTATCATTATACTCATCCCTGCACATGCTATTCCCACACCTCATTGTGTTTGGTACAGATGTTGGAAATCGCTGATCGAGGATGAGAGTACTAGGACTAGATGGTGCTCGGAAGTGGACTATACTATGTGTCGGTACGCAGAGGAGATGGGTGGATGTGGAGTGCCGAGGAGGCGATCTGTACCTACCCTTCAGATAGGAACCTCGAAGGAAGACCCAGTAGTTATCTTTATATTTCTTCAGTTGTATTGTATTTCAGTTGTACTTGTACTTTCTAGTTGGGCTTGTATTCTGGACCCTTTTACTTACTGCACTAACTCTATTCACTATTTAGGTTACTTGAGTTCATATCTTGTTGTGTTCTTGGTTGCGTGTGCTTACAGATTATAAAGGCAATGCCTTACCTGTTTTAGGGAATACACCTTTAGAGCTAGTTTCCACCCCTAGCCTAGGGAGGTCGGGCTTGGGGTAGTCATGGAACGGGCCCTAGGGGATGGGTCGTGAAAAATTGGTATCGAAAAGTTTGTTCTACTGTAGAATATTGGACTCTGATCTTTTTAATGGAAATAGTGTTAAGTGTAGTAAGTGTAGTTATCAGTTTAGGGAATCTTGTGTTGGTGCAGCAACCAATGTATCCATACACCAAGACCCAGACTTTTGATTTATAACTCAGTGCATGAAAACACAGATTACATGCATGTTTTGAATAGTTTTATTTGTTATCTCTTGGAGTCAACTGACCAGGTATAACTTATTGACTATGGTGCACCTGTTTCTTTTTAGGATGCCTCCATCAAGACATCCATCTTGGGTTCTGAGATTTGTACACACTGATAGCCCACTAAGTGACGAGGCCTTGGTATAGGTCCCTCTTATAGTGGAGGCACCAGTGGAGGAACTAGTGGTACCATTACCCATTGGGCCACTGATGCCACCAGGCCCAGCAGCTGAGGGTGCATGCCTCTTGATTGCATTGCACAATTTCTAGCACCAGAGGCCACCCAGGTTTAGGGGAGAGATTGTCCCACAGGCGGATGAGAATTTGGTGGAGGCTGTGGGGAGAGTCTTCTGACTAGTAGGGAAAATAGCTGATCTCATGGTGATCCTTGCCACCAGCCTTTTATAGGCAGTGGCAGGAAGATGGTGGAGCGTGATGCTCTAGGCTCACGACGAGGTGACATATATCTGGGCAGACTTTGTGAGCATGTTTTAGGAAGATTTTGTTTGAGAGACTCTTCGCGTAGTGCACATACAAGAGATTCTTCATCAACAATAGGGTATCATGACTGTAGATCAATACTCAGTGAGGTTCACTGACCTCTCATGCTAATACATAGATATGGTACGTGACCGATTCGTCAGGGCCCGAACCTTTGATCAGGGGCTCAGGCAGGAGATCAGGGCTTCGATGATCTCACTCAGTATACCAATGCATGTTGGGGTGTTAGAGCGAGCCCTCTTAGTGGAGAGTTTTCATGATGAGTAGCCACCATGAGTGAGACCCACAACCAGTTGTCTCGTAACTGAGTCTTCTGCAGCTAGCAGTAAAAAGATGTCACAGAGGTCCAAGAGGACCATACCTATATGTGGATGACTGCGTGACTCAGGATCAGTTGTTTGGGGATCCCAAGGTGTAGCCAGTCATGCCAGGAGAGGGCAGTGTAACGGATGCAGCGGGTAGGGTTACATGGCTCGTGACTATCTGAATCACCATACAGATGATCAACAAATTATCAAAAAGAATCCTAGGTAGAGATAGAAGTTTGAATGAGGAGTTCAGAAGGGAGCAGACAAATGTGGTAGAGGAGCTAACTGTGGATCTGGAAGTGGGTGACGATTTGAGATGTTACTGCCACCACCACCAGGTGGTCAACCCCAACCACAGGGTGCAGAAGGAAAACGGAAAGCTCAGCTCTAGGCACCTGAGGCCTACGACAATGGTGCTCCAGAGATGATACGAGGTACGATATGTGTCTAATCCACCATAGCTGTAGTACTTATAGACACAAGTGTCAGTCATTCTTTTATTTCCACTACACTCATTCGATGCTCGGAGATTCTGACGGATCTATTGTCTCGATCTTTATGGCTAAATACTCATATGGGAGAACTTTTGATTATTACACACTGGTACTGGAAGTGTGAGATTACTCTAGGAGGTGAGATCTTCTGCTGAGATCTCCTAGTAGTAGCATCGAGGAATTACAATTCTAACATTGGTATGGACTGGTTATCTATAGTCTATGCTCAGATAGACTGTATTATGCACACAGTTCGGTGTGTCAGCATGGATGGGACCAAGTTTACCTTCACTGGCGATAAGAGAGCCTTTTCATCACAGGATGGACTAACCTGGGGGAGAGTGCAGTCGATCACTCATCAGTTGGCTAGACTTACCCTCGAAGCGGTTGATATGGAGAGTCTGAGTTATCTTATTGCGGTGGACCAGTATGCGGATGTTTTCCCACATAATGTTCTGGGTTTACCTCCTCGCAGAGAGCTTTACTTTTACATCGACTTCTACCCCAATATGACACTGATATCTACACCAATGTATCAGATGGATCATGTGGATCTTCTTGAGATGTGGGTATAGATGGAGGACTTTCAGGAGAAGGTATTCGTTCAACCCAGGGTATCTCCTTGGGTAGCCCTGATTTTTTCACCAAAAAGGAGGATGGGATCTTGAGGCTTTTTTTAACTATCTACACCTAAAGATGTGCTGAAGATGGCTTTCAGATGTCAGTACGTCTATTATGAGTTCTTGGTTATGTCATTAGGTGTAACCAATGTTGCAGCAGTGTTCATGGGACCCATGAACATGATATTTCATCCATACCTTGATTGCTTTGTATTAATCTTCATTGAAGACATTCTGATCTACTTGGATATTGAGGAGGAGCATTCTTATCATTTGCAGATAGTACTAGACACACTCCAAGAGCACAAACTTTATGGTAAGATCTTAAAGTGCAAGTTTCAGATCTGAGAGGGTCACTTTCTAGGACATGTCATATCAGTGACTAGAGTTGCGGTGGATCAAGTAAAGATTGATGTGGTACTTTCTTGGGAGACACCCAAGAGTTTGAAAGAGGTATAGAGTTTCATGGGTTTGGATTGATACTACTGAAGGATTGTGTCAGGTTTCTACAGATTTCCAGCACCTCTAATAGTGTTGACAAAGAAGGGGAAACCCTTTTTGTGGTTAGAGAGATGTTTGGGGAGTTTTTTAGAGCTGAGGTAGAGGCTAACTAGTGACCCAATCTTGAGGCTTCCAGAGGAGGTCGTAGGGTACATAGTCTACTGCGACGCATTAGGGACCGGGCTCGGATGTTTCCGGATGCAGGAGTGAGCAGTGATAGCATATGGTTCTCAATAGCTAACATATCATGATCAGAACTATGATACCCATGAAATGGAGTTAGTAGAAGTGGTCTTCACCTTGAAGATGTGGCGGAACTATCTGATGGGTGAACATTTTATAGTCTACTCGGATCCCAAGAGTCTTAGGTATATCTTCTCTCAGAAGGACCTGAACCTGAGGCAGTGATGTTGTCTTGAGTTCCTCCAGGACTATGACTTCAAGATAGTCTATACTCCTGGAAAGGGGAATATTGTAGCAGATGCACTCAGCAGATAATATGGTATACAACTACTAGGTGAGGTGATAGAGCAGTTGGCTTCTTTTCAGATAACATTTGTGGATTGAGATGGAGCATCTTTTCTTCAGTCATTTATAGTAACTCCCACACTTCTTCAGAGAGTCAGGGAGTCGCAGTGTGGGGACTCTGACTATGAGGCACAACATGATCAGATGTCCACAGGATAGGCACCTGATAGATTTTTTGAAGTTGGGGAGCACGTCATCATCTTTAAAAGACGTACCATGGTACCAGTGTTACTTCGGGATGAATTTTTGAGGGAGTTCCACACATCCACTCTATCGATACATCTAGGAGTAGAAAAGATGTATCATGATCTCCGATGGCAGCACCGGTGGTTGGTAATGACGAAATGAGTAGAATAGTTTGTCTCTCGATGCCTTATTTGTTAGCAAGTGAAGGCGGAGCATCAGGTAACAGCAGGCTTGGTTCAGCCTTTGAAGGTCCCAAAGTGGAAGTGGGATGAGATATCCATGTAATTAATGATAGGAAATCCACATACATCTAGGCTTCATGACTCGATTTGGTTGATCTTTGACTGACTCACCATGTTGTCCCACTTCCTACCGATCAGAGAGCAAGGTTCAGTAGAGAGATTTTGATGCCTCTATGTGAAAGAGATTATGCAGCTATATAGAGTACCCTCGATGATTGTCTCTAATCGTGATGAACATTTTACTTCCTAGATATTTAAGGGGTTACATGAGGCTTTCGGAACATAGCTTCATTTGAGCACTGCCTTCCATCCTCAGACGAATGGCCAGACTGAGCAGACCATTCTGAACCTCGAGGACATGCAGCGTGCTTGTGTCCTCAACTTCGGTCGTAGTTGGGAGGATCAATTTCACTTGGTGGAGTTTGCATAGAACAATACCTATCACTCCACCATTGGGATGGAACCTTTTGAGGCGTTGTATGGGAGACCTTGCAGATCAACTTTATTCTAGATTGACCCAAGGGAGTGAGCACTAGTGGGACTAGAGATGGTACGAGATACTCCATAGAAGGTAAAAATCTTCCATGAGAAAATGAATACTACACAGAGTAGGCAGAAGTTGTATGCCGACAGTAGACGGAGACCTCTGGAGTTCATGGATGGAGATCATGTCCTTCTACAGGGCTCACCATGAAGAGGTTTGCAGAGATTTGGCTGAGGCGGCAAGTTAGGTATGAGGTTCATTAGACACTTTCAGGTCCCCAACAGAGTTGGCGAGGTGGCATATTGCTTAGCCCTTACACCTCAGTTACACCGAGTTCACAACGTCTTCCACGTATCCCAGTTTAGGAGAAACGTGCATGGCCCTTCTCAAATCATCGACCATGGCGAGCTATACGTCGAAGATGGGGAAAATTTTACGGAGGTTACAGTTGAGATTGAGGATCGATAGGAGCGGGTCATTCATGGGTGGTCGATACCTCTGGGGCGCATTCGTTGGAAGCACAGGAACCTCCAAGAGAACACATAGAAGAGGGAGTCTCTAATGCATGCTCAGTACCCCCACTAGTTTTCTTAGTTTTATGATGTGTCGTACATGGACGTAAATCCCTGAGGTGGGGAAAATGTAAAGACCCGGAATTTCCGTGTGATTTATTTTATTATATTGTAATTTTATGAGTCTATGAAAATTGAGGGCTCAAGATTTTAAGGCTCGGAGTATCCGGAATGATTATCTGAACTTTTTTTTCGAGTACGTTCATTAAACGTATGAGGTGGTTTTTCTAACATTTGAACTGGTGCTTGGAATTAAATCTGGGAACACCGTTGAACTCCCAGTGCCGGTATTATCTTAAGGAGACCTTCACCTCGACTGCAACGGGTTGAGAGTGAAGGACTGATTTTGTTTTTTCTGTGAAGGAATAAAATAAAATAAAATGGTGTAACATTTTAGTTTTATTTTTTTTTGGAAACCATCCATGTGGATATTTCACGGGTGGGGACCACCTGAACAAAAACCTCTCATGAGAGGTTATGGAGGTGGGGACCAACAAGCCTATCCTTCCCTGAGAGGTTATGGTAGTGGGGACTACTCGAGGTTTAAAACCCCTTGAACATCATCATAAGTGTGGGGAGGCCTCTTAAACATCCCCACATAAATGTTTCCACCCCTTTAAATTTCTTATACCAACCTATGTAATTAATTAACCCAATTTGAAATTGTGACAACAATTAAATTTGAAAAACATATTATATTGGCGACTTTTATTTTTGGTGGATTTGGGGAGAGGAGAAATATTTAGTGGATTTCACTTCTCCAATGAAGAACACCATCAAAGAAAGTTATTCGTAAATCAAGGAAGAGGACGATGAGTGAGCCCAATATTGAAGCGTGGTTTTGGAAGTGACAAAAGTTGTCAATCTCTTCACCTTCTTCGACTTCCTTCTTGTGCCAATGTCAAAGAACAATCCAAGGTATGGGTTTATTTGTTTAGGATTATTTGTGGGAATTTTTAGGGTGTTTTTTAGAAATTCTTCTCTCTTTCCGTTCATGATAATTCTTCGTAATACAAGATGGAATTATAGCCACTTGCTACTTCTCTAACGTGGAGAGTGTGGGTCAAACAAACAAGGCCCATCCTCTCTAGAAACCTTGTGGTTAATTGTTGATCACAATGGAGGAACGACTATGAACATTGGTGGGGCACGAGAATGGAATCCGACACCACTATCGGCTACGATAAAGGCGATGACGCAATGATGCCGCCCCGCTTCCACTTCCGACCCACGGCCTCTGCACCCAGCGGCCAAGCCGCCGCCCCGCAGCCAAGCCCCCACCGCCATGTGGCTGGGTTGTCAACCTATGACCCAGCGAGCACCCTCCACGGTGGAGCCGCTGCCCGTGGAAGGGCCGCCGCCCCGTGGCCCAGCATCCACCACCCTGCGGTCGGGCCACTGCCTCACAGCCAAGCTGCCACCCTCCGTAGTCGAGCCCCACCCACGACTGGGCCACCGCCTCTAGGCCAAGTCATCCCACACCCTCATGGAACCCCCCAACCGAGCCACCCCACGAACTCTTTCCCCCTGGCAGAGTCGCCCCACACCCTTACGGCACCCCCGCAACAGAGCCATCATCTGTGGCCGAGCCAACCTAGGCACATGCGGTTTATATGGCCCCTCGCAGCCCTCGCGGCTTGTCGGGCCACCCAGTGGGCCGAGAAGCACCACGGGACGGGTCGAACCAAACCGGTTCGACCCAGGCCACGTGAGGTTGGGTTGATCCAACCGGGTTGGACTAGACCCGAACCTGATATGAACCTTTACATTTCTTGGACCACAACATTGGAACCAGAAGTCCATTTGATAAACCGGAAATGACGTGAGAAAATTTGGAGTGAGATATGTCCCTCTGGTATACCCCATTATAATTCTGGGTAATGTTGAGGTATGGTCTGGTTGGATCGAGCATGAATCTATCTGGGCCCCCTGGACTAAAAGGCTAATAACTCATAGATCGGGCATCTGATTGATGTATCGTCTATTGCATTATGACCCCTATGATGTGGAAATCCATTGAGATACTTCTTCATGGGAATTCATAGTAGTTGGAGTATCGACCAGTGTCTTATGAAGTAGTTCCCCTTGGAGATGAGAAGACTTAGTGCGGGAACCCAATAACTGGCTGTTACGAGAAGAATAAAGAGAGATCATGTGTGGTTCAGCACCAAGAGATCCTTTGTGGGTTAGATCCTAGCGATCCTGCGTGGGTCAGCTCCTAGAAATCCTATGTGGGTCAGCTCCTAGTGATCCTGTGTGGGTCAGCTTCTAGCTATCCTGTGTGGGACAGCTCCTAGCAATCTTGTGTGGGTCAGCACCTAGCGATCCTGCGTGCATCATCTCTCAGTGATCCTGTGTGGGTCAGCTTCTAGAGATCCTGTGTGGGTAAGCTTCTTTACAGAGTAAGATGATTCAATAGTTACATATAATCATCTCTGCTACTATACTAAAGTTATAACTCATGTGAGCTGAGTTCATACCTATGTGGTACTTTCCTTCGTGGTAATACCTTGGTGGTGTTCTCCTGTGTGGCGTACCTGTGTTGTACTTACCTTTCTGGTTTTCCTTCCTTTATGAAAGAGTTGAAATTTGGGCTTTTGGGTTGGACCCTCTATTTTTTCAGGATTGAGATGGGTATACTTGGTAACTTATGTATATGTATGGGCATATACCAAAGTAGTATTGACAATTGACTTCATACATTGAGGTTTATCTTTTGTGAATTTGTGAGACTATGAGGGTCTTGGTATCCGTATTGAGTATAATTATACTCACCCTTGTACGGAATATGCTTGAACCTTGTTGTGTTTGGTGCATACAACAGACAACGCTGATCGAGACTGAGAGTACCAGGACTGGACGGTGCTCAGAGGTGGACCATACGGTGTGTCGGTTCGCAGAGGAGACGGGTGGATGTGGAGTGTTGAGGAAGTGATATGTACTTACCCTTCTGTTAGGAACCTCTTAGGATGACCTAGTATCTATCTTTCTATTTCTTCAGTTGTATTATATTTCAGTTGTACTTGTACTTTATAGTTGGGCTTGTATTCTGGACCCTTTTACTTACTGCAGTCACTCTATTTACTGTTTTGTTTACTTGAGTCTGTATCTTGTTGTGTACTTGTTTGAATGTTCATATAGGTTATAAAGGCAATTCCTTCCCATTTTTTGGAAATACACCTTTTGTGAAAGTCACCATACCCTAGCCTATGGAAGGAGGGCTTGGGTATTCATGGAACGGGCCCCATGGGATGGGTCGTGACATTCATAAGACACGACACATGTGGGAAAAACCCATGCAGCGGTGAGTATAACAATACTCAAGAGAGGACCCTAAAAACCCAAAAGCAATACACAAAGGAAAGGTACAGTCATCTCTACATAGTATATATCAATTGTGGATATATCAATAGAAACACAATCCAGATATACTCAAAACTCAGACCCGTAGTCTAGAGAGAAGTCACACAACTGCACGACGCTTATAGTGTTTCAATTTGAAGGTTCCATGAAGCGCTTGTCTGGGATAACTCACTCCATGAGTTTGATAACTCTGGTGTTGTCAGTTCGAGTAGTATTACTCCTCCGGAAGGATCACAAGAGAGAGATACACTAATTCTCTGTGAACACACTTCTGAGTGGGTAAAGATCATGATACACATATGAGGATCACTTCCAGGGCCTGGGCGAATACTGCAACTCATCCAGATTCACCAACTAAGTAGTGGATCGACTTCCTATATGAATAGTCATGTGGACACATGACTCTACCTAGGGTCAAAAATGGATAGAGGATCTCTCTATGGGCCTTTTAGAGGGACACCTGAATCTATCTCGGAATGTCCTACTGAAGGGATCATATTCATGTGGATGGAAATGATACCTAACTATTAGAGGAATGGGAAAAAAGGACACCAACCCAAACAGAAATTATCCAAGGAAAGGTGGAGAAGAAGATGAAACCATGTACTGAGAAGTACACAGTGTGTAGAAGATTCAAACTCTGGGTCTTCTGACCCTGGGTACTTCCTGCGTACAATGGCCCATGTCATAAGTCTTGTCATGTAAAATGAAAATACATGGTGTGTATGAAGGATCACACGCCATGTCAAGGTATGTTATGCCTCGGCCCTAGACTGATCCAGATCCAGTGTGGTTTTACATAAAACCTGGTGTGTAATTTTTTTTAAAATATACCTAATTATTACACATCATGTTCCCCTAAGGAGGATCTTTTTTAGTTTTGGTCCTCGAGAATCAGATATAACAATTAAAAATATTCAAAAACTTAAAGAGGAAGAGTCTCCACAATGCTACAAGCAAACACTATAACTCAAACTCTACTAAACCTTTAAAATTTAAGTTAAAACATAGGGTGAGCATATGAATGCCCATTATGGGGTTTTAAAATAAAATAATTTTTCAATTAAAACCTCTTGAAAAAATTCCTTTAAAATTAATCCTAAAATATTTTCATAAGGAAAGATACAATCTATGAATCATAACATAACATCTTGCCAAGAACTATAAGTGAACATTTCAATGAATACTAAAAAGGTGACAATGAAACCTATTCCAAACGTAAGCATGCTCATACAAAATTAAGGGTGTGAAACATATAAAGTAAGATTCATTCTAACTTTAATAATTGTGGCATGCAAGAGTGTATGTATTAAATTTACAAATAAGAGTAATATATGATCATAGCTGCACATTAAATACTAACATCAATTTTTTCATCACTAACTGTAAGCCATAAATTGGAAAATAAATCTCGGAGTGATGAATACACATTATTCCATAAGCATTTACTTATTCTGATTCTCATAAGTATTAACTCTTTAACCAATAATATTATAGTAGTTTAATATTAAATTTGTTAATTAAATTTCATAGTCATAATAAGAGAAGCACATATGCTGGACTATGTGAAGTCCTCATGCCAACACCATAATCTCTTTTGCTAGGCCTCGCGCAAAGACCATAAATAAATTTGGGAAAGGCCTTGGCCAATTCCATGTCTATTTTTTCTAATGCAACCTACCGATGCATCGAGGGACTATACCAGGCCCCACCCATCACATAATAAGTTCAGTGCATCCCTCATTCCTTTAAATAAAATTACATCAAACCACATTGATTTATAAAATTACTTTATCATTCGAAGTGTCACATATTATATTGTTTCTCATTTCATATTATTCAAAGTTCCTCACACCACTTTCAATAATTTAATCACTCATTACTTATTATTCAAAGTGTCCCATAAAACTATGAATAATTTAATTTCTAATTTTTTATTATTCAAAGTGTCTCATACCACTTTGAATAATTTAGTTCTTAATTCCATAAAAGGCCATTTGAGTTTAATTACATTTTTTAGCATTAACATAGAAAATAGGAGTCTTGCATATAAGTTTTAATAACAATACTAACAACTACATGTCTATAGAAATAAATGACACATAGGATAGGAAGATTATATCACATGTGACAATAATTAAAGCTCATAAAATTCAGGTTTGTAATATAAAATTATAACACATAGATTCTAAAATCATATCATAATAATTAACAAAATATATAATGTAAATTCATCATGGATTGGTTGCATAAATAATTTAGGTAAAAAATATTTTCATGTGGGGTATGAAACACGTTGCTTTCTAAACCTTCATTACTTTTATGCTCATGTATAACATATCACAAGGGTACTACCAATTACATACACACAGTGTTAAGAAATAAAAACAATGAAAAATCAACCATAACTAATACCATTTAAAATTTATGAAAATAAGGGAATCATACATATGTATTTAAGAGTGGAAAATCTCAAAAAATACTCATGAATTCTCCATTATTACTAAATGCATAAAAAGTATAAGATTTGAAAAATCCAAAATTATCTAGGGTTTAGTGTTTTTTAAATATGATTATACACTAGTGTGTATATATATAATTGTATAAAAACAACTCATATTTCAAAAACCACATTTTCCATTTACTCTCAACAATCATTGGAAAATATAAGTTATATTTAAGATCCAAATTTATATTTACATATATATATATGTATAACTGAATATACATGGTGTATATAAATGTATTACACCAAACATTTAATGACCCTTACATGTTTTGAGTATATGAGGAAGATTAGTTAAATAAGGGGTTCATTAACTTCAAATCACGCCATAAGATATAAAGGGTTTGGTTATGAAACACAAACACAGAGAGATATATATATATATATATATATTCTTATGTTTACATCAACACACATATATATATATATATAACACATAAGAAACTCAAACCCTTGCTCAGTAAATGATTAAGAACACATTTAAGATCAAGAACTCAACATCTTAAGAGGAACCAATTCGTCATATACTTAACCGTATAAATATATATATACATGTATATACTTCTATATGTATATATATATAGATATATCTAATCCAAAATATGGCATGAAAACTTAGGATCCTTACATGTTTTGAAGGAGGAGGAGATGTCTGAGGATGTTCGAAGGATGCGCTAGAGAAGATGAACACCCTAGGGTTTGGGTGCAAAGAGAGTTGTATATATAATATATTCTAAATCAACTAGAATGGAAAACCTAGACCCCTTGGTTTTAAATAAAACATAGGGTGTCGGTCATTGTGGAAAATTAGTGAATGGAGGGGCCATGTAGTCACATGTGTGGAAAAAAATGAAAAAAAGGTGTGGCGGGGCTACTAGTGCGGCACATGCAAGATTTTGATGAAGAAGGTGATGGGGGAGAAATCTAAGAATTAAATGGATGGTCAGGATTTAATCACACTCTAATATGATGGTTGGGGTGCATCTTTGAGTTCTAAATGTGATGATCGGTCAAGATAAAATATCAACTCGATCGGACGACTATGAAAGATCTGAGATTTTTTAAAACGGATGTACTATTCAGATTAGATCATATTTGATAGGACAGTTGTGAGAAATTCCGTTTAAAAAAAATACTTGAATGGATATGATTAGATCATGATATATTGAATGGCTGATAAAAATGTAAGAGATAAATCATGGATTCTTGGGATTGATAATTGGACTGGTCGAACGGGTTAGATCGCACACGACATGATCGGATGGCTTGGATCAGGTTTCCGCTAAAATTTTCCATCCCACATCGAAATGGTAAGGATTCCTAGGAACCCTTATATGCCCTAAGCTCCCTGAGATCCCTCAGATTACTCCCTCCCCCTCCTGGTACAACCCCATACTGGGTTCTGCATGCACACTCTGCGCCCACCCCTACCATTGTGTCGCTTGACAAGGTGGTTCATTCTGGTTCCCATGTGTGTGCTTCAGGCACGCGCACACACACCCACTTTCCCAAGGGCTCTCTCCGAGATGTGGCTGAAGGATTAGGTTTTTCTGCTTTCTCTTGTAGTTGTGTGTGAGGCCTCTTTAACCCGGCAAGAGGGCCAGCCAGTTGGGTAAAACATTTTTTTATAAACTAACTATAAAATCATAGAAAATAAACACACTAAATTTCATTATATATTGAACATAATTAATTTTATAAAACATTATTTCTATTTTAACTTTATAATATTACAGTACATAGATCAAATTATATTTTATCTTGTCCAAGAGTATAACTTTTAATTAATAAAAGTATTCATAAACATTTTCTCAAATTTCAAAAAACAATTCATACCACTCTTGGTTTTTCTTTTAAAATACAAGAGTTGTGTTTTCAAATCCATTTAAAACATTAATGAATTTGTCTTCTCCAAATAACAAAGAGGAGTTTAATTACCATCTTGTTTAAATGATATTACTTTTACTTAAAACACTTTAAAATATCAATTTTCCTAAATACATGAAATAAAATAACTATTATTCATAATGGATAAAAGTCTTATAGTCGTTAGGGATCCAATGATCACCTAAATTAGGAAATGGTAAAAATTAATTAGGCCTTATAAAAAAATGAATTAGGGTGTTCTATTCAAAATGTCTTGGTGATGATGGTTCTCATCATTCCATTAATGCTCAGTAATGATGTTGTGCTTCTGACCGTAATGTTTTTTTTTCTGATCGACCTGAAGGATATTTAATATTTACTAGGTCTAGTTATTGTGTTAGGTGGCCTCCAAGTGGCTCTGATAGGGATTTTATTACATATTCTAGGGTAGCATATACTCCTTTGATCTTATTGTAATGTAACCACCTTTCATGTTTCATTTGAATAAAGAAATTATTGTGCTTATTGGTAAGTATTGTTTGGGAAACTTGAAAACTAAATAGAATAAAACCATGATATTATTATTACATTGGAAAAAGGATTGGGGAATCACATTATCCCCCCCCCCCTTCAACTAATTTCATCCTCACAATTCTGAATTATTTTAACACAACCCACTAGTAAAACCAGTATCACATCACTCTCGAGGTCCCTTCACTAGAACTGCCACTAAGGGTAGGGTGTTGATGACCTCAGGTGGATGCCAATGTTAGTATTCAAATCCTCGATCTCCTTATTCTAGATACACTGTGAATGGGTGTGGTCAAACCTATGCATAAGGAACTCAGCCTTCCACAGAGAGGTATGTGAGGTGTCGAGGTTGACGATTTCAGAGTGGACATGATTCCTATAAATCCCTATTACCACGTCATGCTTGAAAATATTGAAATCATAGAGTTCCCCAAACATACTAAAACTCATCACCTAAAACAGGTAGGTTTCTTGATGGTCACCATCTAAAGAATCTTCTAGAAACATACCTATAGCTCGGTAGTTGTCACCCAAAGTGAAACATAGAAAAATACCTTTGTGTTACTTTCCCCTTTGCGTATTTTCTAAAAAAATTTCTTTTGCAATATGGTAATAGAAATAATACACTCCTTGGTAGAGACAGTGGATGATTGTTCGGTTCGACACCAAATTTAGTTGTTTTCAAGACAGATGCAAGTTTTTATAGGGCTAGTATTCTTCTAATCATGTCCTGACAATAATAACCTCTAAAATTTCGGTAGGAAGTGATAAGAGATTGGTTGGTGAACTCATGTATTCTATCTAACAATTTTCAAGAGACATGTTTTACTCAGTATGAAATAATCTTATTAAAACAGAGCATGTTAAAGTGCTAAAACATAATGTATAACATTATCCAACTATACAACGTTCATAAACCCAATATGTTACATAACCACTTGATCCCTCTCACAAAACACAACTATGGATTTCCTAACATCCTCTATGATGACACTTCCCCGATTTCACTGGTGTTAGTGATTTCCCTAATTCTTAGTTAAATAGATCCCCAAAGTGGTTCTAAATTCTTCAATCTCATTGGTCCAGATGCAATGCAAGAAACTAGGATCACCCGCATGTGAACATATAAAGTTTAGTTTGAGAGAAGCATGTTGTCTATCATGTTGGGCGACATCAGTTTGAACTTGATGTTATTAAAACAACTGGGAATACTCATCCCCAAAAATTTAAAAGTTCATAACTTGACAACAAAGACCGTAAGTCACAATTTGACATAGGCACGCTTCTCATGGGTCACCCTCTAGGGCATCCTCTAGACTATCCTCTCGAGATGTAGTATTATCTCCTAGGGTGAAGCATTTAAATAAACCCTCAAAAAATATTTTCCCTTTCTTGCATTGAATTGGAATTGAGCATTAATCATAAAAAAAATAATTAAATCCTCCTCCATGGTAAAGTTGGAGTAAAAGAGAAGAATTGGATATTTGATAGAGGTGTTTTCCAGAAAAAGAATGCTTTCAAAAATCTCATAGCCTTCTAAAAATGATTTTCCCACAATGGATTCTAATACTTCTGTTGGAAGGGACAAAAGTTTTGATTCATTAACTATCTTGATTTTTTAAGGAAACTTCTACTTAGTTAATCATATTCATGTTTTTTAAGGTTTTTCAAATTATCTAGTGTTGTCTAAACCAATCTTCTGATACCAACTATCACACCCCTGCCTCGGACTTACCAGGAGCTGGTGTGGTTTTACATAAAACATGGTGTGTAATTTTTTTTATAAAAATAAAGCTGATTATTACACATCGTGTTCCATTAAAGAGGGTATTTTTGGTTTAGATCTTAGAGAATCAGATACAACTATTAAAAATATTCAAAAACTGAAAGAGAAAGAGTCTCCACTATGCTTCCGCTGAACAATGTAACTCAAAATCTACTAGACCTTTAAAATTTAAGTTAAAATATAGGGTGTTCATATGAATGCTCGGTAAGGGGTTTTAAAATAAAAAAATGATTCAATAAAAACCTCTTGAAAACATTTCATAAAAATTATTCTTAAAATGATTTCGTAATAAAAGATACAACATATGAATCGTAACATAACATTTTTTCAAGAATTATAAGTAAACATTTCAAGGAATAGTAACAATGTAACACCCCGAGCTTCCACGATACGCTTCTCATTCAATAATGCAATAGCTTGCATTGTACGTAACATCGTGTTCTAAAACACCGCGACTAATCAAAGTAGCCGTTATGAATAGTAATAACCACTTTCTAAAATTATTGAAATTTTATATTTCAAAATGGACTTCATTTTTTTATTCGTAATATCGAAATTATCCAAAGTTGAATTTTTTGTAATTTTCTGAGAACTTCCAATTTTTTATGAATAGTGAAAATTACTTAAAAAGAACTTTTTAAATCAATATAATTTATAGTGATAAATTATACTATTTATTGGTTTTAAAGTCTAATTAAAATATATTTTTACCAATTTATTCAATGGTGGTCACTAGAATTAATTTAACATTGAAATTGGACATAAACAATTGCCAATCTTTTGATATAAATTGTTTCTTAAAAACACGCTATTTGTTGTGACAGCGGGAATTAATTATAAAATTAATTAATGCAACTTATATGTTTGTAATTTTATAAAATAGACATCATTTTTTTATTCGGAATATCAATTATAGCTTTGGGTGAAATTTTGGCATTGTTCTGAAAAACTTCAATTTTTGATGAATAGTGAAACCACTAAGTGGTAGTTAAATAACTGATTTTTCGTTTAAATGAAATATTACCACTTCTGTGATTTGATTTTCAAAAATCCGACATACATGGTTGTCATTAAGAAGTAAAATATGGTTCAATGAGATTAAAATAATTTTTGGTGAATAGTAACTTTTATGTTCTTAATCGCGATTAGAGGTAATTAGTGTAGTTTAGGGTAAAATTAATGTTTTAATAATATGAGATGAGCTTGACACATGTCCTACCCTCATTGAATGTGCCATGGACGACAAGAAAATCCATGGGTCAACTTGGGGACCCCATGGAGCCACTTTAGTTAGAAAATGACCTAAATACCTTTTATTAAATGTTTAAGTAAAAAATTACACAAACATGAAATGTTTTACTAATACAATTTTTCCATGGGGTTATACAAGTCATATTTTTGACTATAAATAGTCATTGGGAATCTAAAAAGATTTCCTATATCATAGTATTTTTTTATAATTTTTAGACAATAAATAAATTAAATTATTTATGACATCATTATGATGCAGCGATAACCTCATTATTTAACGATTTTAATAAAATGAAATGATAATGTACAATCCAAGGCCTAAACTTGTCCAAAGACTGTTGTATGGGTATATTTAGAACCCTTATCACCTTATCCACGAATTATATATGTGTGGGACCTTTATAATCCGAAAAGCATTGTATAATAATGTAAAATTTCATTACATTCCAAAAGTGCCCCTCCTCTCCTCTTATAAAAGGCCCCCACCTCTACCACCTCATTCACACTTTCAAGCCATTTGGCTCGGCCAACCTCTGACCAAATACTATCCCAACATCCCTCTCTTACTCCTAGAAGCCTCACTTTGGGCAGAACTCTTCCCAAGGAAGCCTTGGGCTCAAATCAAAAAGAGTTACCCGATTTTGAGGTAATGTCTTCTCTAATGTTGTTTTGTTTTATTTTTCTTCTCCAACCCCCTAAAATCTTTTTATTAATTAATTTTGTAACAACACCAGTATCATTAATATACTAGTATGTTTTTATAAGAAGGATTCGAGCTACAATTAAACACACCTACATCTAATGGTTAAAGAACATACGGTTTCTGTGGATGGCGAATTTCTGCCTCACGAAACGATGATTATTCAACACTCATATAACACCTTCAAAGATGGCCATTAAAATGTCACAATATTTATATATGATATATAATATGTTTATGTTTTGCTTATGCTTCTGTATTTCTCATTTATTGCATGCTTTATGATTTCCATTATGGGTAAATGCGATAATTTCATTTTAGGAAGTGCGGACTACCGCCCCCTCAAAGTGATGTGAATCGTTAATGCCACATGTGGGATGTATAAAGGATGGAGTAAATGATATTATATATGATATTATACTGGAACTATATCATACCTTTATATAATTATGATTTCATTCCATTTAATATGAAATAGAAATGAAATTTGCGTTCATGCGTACGTACGGCTTACCGTCTCCATGAACGGTGCATTTCATTTTTAACTCTAAATGTTACGTAATATTATAAATGAATGTATATACTGGATATATATGATATATATGACATCTAAATCATGAATATAATTCTGGAGATAATGTATATTCTACCACATAAACAACTTGTAATTATAAGATGTTTATTGTTGACTCAAGTACCAAAAATCGACAAAACGACCGTTATTAACTTAAATAATTACATAATGTTCATAACATTGTAATAAGTGATATAAAAAGGATAATGAAATTGAAAATGGTAAATATTAACTCTAGTTTATTATTCAGGAGTTTAAAGAACGGTTGAATCAAGTCGGACACAAGGTAAGGGAATTTCTTAACCCAACTTCCATTCTTTGGTTTAATCTCCTACTTTCAAATTATGTCATGATATTATTATGTCCTATATTGTATTTTTACATTATTTATGTGTAATTATAGTGAATACACATTATATACGTAATTTACTTTAAAAAAAAATGATCTTTTTAAATACTTCGTCTCAATCCCCTTTCATTGAGGCATATTTGGTTTTATACACAACTTTATTTTATACGGCGTATAAACCCCTTTGACTTTTATGTTTATTCAAAAGGAATATTTTTTATACGAAGCGTTTTTCTAAACGACAAAAGGGAATGTTTTTCTTTCCGTACTTATGCGGCGACAACGACTTCTCCACCGCCGTGACCATTATTTGAGTTTCGGCTTCCTCTACAAGCCATCATTTTATTAATGAAAAATAAATACAAAGTTTTAACTTTCTTTTATTTTGGTATTGAAAATGGTTTTGAAAGTGTTTTTATTATATCAATGTGTTGTATTGATATCTTGTGATTGAAATGTGGAAATGTTATGTTTCCTTTATGCATGTTTTATGTGAGACGATTATGTTATGGTTTATGATATGTTTAATCCTATTCATATGAGGAATGTATTGGACTTAATAAGTGATGGGTGGAGCCCGCTATAGCTCCTCGATGCATCGGTAGGTCTCATGAGACAACTAGACGTGGAATTGGCCGATGCCCTTTCCCAATTTGATTTATGGTTTTGGTCGAGGCCTTAATCATTTTAGACGTCTTGGCCGAGGCCTTGAAAAATTGTTTCAGAATGTCTGGCATTATACATTCCCTCATTATGAAAGTGGTTAATGATATTTCATGTGATAATTTGACCAGTAGAATATCCATGTGAAGAAGTAAATGGAATTATCTCATTTTACTTTTTCCATATTATGTTGATGTTCAAGTTTAAAAGGCTTTTGTTTTAGTTATACATTTCCTTAAATGTTTATGTTTATTTATAAAAGCTTCCGCAATATTGTTATCCTTACTGAGCATCTGAGCTCACCCCTTTCAATGTTTTAATATTTTCCAGGATGTGAAGAAGTATTTTATGAATGACCTGCAGGGATAGTCAGAAGAGGATATGAGTGTGGAATATGAAGACATTGTTATTAGTTTTTCACTTTATGTTGTAATGTAACATTTGTGAATGTATCTAGTGTTTCCAAGGCTACAAAACTAATCGGTCTTTCGAGACTTGATCTTTTGTGATCGTTCCAATGTTACGAAGTAATGCACTGACTCTGGGTAGCTAGGGTCGGGGCGTTACAGTTGCTATCAGAGGCAGTTTATTACTAACCTTGGAAGCTAGATTTAGATAAACTCTGATTAGAGCACATAGCCCGAAGATAGACTTTGAGGATTAGTATAGAAGAACTTCCTAGAATTTTGGTATTATAGAGATTTTGTGAGTTTTCTGAGCAATACATCCATGTCTGGATACGAGTAGGTAGAGGCGGCTCTGGCACAGATGTACCTAGGGGTAAAACCCGAAAACACCGCTTTGAGATAGACTCGAAAGGGAACTGGTGCACGACAAAGGGCCTTACTGTACTCTTGGTTATGACACTCCCGTGAGATATGCTTTGGATAATTTTCATTTTCTTTATAAACCACTATGAAGGGTTATGAGTATATACTTCCTAAAAGAAAACATTTTTATGGATTATAACCATAAATAGTTCAATTTATGTTAAGTATCTTACAAGTATGGAATTATGTATTTTGATTCATAAACTAATATAGTTTATGACATTGTTTAGAAATGGCACCTAGTGGATGGAATGGAAACCGTATCAATGCACGCACTCCGTGTAGGGATTTCCCTCCTTCTCAAGATAATTATTGTGGAGCTAGAGATACAACTGGTGCTGATCAACTTATTACCATACTGGGACAACTCACTCAAGTTATGAATAATAACCTTACTCGTATGGATCACCCTGATTCACAACGTGGAGGATCAATGTTAGACCGCTTCATGAGGAAACAACCACCAACATTTAATGTGGGTACAAATCCGTTAGTAGCTGAGCAATGGATAAATTCATTAGAGAAAATATTCCACGCCTTGGGGAGTAGCGAAAGGGAGAAGGTTATCATGACAGTTTGCCGCC
The DNA here is from genome assembly GCA_963277665.1 of Viscum album. Taxonomy (NCBI): domain Eukaryota; kingdom Viridiplantae; phylum Streptophyta; class Magnoliopsida; order Santalales; family Viscaceae; genus Viscum; species Viscum album. Next base: position 458,229,595 of record OY728132.1, on the reverse strand, counting down.
TCACTGGAGACACCGATCAATGGTGGTCATTGATTCAAAATACAAAGGAAGATGAAGAATTATCAAGTATGTAATGGAGAGAGATCAAAGATCTTTTATTAGAAAAATACTATCCTTGTGACCATCGAGCATATATGGAAAGACAATTTATGAGTCTGAGACAAAAGGAGGATGAGAATGTCGCAAAGTATGAGGCTAACTTTACAAGGTTAGCGAGGCGTGCTGCAGATTATATACATAACCCAAGAATTATGATTGATCGTTTCATTGATGGGTTAAAACCATTTCTCCGTCGAGCATTAGTCTCACAAACCTTCTCGTCATACGAAGATATTGTCTCATGTGCTATCAAGACGGAAAAGGAATTCTCTAAGACTCATGACTTTAAAGCAAATCAAGAAAAGAAGAGAACGATGGAATAAGAGAAGGATAAAGGGAAAAAGGGAAAGAAGGATTTTCCATTATGCGATAATTGTGGGAAGAATCACCCTGGTACTTGCCTAAAGGGAATGGGAGTTTGTTACAAATGTGGAGAAAAAGGTCACCAGGCTCGTGATAGCAAGGGAAAGAAAAAGGCTATCAATGTTGAATGTTAAAATTGTAGGGAAATGGGGCATTATGAAAATGAATTTCCTAAGCGTCAGGGAAACATACCTCAGAAAAGGCCAAGGGATCAAGGACAATCTTATGTTGTTACTATAGTTGAAGCATAATAACTAATGTATTGGTGCTTTTGGACTCATGGATTATATTCTGGTTATTAGAATAATGTGATATATATATAAGGATTGTACTGCAGTACTTGTTGATTTCAGTAAGGTTTTAATATTATGAAGGTAATCATATTTTTAGTATGTGACAAAAAGAGAAACATTAATTTGTTTGGGGAATCTGATAAATTGATTTTGGAATTAAGAGACCATTTAGAGAAAGTCTGGACAGATGTATTTTGGATAACTATAAAGGTTGGAGTGGATTAATTTGATCTTTGGATATTATTGTTTATGGTTAAAAAAATTATGAAGATTATTTTTGGAATATTATAATACTATAGTTTTAGGAAAAGGAAAACCTGCAGGGTGGGGCATAACCTGTCGCGTCGGAAAAAGCTGTAGGAATCGAACCCACAATCATAGTGCGACAGGCCTTTATTTCCTACCACTAGCCTACAGGAAGTCCCTGGTTATTACAAAATAATTTTACTAATCTAAATGGTATGTGTTAACATTTGGAACCTTATACAATTAGGATAAGTATAATATTTTTGAGTTCTATTATCTTTTTGAGTGAAAGATGAGTTGAAGTTTGAAACTCTAATTGTAAAGCATAAATATATATATACCTGTCTCTTATTCAATGAATAAATTAATTCTTAAACTTTAGTAAAGGGATATTAAAACAAAAAAATGTGTTATCCTAATACCTTATGTCTTGTTGAACTGATGATATTTTAAATCAACATAGATTGAAGGCTTTGAGGCCCTCAATTTGACAGTTGATTGTGATTGATGACCTCAATCACTCCCTACAAATATTTACGTTTTCCCTCCAATTATATGTCTCTAATTTCCACCAATGTTCTCCTAATCGAGATCATAATTGGGTGGTGACTTTTTCATTTCCCTTTCCCTCTTATTAAGGCTAAATTTTATTAATCTTATTTCCGATGTGGGTTTTCCTCAAAGATATTTTCTCTTTTCAAACATTTATTTTCAAAGAAAAATTTCAAATTGCGAGGATGCAATTTATTAAAGGAGGGGAGAATGTAACACCCCGAGCTTCCACGATACGCTTCTCATTCAATAATGCAATAGCTTGCATTGTACGTAACTTCGAGTTCTAAAACACCGCGACTAATCAAAGTAGCTGTTATGAATAGTAATAACCACTTTTTAAAATTATAGAAATTTTATATTTCAAAATGGAGTTCATTTTTGTATTTGTAATATCGAAATTATCCAAAGTTGAATTTTTTGTAATTTTCTGAGAACTTCCAATTTTTTATGAATAGTTAAAATTACTTAAAAACAACTTTTTTAATCAAAATAATTTATAGTGATAAATTATAATATTTAGTGGTTTTAAAGTATAATTAGAATATATTTTTACCATTTTATCCAATGGTGGTCACTAAAATTAATTTAACATTGAAATTGGACATAAACAATTGCCAATCTTATGATATAAATTGTTTCTAAAAAACACGCTATTTGTTGTGACATCGGGAATTAATTATAAAATTAATTAATGCAACTTATATGTTTGGAATTTTATAAAATAGACATCATTTTTGAATTCAGAATATCAATTATAGCTTAGGGTGAAATTTTGGCATTGTTCTGAAAAACTTGAATTTTTGATGAATAGTGAAACCACTAAGTGGTAGTTAAATAACTGATTTTTCATTTAAATGAAATATGACCACTTCTATGATTTCATTTTCAAAAATACAACATACATGGTTGTCATTAAGAAGTAAAATTTGGTTCAATGAGATTAAAATAATTTTTGGTGAATAGAAACTTTTAAGTTCTTAATCGCGATTAGAGGTAATTAGTGTAGTTTAGGGTAAAAATAATGTTTTAATAATATGAGATGAGCTTGAAACATGTCCTACCCTCATTGGATGTGCCATGGCCAACAAGACAATCCATGGGTCAACTTGGGGACCCCATGGAGCCACTTTAGTTAGAAAATGACATAAATTCCTTTTATTAAATGTTAAAGTAAAAAATGACACAAACATGAAATGTTTTACTAAAACAATTTTTAAATGGGGTTATACAAGTCATATTTTTGACTATAAATTGTCCTTGGGAAGATAAAAAGATTTACTATATCATAGTATTTGTTTTATAATTTTTAGACAATAAATAAATTAAATTATTTATGACATCTTTATGATGCAGCGATGACCTCATTATTTAACGATTTGAATAAAATGAAAAGATAATGTACAATCCAAGGCCTAAACTTGTCCAAAGACTATTGTATGGGTATATTTAGAACCCTTATAACCTTATCCATGAATTATATATGTGTGGGACCTTTATAATCCGAAAAGCATTGTATAATAATGTAAAATTTCCTTACTTTCCAAAAGTGACCCTCCTCTCCTCTTATAAAAGGCCCCCACCTCTACCACCTAATTCACACTTTAAAGCCATTTGGATCGGCCAAACTCTGCCCAAATACTCTCCCAACATCCCTCTCTTACTCCTAGAAGCCTCATGTTGGGCAGAACTCTTCCCAAGGAAGCCTTGGGCTCAAATCAAAAAGAGTTACCCGGTTTTGTGGTAATGTCTTCTCTAATGTTGTTTTGTTTTATTTTTCTTCTCCAACCCCATAAAATCTTTTTATTAATTTCTTTTGTAACAACACCAGTATCCTAAATATACTAGATGTTGTTATAAGAAGGATTCTATCTACAATTACACACACCTACATCTAATGGTTAAAAAACATACGGTTTTTGTGGATGGCGAATTTCTGCCTCACGAAACGATGATTGTTCGACACTCATATAACACCTTCAAAGGTGGCCATTAAGATGTCACTATATTTATATATGACATATAATATGTTTATGTTTTACTTATGCTTCTGTATTTCTCATTTATGGAATACTTTATGATTTTCATTCTGGGTAAATGCGATAATTTCATTTTAGGAAGTGCGGACTACCGCCCCCTCAAAGTGATGTGAATCGTTAATGGCATATGTGGGATGTATAAAGGATGGAGTAAATGATATTCTATATGATATTATACTGGAACTATATCATACCTTTATATAATTATGATTTCATTCCATTAAATATGAAATAGAAATGAAAGTAGCGTTCATGCGTACGTACGGCTTACCATCTCCATGAACGGTGCATTTCATTTATACCTCTAAATGTTACGTAATATTATAAATTGATGTATATACTGGATATATATGATATATATGACATATAAATCATGAATATAATTCTGTAGATAATGGATATTCTACAACATAAACAACTTGTAATTATAAGAAGTTTATTGTTGACTCAAGTACAAAAAATCGACAAAACGACCGTTATTAACTTAAATAATTACATAATGTTCATAACATTGTAATAAGTAATATAAAAAGGATAATGAAATTGAAAATGGTAGATATTAACTCTAGTTTATTATTCAGGAGGTTAAAGAACGGTCGAATCAAGTCGGACACAAGGTAAGTGAATTTCTTAACCCAACTTCCATTCTTTGGGTTAATCTCCTACTTTCAAATTATGTCATGATATTATTATGTCCTATATTGTATTTTTACATTATTTTTGTGTAATTGTAGTGAATACACATTATATATGTACTTTATTTAAAAAAAATGTTCTTTTTAAGGACTTCGTCTCAATCCCCTTTCTTTGAGGCATATTTGGTTTTATACACAACTTTCTTTTATACGGTGTATAAACCCCTTTGACTTTAATGTTTATTCCAGAGGAATCTTTTTTATATGAAGCGTTTTTCTAAACGACAAAAGGGAATGTTTTTTTTCCGTACTTAGGTGGAGACAACGGCTTCTCCACCGCTGTGACCATTATTTGAGTTTCGACTTCCTCTACAAGCCATCATTTTTTTAATGAAAAATAAATACAAAGTTTTAACTTTCTATTATTTTGGTATTGAAGATGGTTTTGAAAGCATTTTTATTATATCAATGTGTTGTATTGATATCTTGTGATTGAAATGTGGAAATGTTATGTTTCCTTTATGCATGTTTTATGTGATACGATTATGTTATGGTTTATGATATGTTTAAACCTATTCATATGAAGAATGTATTGGACTTAATAAGTGACGGGGGGAGCCCGATATAGCTCCTTGATGCATCGGTAGGTCTCATGAGACAACTAGACGTGGAATTGGCCAAGGCCCTTTCCCAATTTGATTTATGGTTTTGGTCGAGGCCTTAATCATTTTAGACGTCTTGGCCGAGGCTTTGAAAAAATGTTTCAGAATGTCTGGCATTATACATTCCCTCATTATGAAAGTGGTTAATGATATTTCATGTGATTATTCGACCAGTAGAATATCCATGTGAAGATGTAAATGGAATTATCTCATTTTACTTTTGCCTATTAGGATGATATTCAAGTTTAAAAGGATTTTGTTTTAGTTATACATTGCCTTAAATCTTTATGTTTATTTATAAAAGCTTCCGCAATATTGTTATCCTTACTGGGCATCTGAGCTCACCCCTTTCAATGTTTTAATATTTTTCAGGATGTGAAAAGTATTTTATGAATGACCTGCAGGGATAGTCAGAAGAGGATATGAGTGTGGACTATGAAGACTTTGTTATTAGTTTTTCACTTTATGTTGTAATGTAACATTTATGAATTTATCTAGTGTTTCCAAGGCTACTAAACTAATCGGTCTATCAAGACTTGATCTTTTGTGATCGTGCCAATGTTACGAAGTAATGCACCGACTCTGGGTAGCTGGGGTCGGGGCGTTACAAACAAAGTTACAATGAAACCTATTCCAAACATAACCATGCTCATACCAAATGTATGGTGTACAACATATAAAGTAAGATTCATTCTATCATTAATAAGTGTCACATGCAAGAGAGTAAGTACAAAATTTAAAAATGAGAGTGATAATTGATTTGAGATTCACATAAAATAATATCATCAATTTCTATCATTACAATCTGTAATGCATAAATTGGAAAAAAATCATTGAGTCTTGAATACTTGTATTTCCATAAGAATTTACTTCTTCTGATTCTCATATTTACTAGATCATTAACCAAGAATATTCTACTAGTCAAATATTCACTTGGTTAATTAAAAATTATAGTCATAATGAGGGAAGTGCATATATCATACAGTGTCATGTCCTCTTTCCTAGACAATAATCAATTTTTCGAGGCCTCATGCCAAGATAATAAATAAATTTTGGAAAGGTTGCAACCAATTCCACATCTAGTTTGTCTCATGAGACCTACCGATGCATCGAGGGGCTATAGTAGGCCACACCCGTCATATAATAAGTCCAACTCATTCCTCATTCTTTTAAATCAAAGTGCATCAAACTACATTGATTTATTAAATTACATTATCATCCCAAGTGTCCCATATTACTTGGTTTCTCAGTTCATATTATTCAGTGTGTTCCATACCACTTCGAATAATTTAATCTCTCATTTCCTATTATTCAAAGTTTCACATACAACTTTGAATAATTTAATTTATAATTTCATATTATTCAAAGTGTCCCATACCACTTTGAATAATTTAGTTCTTAATTTCATAAAATTCCATTTGAATTTGATTACATTATTTAGCATTAACATATAAAAAATGATTCATGCTTATAAGTGTTAAAAATAATACTAATAACTGCTTGGCTATGGAAATAAATGATACGTAGGATAGGTATATTATAACACATGTGACAATGAAAAAACCTCATAAAATACAGGTTTGTCACATAAAATGATAACCAATAAATTATAAAATCTTATCACAAGAATAAATTAAATATATAATGTAAATTCATCATGGAATGGATGGATAAATAATTTATGTAAATGAAATATTTCATGTGTGGTATATAACACGTAGGTTTTCAGACATTCATTACTTTCATGCTCATATATAACATATCACAAGGTTACTCTCAATTACATACACACAATGTTAAGAATTGAAAACCATGAAAAATCAACCATAACTAATACCATTAAAAATTTATAAAAATATGTCAATCATACATATGTTTATAAGAGTGGATGATCAAAAAAATACAAATGAAATCTCCATAATTACTAAATGCATCAATAGTATAAAATTTAAAAAATCCAAAATTATATAGGGTTTAGTTTTGTGTAAATATTTTTATACACAAGGGTGTATATAAGGAATTGTATAAAAACATTTCATATTTCAAAAACCACATTTTCCATTCATTTTCAACAATATTTGGAAAATATATGTTAGATATAGGATAAAAATTTATATTTATATATATATAAATGTATAACCGAATATACATGGCGTATATAAGGGTCTTACACCCCACATTTAATGTCCATTACATGTTTTGAGTATATAATGAACATTAGTTAAACATGGGTTCATTAAATCCAAATTGGTCCATAAAATATAAAGGGTTCGGTCATGAAACATATAAATCTATATATATATATATACATGTATATAATTCTGTATGTATATAATTATATATATATATATAAATCTAAACCTAAATAAGGCAAGACAACTTCAGACCCTTACAAGTTTTAAAGGTGGAGGAGAGGTCTGAGGAAGTTTGAAGGAGGCACTGGAGAGGATGAACACCCTAGGGTTTCGATGCAAAGAAAGTTGTATATATAAAAATATATATAATATATTTTAATGTAACTGATATGGAAAACTGAGACTACTCAGTTTAAAATAATCTTGAGGGTGTCATCCATTTTGTAAAACGAGTGAATAGAGGTTCCATGTAGTCACAGTTGTGGAATAAAATGCGAATAAAGAGTAGAATGGATACTGGTGTAGCACACACAAGAGGTAGAAGAAGAAGGTGGTGGGGGAGAAAACCATAAATTAAATTGATAGTCATGATTTGATCACACCCTAATCCGAGATCAGGGGTGCGTCCTCAAGATTTAAAAGGGATGATCGGTTGATATTTAATCTCGACTTGATTGGATGGCTACGAATGATTAGAGATTTTTTTAAACAGAAAAATAGTCTAGATTGGATCATATTTGATTGGATAGATGTTACCAACATGGTTTTTAAAACAAAACTTGAATGAATTTGAATATATATTGATGGATCGGATGGGTGATAAAAATGAAAGAAACAAATCGTGGCCACATGGGTTCAATTATCGGACCGGTCGAATGGATCAAATCGCACGTGGCATGATCGGATGGTCGGGATCGGGTTTCTCCTAAAATTTTCTATCCCACATCGAAACGGGGAGTCTTATCGAGCTATCTTATATGCTTGGATCTCTTTTCCATTACTCATATTACTCCCTTCCCCCTCCGGGTATGTCCCCGTACTAGGTTATGTTGGCGAGCTTTGCGCCCACCCCTACCATGTTGTCACCCCTCATGGTGGTGGACTCTTATTCCCTTGAGTGTGCTTCCGCTGTGCTCACACATTCCCACTCACCCATGTTCTAGCCCCGATCTATGGCTGAAGGCTTAGACTCGACCACCTACTCTAATAGAAGCATGTGCTGCCTCTTCAGCCCGGCTAGAGGGATGACACGTTGGGTAGTTTTTTTATAAACTAAGTATAAAATCAGCGAAAAGAAATATAATCAATTTCCTTATATAATGAAAATATTTAATTTTATAAAACATGATTTCCATTTTAACTTTTAAATACTAAATTATGCAAATCAAATTATATTTTATCTTAACCAAGAGTATAATTTTTAATATATAAAAGTATTCATAAACATGTTCTCAAATTTCAAAAACAAAATGAATACATTTTTGGGTTTTTCTTTTAAAATACATGATTTGTAATTTAAAATGAATTACAATCCTTAACTCATTTATCCTTTCCAAAGAAAAAAAGAAGAGTCTAATTACCAACATGTTTAAAAGATATTACTTTAACTTAAAACACTATAAAATCTCAATTTTACTAAATACATGAAATAAAAAAACTATAATTTACAAACGGATAAAAGTCTTATAGTAATTAGGGATCCAATGGTAACCTAAAGGAGGAAATGGTAAAAATAAATTAGGCCTAATAAAAACATGAATTTAGGTGTTCCACTCAAAACATCTTGGTGATGATGGTGCTCATCATTCCACTAATGATCAGTATGGCTTTCGTGGTTCTAGATGTAATGTGTTTTGTTCCAACCGACTCAAAGGATCATTACAATTTATTAGGTATATTTGTTGTGTTAGGTGGCCTTCGAGTTGATCTGATAAAGATTTTAATAGGTATTATAGGGTAACATGGCCTCATCTAATCATGTTGTAATGTAACCACTTTCCTTGTTTCATATGAATAATGAAAGTATTGTCTTTATTTGCAAGTATTGTTTGGACAACTTGAAAACTAAACAAAATAAAACAATGATATCATTATAAGATGTGAAAATGGTTTGGGGAGTCACAAGGTATTTGGGGTCCGCATTGTGTACGCTAGCCATGTGCATGTGCATGACCTCAACCCATGTATGCCAATCCATGTAATCGACACGTGGGGTGACCTGTATTACTGGCCTTATATGGCCATGTGGTAGAGTAAATGGCATGTAATCCACCCCGTGTCTTTGTATCGTCATAGATACACATCTTTCACCATGTAAGGACCCCCATGTCGTGTGGAAATGGTCACATGAGGTGTCTACACTTCCTGTCATGCAGGAATCTAGCCACCTTTGGGTGGGGTCCACACATCTTGTCTTCCTAGAGGCCCACAATTTTCTTCATTTCTTGCAGCACACAAACCCTATTAATTGTCGCCGGTCCACAGGATGTGTTCATCGGGAGACACATCGTGTGTTCTAAAAATTTCTAGAAATGTTAAACTTCACCGGTGTGCCTCTCGTGATGCCCAGTTCTTCGATTCAGCCATTCAATTTCCATGAAACTCAAGGGTTTAGGTCGCCCAGACATCACAAAGCTGATTCCATCAGTTTTGGGCCTCTGATCGGCCCCAAAAAAATGTTCTGATTAGCCCACATGAAGAATGCCTGAAGAACGGTTTCCCCCAAACCATCTTCATTCCTCCTTCATTATCGTTGTCACACCTCCATTGAGTCATTGTTATGTTGAGTCTCAAATTCAAGATCATTCGTTGCAAAAAGAATGAGTAATGGTCCCTTGTTCGTAAACTCATGAAGAACATAAATATCGCGGGGAAAAAGGGGAAGAAGAAATCAGTAAAAAAAGAGGAATGCACCTATGCCATTATTTATCATGGCGTCAATTTTCTCCCATTATAAGGATTAAACAGGATGAATCAAAAGATAATATAACTATTATTAGTTATCAATTTTCCAAATCAAACATCCGAATAAATGAAAAATAATGTCCTCCTGTATGAACCTACAACTCATGGGTCAACCAATTTGTGGGTTGATCCACATTCATTGTTTAATCCTATAACGGGGAAAAGAAGAATCAAAATAACAACCCCGAACTCTATTCATTTGAATAAAGATCATCACATTGCGTTCATTGTTTAGGTTTGTCGAATCCGAGATGTGTCGATCGATCACATCATCATCATTTATTGTCAAGAGTTCTCTCCAATGCTCCATGAAGTTTCCAGAGTTCCTATCTGTTTTCTGCCAATGAACAACATTTGATCAACCCATTAAAAGGAGGGAATTCATTTCAACATTACATCATGTTGCGGAATTAATGAGTCAGCATTGCAGTTTTTGAGTCATTATACCTTTCCATTAACTATCAAAACATCTAGCTCATTTTTTCGCTACAGAAAATGTTTCCAAAATAAAATAATATAAATATTTCAAATTATTTTATTTTATTTTATTTTATTTTACTAAAAACTTCTGAAAATTGACTTTATCCCTCCAATTTTGATTGTTATGGTTTTGCGCATTCTTAGGTGAGTTCATCATCTCGGATGCAACGGTGCCCTAAGATTTTTAATTCGGGCATCTGTTTGGAAGCTACCACAACTTTTCACACTAGCCAACTCACTTAACTAAGAAATGTTCAACCCACCATTCTGGGCTCACCGAGCCTCAGAATGACATGTCATCTCTTCTCTTGGTCCCGTAATAATTCCAGATAATATTTAATAATAATACACAAAAAATATGATACATTATAAGATAATACAAGGCTACAAGTCATTTACTTATTTAATACACATCATGTATCCTTGTTCATTACACAAGGATGCCAATGTGGATTTTAGTTCATCATGTACTTAATACACATCTCATAAAATAAATGAACCTCATTTTGAGATTCCATAGTGTAATGTGACATTTCTTGAATAAAACCCATGTAGTTTTACTATATTTTATGTATTCCTTGTTCTTTCAAGACTAAAAACATAGGTTCAAACCAGATCATTTAATTAATACAAATTGGGTATTTAATAATATAATGGAAGTGATCGACTATTATGTAACTATAAGTACAATATGTTTACAATATAAATGTTCACAAGAGGTACATTTGAATTCCCTAGGCATGTGATGTAGAAATATTGTGTAGAGAAGTACATTTCAGGTGGATATATTTCTAACGCCATGTACATTACATGTTTACATGTAAATTTTTCTTTTAATTTATTTCATCATTAAATTTAATTGGCCTATTTTTCTTATAGTTCATTATGTTGATAGTAAATACCAATCATTAGGTTTTATATTATATGAAATTATGATTTTATTCTATATAATATTTAATGCTATGAATCACAAATTTTTGTTGTTCACTAAAGACTCAACACATAAAATTGAACAAGATGTGTTTAGTTTTCATGTGTTCCATGTGGACTTTATTTGGTTGTTCATGTCACGAAATTATGATAAAATCAATGCTCACCTCATTTTATATGAGTACAGTGATTAAAAAAATACCATACTGAGTAGTTCAGACATGTAATCACCAGGTTTTTTCCATGTACAATGATGTGCATTATTTTATTTGGTTTTAAATAAAACTAAATTATTTATTTTACCTAAACTCAAAGTGGATGGAAATTAAAGGATTTTAGGTTGAATTAAAATAAAATTAATTAATTGATTAATGAGAAATTAAATCATATTACATAATTATTTATTTATCATTTCAAATAAAAATTTAAATGAATACTAATTTTATTAAAAATGTGTAACCTTTGTATGTTCATAAGTAATCATGATCTTGACCATGAGGTGTGTGTGTGTTAGAATTATTAAATTTTAATTTATTTCATGGTTTTGCAATTATTTTTTATTAAATTAAATATAATTACATGTAGTTCATCTCTCCATCCTTTATTATGTAAGACCTGTGTGTACATTGTTATTGAAGTAATTCCCCTTAACCAATTATTTGGCTCCCCTCACCATTCTATGAGTTATAAATTCATGTAGTCAATGGAGTTTCCCAAGGAGTGTGAAAGTGGTTCACAATGGAACTAAGACATTGATTAGCCGATAAATACATAGGTGGATGTTTGGAATGTAGCAAAGCATATCAAGACTAGTTGTAGGAGTTTTCCCCCAGTTCATAGGTTTATTTCTTATCTTCTTAATAAATAAACATCATATAATCTCATCATCGGGTCATTCATTTATTCACAAATTCCCTTCTTGTGCATTATTTATTTTATGGATTCAAGACTGAAATCACAAAAATAGATGAATTCCTGTAAAAATATAGAAAATATATAAATTGATTATGTTTAAATAGTTTATAAAACCATGATTAATCACTTATGTAAAATATACATAATATTAGTAGGAATTGTGAACGATAAAATAGGTAAAATCTTAACATAAATAATCCCCCTAGTTAATATTAATTTTTTCTACCTTTCAGAAACTAAATAAAGATGAACCCATTGTTTTGTGTCAGGTCAGCCTCTATTGGGTTTAATGGACTAGTCCATCCCATGATCTTGATATTGTCTACTTTTGACCTATCCCACATGGTTTTTCATTCCCTAAGATATGGCCCTCAGGCATCCCAAAAGAGAAGGCCTCATGATAGGTGAGGTTTCCAAACCACTTTATAAAGGGGAGCTTCATTCTCCTCCTCCTTTTTTGTGGGATTGTCACAATCCACTCAATATAAAATCTAAGTGTCCTAGTGGTAATATCGAGCAGACACCGGCTCTGATACCATTTATAAAAACCGATTTCATCCCATGATCATGATATTGTCCAATTTTGGCCTATCCTGCATGATTTTTCTTTCCCTCGTCTCTAACCCTCCGACATCCCCTAGGAAAATTCCTCATTATGGGATAAGTATCCACAACATTTTATAAAGGGTTTCTTCAATATCCTCCTCATTTGATGTTGGATTTCCATCAAACTAAACCAAGTTCCACAGACCAGTACATTGATCTTGTCTGTCACATGACCTCAGTCACTCCTCCCTATATTTCATAGGCTACCGACTAGTAGAGAGGGTCTGATAAGTCAATAAGGGTGACACTATAACATATTTTATCAAATTAATACACTATATGAAATAATAAAAAATGGAAGAATCATATATATAACCATAATCAAAACCAATACCTCAAGATAAGAAAATAAGGAGATAAAATATCTAACATAAAGCATAAAACATTCCATGAAAATATAAGTGTCAAGTTTCTTAAATTCAAACCCAAATGAAAGACACTAAAAACTCCCAGCGAGTTCCAAACAACATTTAATTTCTTCAATATTGCTCCTTCCCATATTCATCCATCTAACATAGAGACTTTTCCCTTAACCTGTCCTCTAACAGTTATGTCTATCTGGGTACCGATTAGACATCCCATGTAGGGTGTTATTTCAACTCAGTGGGACACCACCAATGTTGTTGAAAAAAAATACATCTAATAACAAGTGTATAAAATTTTATTAAAAAATAATTACAATGAAAAAGTAAATAGTTATCACATTTCCAATTAATATTTATTAAACTATATAGATCATTGGATTCCAGAGGACACTCGTACCTCAATACCTTCTTCATCCTACACAGGGTCTAGACTATGTTTCATATTCAATTCACATTTCATTATATATAATGGGATTACATTATCCATGTCATTTAAATTTAAATATTATTTCCACATAGAACTATATTCTAATGATAATGTATTGGTTGTAGAACACTCTTTCTATCACCCCATTTATCAACTATGCATTTATGTCATGGTCATAGAACGTCATGTCTAGAAAACAAATTCATAATCATAAATATATATATTTCATGGGTGTTTAACATCATATCTACCACCCAGATTTCCAATCATAAATATATACAATGGGAATAGAACATAATGTCTAGTACCACAATTACCAATCATATATATATATATATATATATATATATCATGGGCATAGACTGTCAAGTCCAGCACCCCAATTCTCAATCATACATATGTGTCATGGGTATAGAATTTCATGTTCAGTATCATGTTTATCAATAATGAAGATATATCATTGCATGTCACATTATCACATTTATATAATTATCAAATAATTTCTCATTTTCACATCTTCAAGGATTAATCAAAATTAATCTTCTTATCATAAATAACAACCACAAACATCCATCCGTTAATTATTTAATTAATTAATTTAGGTCCATTAATTAGTTAGACATCAAGTTAAAAATATCTTTCATATTAATTAATTCCCCAATTAATTAATCATATCACTTTAATTAATTGATTCAATAATTAATTAACCACAAAAGTCCATTAATTAATTAAATATTTAATTAATCCTATCAAAATCACTACATTTAATAATTAAATCACCAATTAATTATTCTCAATTCACAACAACACAATTCAAAAATATAATAATTAACTCAATAACTAATTATAGTAAATTTTTCAATTTAATGACCTGATAATTAATTCATCAATTAATTATATGAATTCCACAATTCCATTATCCAATCAAATTCCCAATTAATAAATTCATTAATTGAACATATTAATTAATCAAATATAGGAATTTAAATTTGTTAAAAAACTATAGAAATTCCACAAGAACATACATGTATTTGATATCAGGATTATTTGATTTGAATAATATTCCAACCACCTGAAAACATCAAAGAATAATTGCACAATAAAAATACCCCAAAATTGAGTTTCATAATGATGTAGAGAAAGATCTGAATCTAAAAACCCTAAATAATGAATAAAGAAAACAATATCTACCAATTATAAATCTAGATCGAAAAAACTAGATATATATTAACCAAATCATTATATAGATCTAGAAAAATAGAAAATCAAATCCCACCAAAAGAATGAGATAAAGAAGGGGGATGAATGGGAAAGCAACATGATAGAATCCACTTATTGGGAGAGGAAAATCTATTTGATCTAGGATTGAAATCATGAATAATAGAGGTCAGGAAGGTTTTCCCTATCCATGTACCAACCATGAACCTATTATATTAGGGGTTCACCATTACTCTTAAGAGTTCACCCAGTTTGGAAAACTATGTTTTGACCATGCAATTCTCCACTGTCTAGGGTTTTATGGTTTGTTGGGATATGGTGTAGGAATTTCCCTAACCATGTGTCAACTATGAATAGCCCATTTCCTTCCATTTTTCTCAAAATTACACCCAAATAAACCCTAAGATATAACCCAATAAAAATTACTGAAATGAGGAGAAACTTGTACATAAAAACAGGCCTATGTCAACTCCATAAAATGTTAGGAACTTACAATCACCCATACCTTATAATATCTCGTCATCGGGCAGTACTCCCAAGATTCCCTTTGATTATGAGACAAAAATATTAGGATACTGAGGATACATATATGCTTCAATTTCCCATTCCTCCTCCTATACATTCCCATGTTTCCACAATACAAAAACTATCAACATAGTATTTCCCCATGAAAATTTCAAACTACGATCTAACACATTTATCTGATGCTCTTCAAAGGATGAATCTATCTCATGTTTAGCATCATCAACATCGACCATAAGAGATGGGTCAGGATGATTCCTCCATGTTTTTGATATATGGAAAATATCATGAATATCTCTATATTTATGTGGAAGAGTCAAATGGTATGCCCCTAGAATGATTCTCTCCACAACCTCAAATAGTATAACAAACCTAGGCACGAATATTCCATGCCTCTTTATCCGGTGGTGACCCTACCTAGGAGGCACCTAAAGTAATACATGATCATCCTCTATAAACACTATAGTTCATCGTTGTATATCATTGTAGAACTTATTTCGAGTTATATCTATGTCCATACAGTTCTATATCAGATGAACCTGCTCTTATTTATCATGTATGAGACTTGGTCCAAACAATTATGACTCACCTACCTCCATAAAAAATATTGGTGATCTATATTTCCTACAATAAAGATCCTTTAATGGTTCCATATATATACATATTTTCTGGATAACTATTTTTAATGAAAACTCCCAAAAATATATGTGCTTCTCCCAATATCCACAAAAGAAAAGAACACACACCCACAACATATCCTCAAGAACATGTATAGTACACTCCAACATCCCATTTGTCTATGGGTGGAAGGTTTTACTCAATAAAAACTATGTATCGAGAACCTTACGTATGTCCTTCTAGAAGATTAATCTAAAACATGAGTCCAGTTCTGAAACTATAGTTTGTGGAACCCCGTGTAGATGAACTATCTCCCATACATATAAATCTCCATGTTCTTCCACTAAAAAATTCTCCCATATATGCATGAAATGATATACTTTCATCAGTTGATCCAGAATGAACCAGATAGCATCATTCATAAAAAAATTCTCTACTAGACCCTCTAAAAAATCCATGGTCATGTCTTCCAACATTCATTTCAGAGTGAGCAATAATTACAGCAAACCTCCAGTTCATTGTTTCTCTATGATCACCTAGTTATAGGTGTATCATCATGTTACGAACCGTTTTATCTCCTTTTCTAGCCCAGTTATCAAAAATATCTATATGGGTCATGGTTCATATTGGTTACAACTTTATGTACCACCCACATTAAGGCATGAAATTCCTCCATGAACTCATCCCGCATACTCATGGGCACAATAACCTGATTTCTGATATAGACGATCTCATCCTAAAATATTATCCAATTAGTAGGCGACTCCCCACCATCATCTCATTCCCTCAAGTTCAAGCACTCTCTGTCCTCATATTTTATATCATGGATCCATATCAAAAGTGTATACTACACTAAAATTGATACCAAATTTAACTCCTCCTAACTATCATGAGCCACCACATGCATTTCAGCCCACAAATTCATCATCTTCCACTCAATATTAGAATCATGAACATCTTGCGTCTTAGTTTTCCATCTCAAAGCGTCAGCCACACTATTTCCTTTTCCATCAGTATATGACATATCAAAATAAAAATATTTCATATTCTCAACCCATATATTCTATCGAGTATTAGGATCTTGTTGGGAGAAGATATACATCAAGATATTTTGATTCGTAAACACTATAATGTTTTCACCCAATATATAATTGCACCAACACTTCAAATAATATTCAATGGCGGCCAACTCATGGTTTTTCTTAGGTTAGATTCTTTCATGAGGTCCCAACATTAGAGAATCATAAGACACAATTCTACCTCATATTAATTAACACTACTCTAAGTCTAGTCCCATAATTTTTATAATACACTATATACTCTTTACATGGATTAGCTAGGGTCAAGATAAGTTCCGATTTAAAATGCATCATCAACTCCTAGAAAGCCTTCTCACATGATTCACAACAATAAAAAATTATCCCTTTTTGGTCAAGCTTGAAATTAGTGATACCAAATTGGAAATGTTCTTGATGAATCTTTGATAATATACAGCTAACCCCAAAAAATAAATAGATATCAAATACATTCTTGACATGTTTCCAATAAACCACTTCTTGAACCTTCATGGGGTACACTAACACACCTTATTCCAAGATGATGTGTTCCAAGAAGTGTAACTGATCAATCCAAAACTAACACTTAGATATCCTAGTGTATAGCTAATTCACTTGTATTGTATTTATGATGATGTTAAGAAGTTTTTCAGAGATGTCATGAGTCTTAGATTTCAACAACATATCATCAAAAAATAGTACGAAAAACTGATCTACATATGGATGAAATATTCTATTCTTCAAGAGACAAAAACTAATGGTTTTTCATCAAATGTAAAAGAATTAGGATGAAAAAATATAGGTTCTACCTTATTCTGAAATTATTCATTAGTATATCATGAGTCTTAACTCTCATTTGATGACACCCTGATCATAAGTCAATCTTTAATAACTCAAAATCTCTACTCAACTATTTAAATAGATTATCGATTTGTGGAAGAGGATATTTGTTCATCATATTCATCTGGTTCAACATTCGGTAATCAACACAAAACTATATGATAGTTTAATCCTTCTTAAAAAATAGACTTATAGAACCCCTTGATGATGTACTCTAATGGATAAATACCTTATAGACCAACTTCCCTATCTTTGTATTGATCTATTGAATCTCTATTGTATTTATTCTATATAGTGGAATAAAAACTATTTTAGCCCCTAGAATGTGCCTAATAGTGAATTACACATCTCTCTTAGGTGGAAAACCTGAGAAGTATTCATAAAACACATCTTGGAATAGTTCCTGTACAAGTGGAAAGACATATAACTTCACACCTCCATCAACCACTAAAAAACTTGTAGCATGGGCTGTGAGATCTCCCAGTTGCTAGGTAATTAGACTACTCATCCTTTCTGGATATCCCAATCTCTATGGTTAATATAGTTTTCACCCTTTAGATATGTAAAGGTCACTCTCCTCTCATAAAAATAAATTTGTGATAAGTATTTCAATAGTTATTCCATAATCATAATTAGGATGAAGAATCACATATCAAGAAGATAGAGATCTCAGAGAAAATGATACTCTTTAATATCAGGAGAACAATCTATTCACAAACATACGACTTCAAACTATACTACCAAAGGTGTATATATCATCATTACCCCACTCACAAACACCACCTCCATGTTCAAACAATTAATTTTTTTTGCAGATATAATGGAATGATAGGAACCATTATGAAACAAGGCACTAGCTAATATAGAAGTGTTAAGAATATTACCTCTCGCTATTGATGGACTAGCCTTTCTATCCATAATTTTATGTTTCACCACTTTCAACTCTCCTGAACCGTTTTTGTGTGATGTATATTGACTTCCCTAACTTTCACTACTCTGGTCATTTGGGATATCTAACCTAGGAGTTCCACATTCACTAAATCTACAACCTCATCTTGTAGAACTAAATTTTCTAGATTGATATGTTGTATAAAATCCCCTAACTACACCCTAGTTTTGTCATGCTCATCTATCACTGACCATCTGTCTCATGTTCTTTAAAAACCTCTACAGATTTTCCATCTTTCCATAGGATTGACACTCAACTGGTGGTCATGGAAAATGTTTACGAAACTACCTTAGAATACTATACTAGTGAAAATGAATTGAGTAAGATCTTGAGTAACTGAACCCCCATACATGCCGCTCTACTTCCCCTACTCAAGATAAATATCTCATAGTGGTGTTCCCTTCTCTCATGTGACGTACCTACAGATTTTCAAGAAGAAACCAAATGTACACCACTAGAAGCCTCCTTCAGGTTCCCCTCCAAGATGAGATCTTTATTTACAGCATATAAAACCTTTTTAAGTCGAATGTTATTCACATGGGACCTAATTTCACACTTATGTCCAATCTAAATGCATTTCTCTAATGTAACCTCATATCATACCAATGATTGAACAAATATCTACAAATCAGTAAATCATACATCATATTCCATTGTGGATATACTCCCCTAATTCCACATCATGAAATTAGTAACTCTCTCATACTTCAAAGTCTCTTGGTAGAAGTTCTCCAAGAACCCATCCAAGAATTCCTTCCATATCATACCATCATCCTCTCCAGTTAGATCATCGATGTCCCACCATCACATAATTGATCCTTATAGCATATGAGAATCCCACTTTACTCAATTCTTAGAAGGAGTCTCAAAAATGGTTATGTATATTCTGGATAGACTCAATCTTTAACATGGCTATTTAGGTCTGCCCACTTTTGTAAAAGTTATAGGGTGATGCAACTAAAACTCCCTCATATGATAGATCATGATCTTTCCAACCTGACCTAAGATTCATTCCATGAAATTCATGAATTAATATTATTTATTTCCCAAATAGTCACCTACATACTCAACTGGTACTACTAGTGCTTCAGGTTCCACTAATGGTGTAACATCTGTAGTTATATCCCTCTATAATCCTCTCATCCAAATTCCTCATGCAGGAATAACTATAAAATTACAAACACAAATATTTGGACACAAAACACATATTTATTATATATACATAAGAGGAAAATCACCACAAGTCACAACAAGCATTTTCCCCAAACCGCGCTTGGTTGTCAAACCTGAGGTGCTATCACTGCCCTTAACCATCCTCCACTTAGGTCTTGGTTGATATGGGTAAACACATTTTCATATCATGTTACTCATTTGGACACCAATTTTTTCACATTTTTAAACATTTTACTATTTTAAATGTTGATATTTGGAACAATTTTCAATTTAATATCACAAGTTAGGAAAATCAGTTCATGTTCAATTACATACCCATAGACTATATTCCCATGTGTGCCTAAAATGATGCATGTCACAAAATAATCCTTAGTTCCTTGAATGATACATGCATACTCAAATCTCATGCCATATCAGGCCATGAGTAAGTTATAGAGATTCTCAATAACGATTTTCAAATCACACAACAAGTGTGTCACACAATGGGAAAAAATATTCAAAAGTAACAGTAGACATCAATAATAACAATCCCACTCTAAGTACATGAGTTTTCCAACATACATGGGTTTGTAAATCCCATGCATGATATCATTACCAAGGCATGGCACTTCCATGTATCTTGTATACTATTCCCCCCAAATAGTAAGAAAAATGATATATAAAATAGAATTCCTTTAAGGTGACTTCGTGACATCCTGACCGGAGTGCCACACACCAGTTCCTCCAGTCAGTCAGTCATATATCCTCAAGCGTGCCTCCCCGTATTCCAATTTCTACCGACTAGATATGAGGATATTATAAGTTGATCATGGGGGGACTATACAATCTTTTATCAGAGTAATACACTAGAAGAAATAATAAATTATAGATTAAGTATATATATAACCATAAGAAATACCAATATCTCATGATAATCAATACAAGAGATACAATATCAAAGCTAAATCAGCAAACATGCCATGATAATGTAAGGGTCAAGTTTCCAAAATGAATACCGAAAATAATGACACTGAAGACTCCCAATGTGTCCCGAACCACACCTATTTCCCTCAACCTTGCTCTATCATCTAATCAGCCTCCTAACACTAGGAATTTCCCATTAACCTATCCTATATTAATAAAGTCTATTTGGGTACCGATCCATCAGTCAGTGTAGGGTGTGAGTACAACTATGTATTCCACCACCAACAGTTTCTAATACAAATCTAATCAATAAAATGTGTATGAAGTTTTGTAAATAAATAACATAAATGAATAAGTAAGTAGTTATCACAATATAAGTTAATATTTATTTAACTACATAGACCATCGAGTTCTCGATGACAACTGTACCTCAATACCTACTTCATCCCATGTTAGTTCTGAACCATGTTACATATTCAATTCAAATTTTATTATAGAACATGGGATTATATTATCAATTTCACTTCAATTTCATTATTATGTCCACATGGATCCATAGTCCAATATGAATGTTTTGGGTGTGGAGTACCCTATCTAGCACCCCATTTATCAACATTGCATGTATGTCATGGTCATAGAACTTCATGTCTAGAACCCCAATTATCAATCATACATATATATCATGGGAGTAAAACATCATGTCTAGAATCCCAATTCCAAATCATACATACATATCATGGGCATAGAATGTAATGTCTTACAACCTAATTCCAAATCATACATATATATCATGGGTGTTGATCATCTTGTCTACTACCCCAATTATCAATCATATATATGTGTCATGGGTATAGAATTCCATGTCTATCACCTCATTTAACAATCATGAATATATATCATAAAAAGTAAAATTATCACATGTATCTCATTATCACATGTTTTCACATTATCATATGAATAAGGATTAATCAACATTAATATTTTTATTACAATTAACCACTAAAAACATCCATTAATTAATTCATAAATTAATCAATTTAAGTGCAATGTTTACTTTAACAAATGATTAACCATATGTATAAAATTAATTAATTAATAATTTAATTAATCATATCACATTCAGTAACAAATTCAATAATTAATTAACCACACTATGTTCATTAATTAATTCAAAAATTAATTAAACCTTTCACAATCTTGGTATATAATAATTAATTCACCAATTAATTATTTTCATTTCAAAATTGAACCATTTTAGAATTTAAAAATTAACTAAATAATTAATTTTCCCCAATACCCTAATTCAATAACTTGATAATTAATTCATCAATTAATTATCCCAGTTATAGAAATCTATTATTCATTCAAATCTGGGATTCCTCAATTCATTAATTGACCACATTAATTAATCAAATTTAGAAATTCAAATTCTCAAAATAACATGGAAAATTATACAATCACATATAATATTTTTATATCAAGTATATGGGATTTGAATAGTATATCACCTACCAAACAATTTCCAAAAATAATCACCCAATAGAAATCCATAAAAACATGAGCAGGAAAATGATGTAGATCAAGATATGAATCTCAAAACCCTAAATCAAGAATAAAGAAATTAAGATATCTTAATTATGAATCTTGTTGAGTCATTAAGGTTTTCCTTATTACTTTCCATTCCTTAATTTTTGAGGAGATTATTGAGAAAGAAAGGTCTCCTTATGACTTTTCCATTCGTTCTTGTATTCAAAATCCCAAACACCTTATCTCATAGAAAATCTCATTTTACCCTATGTTTTACTTATATAAGGAAAACATTCCTTCCCCAAGTAAATTTATCCTTTCCATGTTTTTCGTTGTTCATTATTTTGTCTAAATAAAAAATTAGGTTTTGAATCCAAAACCCAAGAATCATATAATACATAGAAATAGAGACATCTATTTTCAAGATCTGAATTCAGGATCCAAGTTCCCTGAATACAGACTCCGAACTCTTTTGAGTTCTCACTTTGAGTTTTCTGAATTCAGACTCCTAATGCTTCTGAGTTCTAACTTCGAGTTCTCTTAATTTAGACTCTGAACTATTCTGAGTCCTGACTCTGAGTTCTCTGAATTCAGACTCTGAACTCTTCTGAGTTCTAACTACGAGTTCTAAAAATTCAGACTCCGAACTCTTCTGAGTTTTGACTCCGAGTTCTCTGAATTCCTATCTGAACTATTCTGAGTTCTCACTCTGAACTCACTGAATTCAGACTCTGAACTTTATGAGTTCTATCTCCGAATTCTCATGAACTCCGTCACCAAACTTTGATTTTTAGGATTCAAATTCCTTAGAAAACAAAATTTGAATATACTTGTATTTTAGAGACCGAATGTATATTTTGTTAGACTCTGAACTACTTTCCCTTAAATTTGGAATATTGGATTTTTCATATGTAACCATATTTTTTCTTACACTTATTTTTGTTATAAAATGATGTTGTCCATTTAGATACCAACTAAACGTTGTTTGTGTGAAAAGTGTATAGGTCCCTATGAAATTCAATGAAAAATATGACTGTTGGAGGAGGGATCCAACTGTTGAAGTCATGCCTATAAATAAGAGTTCATTTGAAAGAGCTCATTACATTGATGAACTATTCTATGACTCTAGAGATTAAATATTGTTGAAGAGATTTATAGAGAGAGACTCTCATTGATTTGTGCATACTGAACATCTTTTTCAAATTTTATTTGTGTGACTCTGATTGTTGATGTGTACAATCGAGGGCTTCTGAGGATAGGAAGACAGAGGTTCCAACTACCTTGATGGTAAGGTCTTCCTTGCTGAGGAAAATAGAGGTGATGACTACCTTGACGTTGAGGGATTGCGGGGATAGCAAGACAGACTCTGATCATCGTATCGAGGGCTTTCTCTAGTGTGGGTAAGATAGAATTTCATGAAAGTATAAATCATGGGATCTTTATCGAAGGTGGTTGGATAACATTTTATGGGTTAAAATATTTACTATTTGTTACTTTTTTTGTTACAATTTTTCCACTGCATTTTATTTTTTATGGAAAGTATAACTATCTTATACTCCCTTATTATTGTTCTCTGATATAGTACGATTATATGTGCTTTAAGGTAGAATCTTTATCTTTGTAAACATTCATTAAGTTTAATTTTCCGAAACCATATTTCTGGATTCAATTTCTCAGAATCATATTTCTTGAATCAAGCAAGTGTGAAGAACGTAGAGGTTTTGTGAATTACCTCGTTTAACCTTGTTAAACATAACCATCTTTAAAAGTTCCAAAGGAATTTTTTAAAGAATACAATTCACCCCCCTCTTGTATTTTGAGCATCATTAGATAATTTATTCAATATCTCTATTATTTTGATCCTACATTTTGTATTATACAGTATAACATACTCATATACCATCTCAGAAATTGGTATCAGAGCAGGTGAACTTTAATCCTAAACCAATCTAACAATTGGCTTTCGAATTTTGGTTCAATATGAATTAATCTCATGACTAGATTTAGAATAGAATTATTCTTTTTCTTATATTTAGAATCATATTTTCAGACTCATAAAGTTCAGATTCATTTTTTCTTAGAGATACTCTAGTTCTATTTTTCTTTCTTAGGATATTTTCATTTTTTTACAAAGGTATATAACTTACAAGTTTGTGTGCCAAGAATTTCCTTAAGATGATTGGTTTAATTGTTGGTTCTATCGAAAATATAAATCCTACAAGACCTCATATTTTTGATGTAAATGATTATGAGTATAGGAGAGATAGGATGAAGGCTTTCGTTATTAACACTGGAGTTGATAACTACTTAATGTTGACAGAAGACTATAAAATTCTTGATAATGAATTGATAACTTTTACTAATTAGGAGAAATCAGAATATCAAGAAAATTTTAGAGTAAGAAATACATCGCTATGTACCATGACTAGGAACATCTATAGTCAAATATCTTCATGTGAAGCTACAAACAGTATCCGGAATAAACATAAAGTTACACATTTTGGTACTTCTAAAGTTGTAGAGACAATAAGATCTATTTTGAGAGCTGAATACCATGGAGTTAATTTTCCTTATGGAGAACCTATAAGAATAGATAGGAAAATTTTTATGATTGTTGTGAATTTCTTACATTACATGGGAGAAAATGGTTTGGATGATGCAGCTCTTGTAGATAACATCATTGATATTATGCCAAATGAGTGGGAATCCAAGAGGACAAAAATTGGTGAGAACAGGAAAGTCACCCAGATTTCCTTAGATGACCAAATTGAATTTCTTCTCTAACATGAGACTATAATTAAGTGAGATACATTTAATGTTTAAAAGAAGAATGGGAATGGAGAAGTTTGTTTTACAACTACTTCAAACCATATGAAATACAAAATGCTTGAGAGAGTTACTATATCCAAATCTAAGAAGGTTATTATACAATCCAAATATAGTGGATGTGAATCTTCATAAAATGAGTTAGAAAATATTGTTCAAAGGATTAACAAGATTATAGGACAGAATAACATTCAATCCCGATATAAGAAAAAGGAAAGGAAATATAAGAAAGTTTCAAAAGTTACATGTTATGAATGCAAGAGAGTTAGACATATAAGTCTTGATTGTCCCATGATCAAGAGAAAAGAAAGAAAGGAAAAAACATTCTATGAGAAACAGAAAGAAGTACTACAAAGATAACTCTAAGAAATACATGAAATCTAATGACACCTAGAGTGCCAGTGGTGGTGACTCTTCAGATGAATCATCAGATTACGAATCTTCTGGACAGAAGAATCTTGGCCTAATATCCAGACTACCTATTGACAATCATTGTTTAATGGCTAAGGTATATAATACTAAATCAATGACCAATGTTTCATTAAATAAAAATTATAGTAATGGTAAATATTATGAATCTTTAGATTAATAATCATCTTCGGATGAAGAAAATACTCTACCTTCCTATGAAAAAGTTTCTAGATTTTCCAAACTCCTTGTAATAGAGAATTAAAAACTCGTGAAAAAACATGATAAAGAAAATTCTAGGAATACTGTTCTTACTAAAGAAATATCATATCTTTCTAAAGATATTGATAAAAAAATTGTTGATTTTCATATTATTTCAAAAAATCTTAAGGAAGTAAATTCTAAGTATAATAATATTTCTAAGGATCTAGAAAATGTAATTTCTAAGAAAAATGTTTTCAAGCCAAACTCTAGTTCCAAATCAAATGTTTTAGAGGACAAGAACATAGTTATCAAACTAAAATCTGAGATTTGTTTTCTTGAGTATGTGATTATCAAACTTTTCCTTAGGAAAGGAAAATTTTGATAAGATGAATTCTCAAATCCGACCTCAAAGGAATAATTCTGGTTTGGGTTACACTATTTCTAAACCGATTTTGAGCAACAATTATTTTTTCCTCAAATTGCTCAATTTTTCACTAAGTGTCAGTGTCGTGGACACTAGGAAAAAAATATTCCTTAAACAAAACCCAATCTTGAATAATTTATAAATCCTATTTTTTATGAAAATGTGGGTACCTAAAATTTTACTTTCTGAAAATTCCATATCCATGAATGTTTGGATTCTGAAAGTCTAAATATTTTGTTTTATGTAAAATAAAGAGAGTACCAATAGAAATACTTGGTACATGGATAGTGGATGTTCTCGATATATGACTGGTAACAAAAATTTTTTTGAAAAGATTATCAAGACGAAAGAAGGAAAAGTAACTTTTGGAAGTAATGCTCAGGGAGAAATTATTGGTATATGTAACATTTTTTATCTTGTAAAAACTTTGATTTCAAATGTTTTATTCATTAAGGGTCTTAAGCACAACCTCATTAGAATAAGCCAATTATGTGATGAAGGTTACCTTGTGAATTTTAGGAATGACAAGTGCTTAGTACACAGTTCCAAGGAAGAGTTTATATTTTCTACCAATAGTAAAGAGAATGTTTATACAGTAGACATAAAAGACCATAGAAACCAAGACTTACCTTGACATAGTGTAATGGAAGATCATTCTTGGTTGTGGAATAGAAGTTCAGGTCACCGTAACCTTAAGAACCCATGAAAACATTCTAAGAAAGGACTAGTTAGGGATCTACCGGAGAGTAGATTTGATTCTTCAAAAGTCTGCGACCCTTGTCAATATGTCAAGAAACATAAATAAAGTTTTAAATCAATCAGTTAAATCCCTACTACTGATGCATTATAGTTAGTGCATATGGATCTCTTTGGTCCTAAACAATCTCGAAGCATTAGAGGAAAATATTATGTATTTGTCTTAGTTGATGATTACACTAGATTTACATGGGTCTATTTTCTAGAAAATAAATATAAAGATTTTTCTTATTTCAAAAGTTTTATAGCCCAAGTTAAAAATGAGAAAAACCGACCCTTGATAACTATTCATAATGATCATGGAGGAGAATTTTAAAATTCTGATTTTGAAACTTTTTTGTAGTAAAAAATGCATTACTCATAACTTATCATCACCTAGAACTCCTCAACAAAATGGTTTTGTAGAAAGAAGAAATAGAATTCTTCAAGAGATAACAAGGACCATATTGAGTGAATATTCTATAGCCAAATATTTTTGGGCTAAAGATGTAAGTATTGCTTGTTATATTATAAATCGTGTTTTTATTAGACCTTTTCTTAAAAAAACTCCAAATGAGTTATGGAATGGTAGAAATCCTAGACTTTCCTACTTCATGTTTTTTGGATACAAGGTATTCATTCTAAATACTAAATATAATCTACAAAAATTCGCTCCAAAATATGCTGAAGGAATTTTGTTAGGAAACTCCAGAACCTCTAAGTCTTATAGAGTTTTCAATAAAATAACTTATACTATTGAAGAAATAATACGTGTCAAATTTGATGAAACTGATCCCTTTTAAAAAAAAACCCCAACCAACATCATTGGAAGTGTTTTTAAAAAACTTATTATCATCCTTTGTTAGAATATATTTGTGATAAGGAAAATTTCCAAGAAGATGCTTCTGAATAATTTATCCCAGAAGATTTTCTACCCTATGTTGATGAACAGACTTTACAGAACTCAAACCAGGTGTTTTTAAAGAATCATCCCAGTGATTGTATCACTTGTGATGTGAATCAGCCTGTAATAACTATATGTTCCTTAAGAAATTAAGTAGAACATCTAGTATTCCATTTCCAATTAGAACAGAAAAGCACTGATGATGCATTAGGTGATGATGATTGGATTAAAGGCATGCAAGATGAAGTAAATTAATTCGAAAGGAATAAAGTCTGGACCATGGTTGAAAGACCTAAGGAAACATCTGTTATTGGAGTAAAATGGGCCTTCAGAAATAAGTGTGATGAAAATGGAATCATAGTTAGAAATAAATCTATATTAGTTGCTAAAGGCTATAATCAACAAGAGGGAATAGACTATAAAGAAACCTATTCTCTAGTATCTAGACTTAAATCTATTCGTATCTTACTTGCCTTTGCAGCATTCCTCAATTTCAATATTTTTCAAATGGATGTGAAATTTTCATTCCTTAATGGTTATGTCCAAGAGGATGTTTTCATTGAACAACCTCCTGTTTTTGATGATACAAAACATCCTGAACATTTTTATAAACTTACCAAAGCTTTGTATGGACTTAAGCTAGCCCATCGAGCTTGGTATGATAGACTTACAGGATTTTTGCTTCAAAATAATTATTTTAAGGGAAATTTAGATCCAGCCCTTTTTATAAAAAAATATAAGAAAAATGTTTTGATTATTAAAATTTATGTTGATGAAATTATATTTGGTTCAACTCAGTAATCTTTAACCGATTCCTTTGTGAATCTAATGAAATCTGAGTTTGAAATGAGTGTGATGGGTGAGTTAACATTTTTCCATGGTTTTAAAATTTCTCAAAAACCATAAGGAATCTATATATCCAAACATAATTATATTAAATATATTCTTAAAAATTATGGATATGACAACACTAAGAGTATTAATACTCCCATTGGTACCTCAAACACACTAGATTTTTATGAATATGGGAAATCCATAGATCAAACATATTTTAGAGGTATGATAGGAAGTTTACATTACTTGACATCTAGTAATCTATACATAATGTTTTCAGTATGCTTATGTGTAATATATCAATATATTACTATGGAATCTCATTTAAAGGTAGTGAAAATAATTTTTCGCTACTTAAAGGGAACCATTGATTTAGTACTTTTCTATAATTCTGGAAATGATTTTGTTTTGAAATGTTTTTTAGATGCTGACTTTGGTGGATGTAGAATGGATAGAAAGAGTACATCTAGAACATGTAATTTCCTAGGAGATTCATTAGTTTCTTGGTCATGAAAGAAGCAACACTCAATAACACTTTCCACTGCTGAAGCTGAATATGTAGAAGCAGGAAGTCGTTGTGCTCAAGTGTTGTGGATGCAACACACACTCACAGACTATGGTATGAGTTTTACCACAAAAAATATTTTGTGTGATAATAAAAGTGCAATTTCCATTATTAAAAACCCATCACATCACTCTCTTGCAAAACACGTAGATATTAGGCATCACTTTCTTAGGGATCACACACAAAAAAAGATATATCATTCTTCAATTTATCGGAACGCAAGATCAACTTGATAATATTTTTACAAAATCCTTACACTTCAATAGATTTGTATACATTAAACAGAAGTTAGGAATGGTAACCATAAGGTAATTCTCTTTATTAACTTCCAGTTGAAACCAATCTCCTTACTGTAATAAACTTATTTTTCATAGGGGGAGTACATTTGTTTGTTAATTTTTTTTCAAATTTTTCATAATGATGTTGTTTCAAATTTTTTGTAATAAATGTTTTCAGACATTTCATAATGAAGTTTTTCAAACTTTTCATAATGAATCATTTTAAACTTTTCATAATGATGTTTTTCAAACTTATCATATTGATTTTTTTCAGAATTTTCATAATAATGTTTTTCAAACATTTTGTAATGAAGTTTTTTGAAATTTTTCGTAATAAAGTGTTTCAAACTTTTCGTAATGAAGTTTTTCAAACTTTTCATAATAAAGTTTTTCAAAATTTTCATAATGAAGTTTTTCAAACGTTTCATAATAATGTTTTTCAAACTTATCGTAATGAAAATTTTCGTAGTTAGTTTTTTCAAATTTTTCATAATGAAAATTTTCGTGACATACTTGAAAATTTCAAAATGAAGATTTTCGCACTTGAAATTTTCATAAAGAAGATTTACATACACAAATTTTTTTGTAATGAAGTTTTTTGTAGTTGTTTTTTTATCAAGAAGAATATTACCTATTATGAATAGTATTCCTAGAAATCCAAAAGGTATGATTATTTCTTGAGTTTTAGTAATCACCTTTTACTTGTTGGTAGTTTCTTTTTTTTCATTTAAAATTTCTCGGATTCTAGTTTCCTTAAATCTGAATGTTTTCTTTTAAAAAACCTCAAAAGATCGTATCCTACAAAATTTTCCTTATGGCTATCTTTTCAACTGTCAGATCTGATCAGAAGATTTCTCAACCATTGGATTGAAATAGGAAGATGAAAAGCCACATCAACACCTATATAAACGACCCTCAAAGGGGTGTCCCACAGCATTTTCAATCCTTTTCATTCCAAATATCTACCCCTCTTTGAAAATCCTATTCTGAACTTCTCAAGTCTTGCTCTAATATGAATGTCTGATGAAGTTACTTCTCACGAGATGTCAAATGTCATGTTGATTTCAGAGTGGAAGATTTATAGAGTGAGGTTGGTGCATCTGAATTTATTTTCAAGAACGATTCCATCATATCCAAGAACATCAGGTTGAGTGGATGAGAAACTGTTTTCTTATCAAAGCTAGTAGCTCAAGACTTGGTGTATCAAGATATTATTATTGATTAATATGAATCAGTTAGTTTCTTTAAAGAAGAACGTAGAGAGACTTTTTCATTCAAAATCTATGGAAAGACCTTTGCTCTATCTTATACAAAGGCAGCTAGTTTGGTTGGAATTCCATTTGATGGGGGAAGCTGAGTTATATTCCCACAAATTGCTGGATGTACAAGATAGTTTTTCAAGGTTAAAGCTATGGAGTGTCTTGGACTTTCAGATGTCAATACTTCGAAAATTTATGATTTGTCTATAAATAATCGGATCTTGGAATTATGGGTTCAAGGTTTCATCATTCCGAGAGAAGGTGATAAGGAAACCATGAAAAAGAGTGACATGTACTTCTTAGATTTTCTTTTGAATCCGAGGAAGATAAATTTGATGAAGTGTATTCTGATTATGATAGAGAATATCAAGAATGGATATTTGAAATCTAGGATTATAATGTATCTGGCTATCCTTTCCAAGATGATTATTCAATGTCTAGAATCATTCAAAATCCCTTGCAGTTCCAAGGTGAGGAATTGCAATGTAATGTTAGTAAGTCATGCTACATTAAATAGAATGAATATTAGTTTTTCTAATGATTCCATAGATTTATATGAATTACCATAGGAGGAATCAGAAGCTTTTCTGAAGAAGTATAAAGTTACAGAACCATCAAAAACAGCTGAAAAGAAAGGGAAATTGAAAGAGGTAGAAGAAGTAGAAAAAACCCTAAAGCTAAGGAAACCCAATCCATACCTCTATAGCCGAAGAAGAAGAAAGCTTATCCAGATGAGGTTGTTGCAAAGTGGATGGAAGATTAGAAAAACCGGAAGGAAGGATAGCCACAGTTTGGATTAGATTCTTCAAAGGCAAAGTCTTTGAAAGAGAAGGCAGTTGATGAACTTGAGAAGCAAGCCAAAGAAAAGAAGCAGAATACGAAAATGTCTAATGGTGAAATTTTACAATACCTTTTGAAGGCCACCGAAATATCATCCGAGAATATTATAGTACCAAAATATTTCATTGTTGAGGATTTACCTGAGACTTTGGGTAATAAATTTCTCACTATGGAAAAAGTACAAGAAAACATTACTGAAGAAAATGATGTGGTCAAAGAAGAGGAAAAATAAAAAATTAGTGGTGGCACTTAAGATCATATAAAGCAAGCCGAAGATTATCATGAAAAGGAAACCCCTTCTAAGAAGTTATAAATCTGAACTTCTCAAGAAGAGTCTTCAAAACTCCCAACTCCTAGGAAGGATGAGGAAGGTAAATATGAGAATGGTGAAGAAGAAGTTAATAAAATGTATGAGGGAGAATTTTCAAACCATTATTTCATATATCCAAAAGATACATAGGCTAGAGCTGAGAAGGAGAAGATAGATTAAGATAATAATGTTTAGCTGTCTGATAGTGAGCATGAATCTCCATATGAAGAAGCTGATCTGAGAACCAATAAGGGAAAATAAGTGGTTGTTGATACACAAACTAAAGTTGTTTCAAGGAAGAACGATGATGGTGTATCTTCTAAGAGGAATACTGTTGATCTAGAGGAAGAAATATCACCATGAAAAGTCTGAGATTCCGAATCATCTGATCTAGGACATGATTTCGTCATTCAATCATTGAAGAAGCTTGTTGATACCATCTGATCTTTCCAAGAATTTACTCTAGATGTTAGATGCTCTAACACAGCTTAAATCAAAAATCAGATACTATATCCATGGTAATGGAGAAGTGTGTAATGATTTAGGCTGATTAAAATAATTTACTCATCAACTATGAATCCCACAAAAAATCTTGTAAGAAAGTTTTCAGTCGGTCAAAGAATATAGTTGATGATTATAGAGATCTTGATAAGTTTCATGATGATGTTATGTAAAATTTTGATACTAAATATGGTAAAATAAAGGATCTCAAAAATAGATTTGAGTAAAAACTAACTCTAGAACATAATACTCGAATTCAGGAGGTCAAGGATCTTAATGGGAAATTGTATTCAGTTCCCCAAAGTTGGAAGAGGGAATGGGATCTTCAGATTGAGATTGAAGTGAAGCTAGTTAATAAAGATGAGTTGTTGAAGGCTCTAGAAGAGGCTCTGATGGATCAGGATGAAAAGATCAAATCTTTAGAAAAGAAATCGGAGGATCGGGGTCAGATCCTAAAGAAATCAGAGTTAGAACATAAGGATCTCAAGAAGCTAAGGACAATAGTGAAGAAGCTGATTCACACATAAGTGGAAGGATGATAGACCTAATCTGATTTTTTGTTGTATTCATTTCATTGTACAAATTATTTCAAATCATAATGAAATTTGTGGTTCTTTGTCTTTTTCATGTATTGTACTAATCTTTCTGGTACCATAATTTATTTTCTATTTGCTCAAATTCTATTGGAAAATCACATAGTGGGAGAAAAGAAAAAAGAATACTAAGAAAAATAGAAATATCCCTAAGGGGAGCTTATCTAAAGGGGAGTTTTCATTACATATATTTTTGTACTCATGATAATGAAAAATATCATTCTGGAAATCTCAAATACTATCCTTGAAGTTCCAAATCTGAAGGGGGAGTTAGTCGTATTCATCATTGTCCATTTGTAAAGGGAGAAATGTTTTATTTTCAAAGTCTATAAAATTATTGACTAAGTCCATTTATTGTTTTTCATAAGGATGTATGTTCTTTCCAAAAGGGTGAGATTGTTTAGTGAATATGGTTTTCCTTATGACTTTTCCATTCCTTCATGTTTGGTGGAGATTGTTAAGACAGAAAGGTCTCCTTACGACTTTATCATTCCTTCTTGTTTTGGAAATCAAAAACCACTTATCTCATGAAAAATACCATTTTACCCTACGTTTTACTTCTATAAAGAAAATTTTCCTTCCCCAAGGAAATTTATCCTTACCATGTTTTACATTGTTCATTATTTTTTCTAAATATAAAATTTGGTTATCGAATCCAAAACCTCAGAATCATATAATAGTTAGAAATAGAACATTCTGTTTTCTAGATCCGAATTCAGGCTCCAAGTTCTCTGAATTTAGACACCGAACTCTTCTGAGTTCGGACTCTGAGTTCTCTGAATTCAGACTCGTAACTCTTCTATGTTCTGACTCCAGGTTCTCTAAATTCATACTCTGAACTCTTTTGAGCTCTGACTCTGAGTTCTCTGAATTCAAACTCCGAACTCTTATGAGTTCTAACTCCGTGTTCTCTAAATTCAAATTTTGAACTCTTCTGAGTTCTAACTCCAAGTTCTCTAAATTCAAACTCTGATCTCTTCTGAGTTCTGACTTTAAACTCACTGAAATCATACTATGAACATTATGAGTTCTGACTCTTAATTCTCATGAACTCGGACACCGAACATTGTAGGTTCATGTTCCGAATTCCTTAGAAAATATAATCTAAATATCCTTGTATTATAGAGACCAAATGTATTTATTGTTAGACTCCAAACTATTTATCCTTACATTATGAATATTATATTTTTTGAATATAACCATATTTTTTATCACACTTATTTTTTTATAAAACGATGTTGTGCATTCAATTACCAACTAAGCATTGTTTTAGTGACACATGTACAGGTCCCTCTGATATTCATGGGAAAATATGACTGTTGGAGGAGGGATCCAATTGTTGAAGTCATGCCTATAATTATGAGCTCATTTGAAAGAGCTCTTAACTATGATGAACTGTTCTGTGAAACTAGAGATTACATGCAATTGAAGTGATTTCTAGATAAAGACTCTCGTTTCTTCGTGCGTACTGAACTTCTTGTTCAGATTTTATTTGTGCGACTCTTATTGTTGATGTGTACAATCAAGGGCTTCGAGGGATAGGAAGACAGAGTTTCAAACTACCTTGAAGTTAAGTTCTTCATTGTTGCAGAAGACAGAAGTGTCGACTACCTTGATGTTTAGGGCTTGCAGGGATAGCAAGACAGACACTAATCTTCATATAGAGGGATTACCCTAGTGTGGTTATGATAGACTTTCTTGAAAGTACAAATCAAGGGACCTTTATCCAAGGTTATTGGATACCCTTCTCTTTGGGTTAAAAGATTTATTACTTGTTACTTGTTTTCTTACATGTTTTACGCTACATTTTATTTGTTAAGGAAAGTATAACAATCTTATACTTACTTATACTTGTACTATGATATAGTAAGATTATATAAACTTTAAGGTAGAATCTTTATCTTTGTAAACTTTGATTAAGTTTCATTTTTTGGAACCATATTTCCAGATTCACTTTATCAGAATCATATTCCCTAAATCAAGAAAGTGTGAAGAAAATAGAGGTTTTGTGAATTACCTTGTTTAACATTGTTAAACATAACCATCTTTAAAAGTTCCAAAGAAATTTTTTAAAGAATACAACTCACCCCCCTTGTATTTTGAGCATAATTAGATACTTTATTCAGTATATCTATTATTTCAGTCCCACATTTGGTATTACAGAGTTTATTATACTCATATACCATCTCAAAAAATCTAGGTCAAAAATCCTCAATCAAGATTCACCAAATCTATAACTACATATAGAATAAAAATAATAATATTTCCCACCGAAAGAACTAGAGTAGGATGTAGGATTAATGGTAAAGTAATGGGATTGAATTCACATATTGGAAGAGGAGACAATCTTTGATTTTGGCTCAAATTGTGAAGAAAAGAGGTCAGTAAGGATTGGAATTCATCCAGAGTGCTCTAAAATCATGTAATACTACCTATGGTTGAATCGTGTTCAATTTGAGTTTAATTTGGGGGTTTGGGAATTTT
The DNA here is from genome assembly GCA_963277665.1 of Viscum album. Taxonomy (NCBI): domain Eukaryota; kingdom Viridiplantae; phylum Streptophyta; class Magnoliopsida; order Santalales; family Viscaceae; genus Viscum; species Viscum album. The sequence goes on along the minus strand of OY728132.1, from coordinate 458,193,914 downwards.
TAAAATTAATATTTAGGTAACTTTAATTCCTATGAACTATTAAATGGTCTAGGGCACATGGTCTTCCCAAATCATGAACAAACTGTGAAATTCCCCACTATTCAGGGTTACATGGTTTGCTAGGATTAGGATCAAGGGTTTAATTAACTTTGTGCCAACAATGAACAAACCCTTTTCCTTTATGTTACTAAATATTCCACCCAAACATATTACCCAACAAAAAGTACTCAAATTAGGTCAAAATGTACCTAAAAACAAGCCAAAGTAAACTACGAAAAGGTCTGAATCTTATATTGGGGTCACTTTTAATTATTGGAAATTCTTAAATATGATATTGGAAAAAATTAACTGAATAATTATTTGGTTTAATGGAATTTTCCTATACAATGATAATTTTAATGAAAGTATTGAGAAAATCATATTTAAGTTTTCCAAATTGGGGAGTCCACTTAATATATCAAGGAGATGCAGGGCCTCAATTTTCAAGTCCTCCTTCAAAATAATTTCATAAAAAATTAATGAACTTTATATGAATTATATAAAAGGAAATATAGATCCCTTCCACATAATATCCCATAAAATAGAAATTCCATGTTCAATGGTGAGGGGTCACGAGACATGATAATTCTTTTTATACTTAATAAAATAAAATTATTATTATTTATCACATATTTTGGAATCAAGAAAATTTATAATAATATTCACTTTTATAATTATAGAATAATGGAAATATAATAATCCTCTTTATCCATATGATCTATATTGAAGAAATACCATATATTTAGTAGTAGTAACTTCTTGTAATGGTTCAACCCCTTTTGAATTGTGTTGTTCCATGACTGGGAAGCTTATGGGATAGAATCCACAAAAACTTCTCTACCTATGATAGAGATATGAGATGAATTATTCCTTGTCCATGGAAAACCCATGAAAAATGTGGTCTATGGTAAATTTTTAATGCTTATGTATATGTCTAGTGAACTCATGAAGACATGGATTTTTATAACATTCTAAAGTATCACTGTGAGTTTTACTAGGAGAAAGAATGACTTGAATAGTTTGGGATATTCAAGTCTATTTCTTAGTGAGTGGTTTGGTAGAACTAACTAGTTGGGTATCATTTAATAAAAATCATTGTCTAGATTGAGCACATAGAGGTTTTAGGTGTTATACTCATTGATGAACTATGTCCCAATATGATTCTTTAATAACTCCCTTAAAGATTATCCAGATTTTTAGTCAGTTTCAAGATGTAAAACCTTCCTAATTATCTCCTAGATCTTATTTATTTTCTACACTAATTATATATGTAGATGAATCCTGAAAAAAATTATTTTAATAAGGTGAAAAAAATGGAAAAAAAGTGAAGATCTCTAAGAATAAATCTTTTTCACAATGCCCATTGAAGAATATAAATATCAAGGGAAAAATAAAAGGAATATGAACATTTCTATTTCACATATGGAAAGAAGGGACATTAGAAAAAAACTACGCCTAGACACATAATGAAATGTAATCTTCAAGTGTGATTGTTATCAAGTGAAATTTATTTAATTATAAAAATTGAAAATCATATGTTTCTTTTCATTAACACATATGTATTAAAATATAGGAACCAAGTAGATTTAGAAAAATTTTCTAAAGAGAAGTAGATCTATGAGTAACTAATGGTGCTAAACTTTTTGGTGTAGTTATTGGTGACTACCCCCTCCCATTTCCAATGGGAATGATCTTGGTTTTGAAATTTTGTTATTATTTTTCACGTATATCAAAAAACATTATATCAATATCCAAACATGATATGGGTGGATTCATTTTTATGTTTCGGAATAAATGGTGATTCCTTTACAAAGATAGCATTTTTTATGGTTAGGAAAATTTAAATAACATTATTTTTGTATTCAGTTACAAACCCCAAGTTAAGAGATTTGATAACAAAATAACTTCTCATGACTTATACCACCCCCAACCAGGGATTAGCTTTCTATGTCATGTATATGAAAATATTTTAACTAAATTACACAAATACTTACAATTGGATTATTTTGAACTAAATCCACATGGTGTATTTCATTAGTTTTTATAAGGAAAAATGACCAATCCCCATTTAGTGGAAAAGGGGAAAGGATAAAGAGATTCTTAAATCACTTCATACCGATGTGTGTAGACCTTTTCCTATAAAATCATAGGATGGGAACTCATAATTCATAAATTTTACAAATTATTTTAGTAGATATTGGCATTTCTGATTTATGGGATATATGTCTAGTTAATTAGATTAATTTAAGGAATACTAGAATGATGTAGAGGAAAATATTGGTATGAATATTAAGAAACTCCTCTCAAAACATGGTTTATAATATCTTAATCAATTCATTGTCAATTATTTATGGGATCTTGGGATTATACCCTAATAGAATCCTATATATAACCCTTAGAAAAATGGTGTTAGAGAATGTAGTAATCATTCCTGATTATAAATGGTTATATAAATGATGAGTCAAGAGGTTCATCCATTATCCTTTTAAAAATATGTGTTATTAATAATAGAATACCTACTAAACATAGTTCCATATAAAGTGTAAGTTGGTATTTTATAACAATTATGTTATAAAAAAATCATATATTATCTTTCATACATGTGTTGGTATATGAAACATTTTTCAAGGACTATTCAAGTAACATACTTGCACCCAGGTAAAATCATATATCAATATTGGATATCCCAACGAAACAAAATGATAAAAAAATATAAAATCCATAGATAAAATGGTTTTGGTTTGTAGGTTTTGAATATTCCTTATTAATGATCATATCTCTATAAGAGATGGTGAATTGACTTAAACTTTTATGAAGTCTATACTTATGATTTATAAGAGTTGGATAATGAAAAAATTCTATAAATCTTTATTGAAGAAGTTTTTTTAGATAAAAAATTATAACATAGGATTATAATACAGGTTAAAGATCCATAATTATATATTTTCTTAATCACTAAGGTTTGTTAGTAAATATTTATTTTTAATAATGATCATGTAACCTACAAGGTAACAATAAGTGTCACAGATGTTCATATGTTTAAAGGACTCAGGAAATATAAAAAAGATTACATTCACCAAAACCATGTCATTATTTTGGTTGTTCCTCCATTGTATATAAATCTCATTGGTTGTAAATGAGAATTCAATACAAAACAATATTTAGCTAACATTGTTTGAACCTATAAGGCACTGGTAGTTCAAAAATGGTTTCAAAACAAGAAAGTAAATGACTATGAAAAAATCATTACACCAATTACGGTGCTGAAATCTAAGATAATTATACTTTCTATAAGGAACATCAATGACTAATATATTTGAAAAATGGATTTTAGAAAAACACTTCTTAATGGGGACCTTCTAGAACAGTTCTATATTACACAACCTAAATTTTTTGTGACTCCAAAGGATGATAAAAATTTATGAAAATTAAAAAAATATGATGTAAATCTAGCATCCAGGTCATGTGAAATGATATTTTATGAGTCCATAAATTTTTTTGAGGAATAATGAATGTGAGCCTTGTGTATATAAAAGGTCTACTATGAGTGTGGCATTTTTTTTAATAATATATGTTGATGACATATTACTTTTTAGAAATGAAATAAAATTCAAGTAATATATTATGGAATGGTCAAATAAATTATTCTCCTTGCATGACTTAGGTGAAGTAGTATATATTCCTAGAATCAATATCTAATGTTATTAATCTTAGAGGTTGCTCGACATAATTCAATGTACATATATTAAAATGATATCGAAGAGATTCAGTGTTGTATAATACAAAAAGGGATTGTTTCTAGTGTCTCATGGAATTCATTATTTTAGGAAAATGTTTACTCAAAAACATGTGGAAGGATATAGGATGGAAATGATTCCACATGCATCAGTAATTGGTTCAGTCATGTATGTCATATTAGGTATGAATCTATATCTATCCTAGGTAATTAGTTTTATAGAAATATATCAAGATGACTTAGGTGATTGACATTGGCTGGAATCCATAAATATATTTATGTATATACGGTATAATAAGGATATATTCCTAGTTTATAGGGGATATGAGGTATTATTCATCAATTGATATGCATATTATAGATTTCAAGTAGATCAATATGATATAAAATCAAAAACATGATGCATCTCAAATTTAAATAGATGTGTTGTGAGCCATAAGAGATAAATGTAGGTTGAGGTTGTATATTTTTTTAAAGAATACAAGTATAATTTTTTCATCCGAGGCTTCTAAAGATACAGTATGTATTTTAAGCGTCATCAATGATCTTGAAGCGGTATTTAGTAGTAAAGATCCTATCACACTCAATTTTCATAATATAATACTGGCGACTCTCTCAAAATATCAATGTTCACATTAGTGGATGAAGCACATAGTTCAGAACTATAATCTCATGATGTATTTTTCTCATAGAGGTGAGGTATTAGTGACAATAACATCCATAAAAAACAACATGGAGAACCAATTGAATAAATCTATCACATTGAAAAACATTATTATCACATCAGGTCTAGATGACTAAAAGTAAAAGGTATTTGGCTCTAGTAAAATAAGAATTTGGTTAGAGTCGATGTCCTATGACGAAATTTATGTACATTGATTACATGTATATTTCATAATTTGAATATTAGTAAAATATATTAGTACAAACTTTTCAATTTTCTATATGACTTTAATGTGATAATGTCCTTGAGTATCAGTTATATTAATAAGGACATAGCAATTCCCCTATATATTGAGAACCATGTCATTCTATAAAGATATTCATAAATCTAGTTTTATATTCAAATAACATGATATGATGGGACACATAGAACATAACTTTTAAGTGAGAGTAATCATAAGTGGGTGTGATTTATTATCCTGGAGCTTGCTCTTGGTAATGTCCAAGGATAAATATTTTGATAATAGTCCATTCAAAAAGAATTCCGCATATTTTCATGTCATCAAATATTCCAATTATTGAGAATATGGAGTGGGCCATATAATTTAACATAATTATTAATTCATGTTATATCTTACCCACTTTAATGTATTTTATAAACTTTAACAATACAAATAAAGTTAAATTTGGATATGTTAGGTGTGTCGTAGGTGATGTGTTATTAATCATTATGTCAAGGATTGATTAATCCAGTACATATTTATGGAATTTGACATCTCCCCCATTTGATTAGAATACAACCATCAAAATAAATTTCATGTCCATGGTGTAATGATCTGTTTATTTTAGATAGTTTAAGAAAGAATTATCAAGATTTTAGGAAGAGGAAATGAATGTGCAACCAACTCGACTAGATATTTTGAAGAATAAATTTTATTACACAGATATCATTCATATATTATTATCTATGTTGTGAAATTATTTTCATTCACTCGGGTTCCTTGATCCATTTGAAGATATTAAGCATGGAATTTAGTTATGTTCTCTTAATTCTAATGAGAAATAATCTTATAGGGTCACAAACTATGTAATTTAATGTATATTGATTGAATTCTATTTGAATTTAATAATAGAATAAATATTATTCTCAAGACCGATGATTATATTTATTCATTTTTTATTGATTTAAAATATTTATTAATACATGAGATATTTAATTAACTATTTATCCAAGTATTCATTAATTTTTGAGGAGTTAAAAATGACCAATATAGTGTCTGGTGATGAATATTTATTTTCATGTCACTAAATAGTGTTCATTAGTTTCATAAGTTATCACATGCCAAAAAATTATAATTATAATATTATCTAGAATGGGTATTTTAAAATATTATTTCCTCATTTAATGTTTATTATGAAATTAAATAATATTTTAATCTAAACCAAAGCTCTTTAAATAGATGGTTATTTTTATTATATAGTGTTAATTGGAAATTAATAATAGAAAATCATTGCACATAAATGACTTCTCTCTCTATCTTATGGATTATTCCCCTCATCCACTACAGAATAAGAAAAAAAAATATCACTCGTGGGGGATCTTGAATCAGTCAACAAAAAAATATAAAATAATTGATTCACTATGCTAGCTCCAGAAAATTAACTGGTGTAACTTGAAGATAAAAGGATTAAATGTAGATCACCATTGGAGTGATTTTATACTTGGATAAAACTAGTGTAATAATGGTTTTCTAAGTAGGGTTTTCAAGGATCAAAATCATCCTCAGAGAAAGTTCTTAGGATGATATAACTACTAATCTTGATCTTAAATAAATTAATTATAAATTTAATGAGAAATGATCCTAACCTGATTCTGGGTTTTCCTTATGTCAATATTTAGTATTTGTATTTAATTTTTCATGGAGTTATCTTCATGTACAATATTTTTAAAAATCCACCAAAAAAATAAATTATTTATTTTACACCCACTAATGTTCTTAAATTGTTCCTAGAGCCTTCATATCTTACCTTGGAACCAAGAAACAAACGCCCTTGCATTTGTGAGTTTTAACTTTATGTCTCATTAAAATTGTTGTAATTAAAAAAAATATAATTATAGTAAATATAATATAAATGGAAAATGTCCTAAATTATTTATTTAATGAAGTTAATTTTATTACTCTAGATGTTAACTGATGGTTTTGAATGATTCTGGAACAAAAGGAAATGGATGTCTTTAAAGCACTATATTTTATTTAGGTTTTTCTTTCTATATATTTACAATAATTTTTCTCTCAATATTTATTATTTAATTATTATATATTTTTTGCATTTTACCCACATATATACTTAGACTAATCATCCTTTATTTTATTGGGATATACATGTTTCAAAGTTTCCCTTCTCAATTTCATTTATTTTAAACCCTAATTAAATGTAACTTTTATGCCCCTTACCCCATTTTATAAACAACTACATAAAATTTCCTAAACCGTCATTAATTTAAACTATTTTTCAATTAAATATTGAAAAAATATATTAGTTCATTTATGGTTTTATGGAATTTAATATGTTACATCCCTTTTTAAAGACTATATACCCTCTTACCTAAAACCATTCTTAAGAGTTTCGTTTCAAAAGTTACTTATACATTATTTTTTACATATTCACATCACTTGTAAATCATTTTTCATGAAACGTGATTGATTTTAATATATGAACATATATGATTTTTGTAATCCATGATTTTAGGGAAAACATTATGATATTCCATTTTGATTTTCTATAAGATATGATTATGTAACCCATTTAATTCCATGGGTTATCTTTATTCTTATGCATTGTGACTGATTCATCATGTGGTGCACATATGAATGTACATGTTATGATGACTGCACCTAGATTTTGATCCAATTATATGGGTAATGATTATGCCTTTATAGATGATATATATGGGATTACTGAGTAAACATAATCCATGATGGTACTCTCTTCACCCTATGATGTTGTTTTTTCAGTTACCCATGAGTTATGTTTCCATTATGTTTCAAATTGTTTCCGCGTTCCTATGTTTACAAAATCATATTATTGAATGTTCATTATTTTATTCTCTTATATGATTATTCAAAATCTTTTTCTTTCAGGATATCATGTTATTTATTTTGAATCATATTCAATGCTTTGTTATTTAGTTTATTCATTTACTATGATTTATGGCATAGTGATTTTGTTTATATATTTCCTAGGTTATAATATTTATATTTATTTGGTAATTATGGAGGTTAAAAAAATTATCTTCAACATATTATTTTATGAACCTAGTCTAATAAATATCAAAGGTCACTTAATCTAATATATGTATTTAATAGATATTAAAGTCGATAATAATTTATTAATATGTGTAAAATAATTGGATCACTATAGTTTGAATCAAAATAGTAAGATATAGTTATTTTAGGGGATTATATATAGAAAATTTTAGTGGGAACACTTTGTATAACTATAAGTATAAGATAATATCCTAGAATTTTGGTAAAATTATAGATAGAGTTCTTTCCAAGAAATTATATCCCTATCTTGATTATATAAGTGGATATTGCTTTAGAATAGTTGAACCTAGGTGTAATAAACCCCCAAATGGTTGATTGGGTATTAGCTAATTCACAACCAAGTGCATGAAAAGAGGACCTGTTTCACACCTAATTTGACACTCCTATGGGATATTATTTTTTAAATTGAAAAAATCATTACAAACTATTATAAAGGATTTAATATATTGATATATTAGAAAACCTAATATGGATATTACAATGGATATCAAAAATTGAAACCTAGAGATTTGTTTTTTTTGAGCTATAGGTTTTATATAAGTTATTCCTTCTATATTCATATTTTCTCTTTTTATATGATTTTTAGTATATTTATTATAATCCATAATTTTTATTTCCATTTTTTGTTAATGGAGAGAAATTGGAGGAACCATTCCAACCCCCAGGTAATAGGGAATTTGATGATTAACTTAATAATAGGCCTAACATGATGAGATTGGGAGATGATATCTTCATTGAAGTACATGATCAACTGACCAAAGATATGAATAAGAAATTTAGTTAATCAAAATCCCTTCTTTTCACACTAGTGGATAAAACACCTTCAACATAATTTTTTATGTTATAATTTTAGTTTACAACTGATGTAAATATAGGCAATGTTCAAAGTGAGACTTCCCATGTTGGTTTTATAAAAAATGATGATGAAAAACCTTATATGAGGGGAATTACAGAGGACATAATATGTTTGTTTTATAAAAAACAGACATTAAAAGAACTCAGATGTATAAAGAAATATCAACATCGTTTTATTATAAAACCAATATAGAAAACCATTTTCAATTATTTTTTTATAAAAAAATATTTATAAATATTTACAAAGGTATTTCAATGTCATTTTTTTATAAAACTAACATTAAAAGATGAAAAACAATTATGAAATTTTAAAAAATTAAAAAATCTCACACATGTATGCTCAAATAAGAAAAAAATACAGAAAACATGCAATATATATAACACAAAAGTAATAAATCATATTGATAACTTTAACAAAAGAATTATAAAAATATATAACTAAATGAAACTAAATTTCAAAAGTAGTCAAAAAAATAAAATTCTGTGAAAAAAAATATGAAGGTATTTCTAGTCATTAGATTTATATGAATAAAAATAATCAAAAACCTAAAAAAGTGTTAAGAATTTAAAAAACAAACTATTTTTTTAAGGAATATATCCTTTCAAAAATGTATTTTTTCTATGATTATCTCATAAATTAATCATAAAAAAAATATACACATTTAACATTAACCTGTTGTTGATGAAAAATTATTTATAAAACCATATTTTAATTATAGAAACATCATATATATAATAAATAAAAATTATTCCCTTATAAAAAAGTTATTTACTATAATTTTTTCCAATTCTATTTTTTCTAGATCAACTGTTGGATAGAAATAATTGTTGAATACAATCCATGTCCAATTTTAAATTCCAATATTAATTATCTAAATTATTATAAATTGAAAAAATATAATAAATAATTAAAAGTATTGAATAAAAAAAATTTATTTAAATTTTACTAAATCCTCTTCAAAGTCCATCCAATAATTATTATAACCAATATACTCTACCTTCTTTTTGAAAAAATACACATAATATCCAGTTCCCATAAAAAATAAAATATTCATAATTAATAATAGTATAAGGAATTTTGTTTCATAATTATTAATTTTTTGTTAATAATCAAGGGTTGAACAAACCAACATGGGATGTCTGAGTTTTTGAATATTTTAGATATATATTGAATTTGTGTTTCCTGCTTCAAATTATTCACCTTTTTAGATGTATTTTGAGTCTATAAGATAGTATCCTGAAGTTAAGTCATATTAGATGACAATATTGTTAAGATACCTGCTTATGAATGAAATTAATTAACTCAATATAAAATATTTTTACTTGATAAGATAATTGATATTGAAATTTATTACATCGACAATAACCGCAACACCAGTATAGTTTGATGAATACTATTTATAATATATATGATTTTAATTCTACAAACATTTAATTTGTGATATATTCCACACATATCAGTACTAATCAGAATAGTATAATAATTATCAAATATATGTTAAATATGTGACAAAAGTATTACCCAGTCATCTTCTTGAGGAATATCTGAAGTAGTAGAATTCAAAAATTTCATTTCCTTTGGATTTATTCCTTTGATATCATATAATCCTATTTATGATAAGTTTAAGAAAATGTTAATAATAATATTTAATTTAATGATAAATAAAAAATGAAAATCAACTCGAACATCATATGTTATTTGACTATAACATTCAGTTATAAAAAGTAAAAAATCACCAATACTCTTCCCAATAATGGATGCCTCCTCAAGGAGTAGCAGCACTGAAGTAGTTGGATCATTAATATCATATATTTATACTGTTTCCTGACCAGAATGGAAAAGGTAATTATGTATATATTCTCCCATATTATCTACAATTATATTTTCTATAATATGTAAGTGGTTATCCTTAATAAAAAAACTCATAGTACACAGTTGTGTTTGATTAAGGAGGAGCGAGATATTAGTAGAAAGGGTGTTCTGGTTGTTCTAGTTGTGTTTGTCTCATCACTTCTAAAAAATGACTATATAATTTATTTAATTATATTCACTATTGACTCATTCAAGTTTCACAACTCATCCTTAAAATAATTCATTCATTCTCTATATTCTTCCCCCATCAATATCACAATAGGGGAATATCCAAAAAAATTATTTCGCACGGACTCCTTATACCCACTAACATGGAAAGGGTTTTCTAGATTTCCTAGAGAAATGGTAATTATATCATTCCAACCCTTAAAGAGAAAATCCACATGTTCAATTTTTTCTAGAAGGACATCCCAATGTAATATTTTCATATATAATATTAGTAAGATAAATTTACTAAATATTTATATTAATAAATAGTAATAATTAAATACTTATAATCATATTAACTAGTTCTTTTATTATATCAATAATATAAATTCCCTTTTTTACCTTATCAATATTTTATATTTTTTATAATGAGTGGGATGATATGGAGGGTAGTATGGAACCTATTAAAAACCATGAATTCACATGACTCTTAATTCCATATGTTTTTTAGTAATCATTTTTTCCTCTAATAAAGGCTACCCTCCTCATGACAATGTGTGAGGTTACAAATTGTTAGACTCTATCTCTAATTTAGTTTTCCTTGAATCATGTTAAATATAAAAAATTAGTAAGTTATAAAGTAATTAAAATTAATTAAATTTATAAATTTAACTAAAAAAATCAGATTAAAGTTTCCTCCTACCAACTAGAGACAATCTTTTGTTATGTCTCCCTATCTATAAACTCATTTTAAGACATATAACTTCCTCCATTTTACTCACAAAAATATAATTTGAATTCAATGTTTTCATAAATGTATCCATATTGTTTCTTAAAAGGATAATTTGTTTTTAATTTCATTTATTTTTTTAAAGTAAAATGACATATTTGAATAAATATTTATAAAATATTCAAATCTGTATAATATTTAAACCACTATAAAACTAAATAAATGAGTTCATAAATTCTACCCTTAGGGACTCCCATAAAATAATTTTCACTGATTGGTCTACAGTATTCCAGTTGTGGTATAAAATATTTATCTTATAATGACTCAACATATCCTAGTATGTCTAAAACTAGCTGGTATTTAGGCAAGTTGGGAATTCATTCTCATCGAATATTATTATCACCCTTTTTTCTCCAAATGAAAGTGTAGGTTTTGGTAAACATGTAATCCCAGAGTGTAAATTATTTATGTACTATCCTATCTAGATAATAATAAGATCTAAACATAATATGATGAAATATAATTTTAATTTCATTAAATTATTTAATTACTATATAAATAAAATAAAATAAAAAAATATACATACCTCGGTTCACCTCCCATGGTGTCTGTCATTTCTAAATATGTATTTTACCTCAACAAAAGAATTTGTATCTATATTTTATTAAAATTAAATAAATTAAATAAAACTACAAATTAAAAATTTATAATAAATAAAAAAATAGCTTTATAAATGAAAAAATGTTGATGGAATAAATTATTGCAACCTCAAACATATTGTAACAATAAAAAAGGTATAAATTAAAAAAATTATAAATAAAAATAGTTCAAACTAAAAAAATATGTCTAAAGAATTTATATTTATAAAATAAATATTAAATTAATTTTTTTTAAAAATTATATTTGATAATATAATATATATTAAAAATGATTGAAAAGGATAAATTTTTAACTAACTGATAATTATCTTAACTTCAAAAATAGAAGAAAAACCTTATAAACTTTTCATGTAAATAGATCTTGAATGTTGTTGAACTCACTCAAAGATAGTATAAACAAGGAGAACACCAAATGATTGAAGAGAAACATACGTTTAGATATAATAATTGATATTTTATACATGTATACTTTTTTAAAAAATAATTTATATATTAAAAAATTTTATGTGAAAACAATCTACAACAAAAACAATTTAATCAAAATTCATTATAACAACAAAAAAAGTAAAAATAAAATATATTAATGCAAAATAATAACTTAAAAAATTTATAGTTCAATAATATAAATTTGTTTATAAATATTTACGTGGATAATTAGCAGTCTAATTTTGTGTTTTTACATTACCATTTATCATGATAATTTCATTCAACAGGCACTATATCAGCATTATAGTCAATTTTATCATCTTGAAATAATATAATATATGAAGAAATCTCCCATAAATACATAACATCATCATAATTCTCTACATCCAAAAAAAATTCTTTGAAAAATTATGGACCATTGATCATTTGATGAATTAGTTACTTAAAATATTTTCATTGCATGTGTCTCCATGATAAATGGTAACTCTATAAAACTAAATCATTTCAATTAAATGAATTTAAAACCACATTCATCATGTTTCACACCACTTTTACTGTAATCCAATGATAATTAAACACTATTACAAAAATTTTTAATAATAAATTTCTTATATATCCTTAAGTACTCCAAAATATGTCTCTTATATATAAATTTGATTTATATCTTTTGGAATCAACAAAACTAGTGTTTTGAAATGACCATTACCCTACTATTTTGAACAGTCTTCTTATCATCTTGATTTATTAATAAATTTTATAAAATTAATTTAAAAACACATTAATATATTGTCCCCCTACCATCATTTTCAAAGTTTTTAATTCAGAAAAAATATTTATTGAATATCTCCTTAAACCATGAAACAAAAGAACTTTTTTCTTCATCATCAACCTATAATCGTTTATTTTTGGATATCATACCCTTAATCTATTAATATGGGATGTTTTATATGTGGTTTATCCTTATCTGTGTTCTTAATAAGGTATAAATGTGCGTAGAAGTTGGGGGCTTATCTGATGGGTGAAGGATCCTCATAATTCTACATCAGACCGATGTTCAAATCTGGGTGGGTGGATGTATGATTAAAGTACTATGTAGGTGGTGACACAAGTGGTGATATAGATGATTAAATGGATGATGGCATGAGAAGGTGGTGACACATGTATGATGTCGGCTTTGTGACGTAGAAAGGGTGATACATGCATAATGTTGCACGGGGCTTTTGGGCCATGTTTTTAACTTCTTTCCCACTAGGCCTATGGGGCATGTACTAAAAAATAAGGTTTGATGAGTGGGATATCCACTTGGGGTAGGGGGATATGTCCTAATTTTTTGGCCTTTGTGAGTGGTGTGTATTTATTTGACATTAATTACACCCCTAAGAACCTAGTATATATATAAATGTGCCTACATAACTTTATCACATGTAATAAACATTACCTCTAACACATTAATCATATACCTTCACTATCAACAATCAAATTTCATTATATTGGGAGAATAATTTTCTCAAATTCATAAATATAATTACTATATTACTTAATCAAATATTCTTATACATATTTATGAATAATAAGTGTATCCATTCGATCAGTATTTTTTACATAACCCTTTAAAATTTTCATATATATTTTAAAAGGGTAAATCCAACATAAATGAATAGGACCGCATACTCATATCTCACACACTAAATTAATCACTAGATAAACCATTCTATCAAAAAACATTAGTGGGAAATACATTTATAGTTTGAAAAGTGTGAGAATAGCTTCATTCTCGAACACGTAAAACAAATTTAGATCAAAGACTTTGCTAAAATGGATTTAAAAAAATAATATAACCAAATAATAGTCTTCTTAAAAGGTGTGGGAAATATATTATGCAGTAAGACCGATGGAAGTTGTTGGATAAATAAATAAGTCATGAGATTTTATACCTATTAATTTAAAATAGATTAATTAAACCAAATTCTTCAAATTTTAAGAATATCTACTAGGTAATTTAAAACCGTAGAATCACAAACAAACATTCATTTCCTCACTCTTTCATAATGTTTCACAATCCATAGTTAAATATGTTTTGTTTCCATTCGTAGTGGGAGATAACTCCAAATGTATTCCCATGGATATCATGTCCAATATAGCATAAAATAAATTTGTTTTAACGTGTATTTCAAAAACATTTCTGATCAATCTGTAAAATATGTCTTCCTAAAGATGAATAATGTAAGTTTAATATATAATATTTCTTAATATCCAATATGGTAGAATTGATAAGATATAAATTTTCTTCCAAATTTTTTTTCAGGGCAATAACATTCTTTTTCTCAAAATTTCAAATCGATATTTTTCATCATGTCTTAATATTATTCTGTTGAAAATGGTTATAGGGGAGATAATATGCATATAAACTATTAAATTATTTCTTTCAACCTATTATAAAGATGATAAATTTTAACAAATAATATATTTCCCATGTACACTGTGTTTTTTAAATTCTGTAATTGATAATATGAATTCTATGCTTAACAAACTAGAAATTCTTTATATCCCTTTAAATTTGATCAAAATAAGTTTCAATATTTAGTAAAGTAATTTACATTGAAAATTATCATAACACACAAATGAAAAACACTTTCATATTGGAATAAAAAACTATAACACATTACTCCTGTATAAGTTAAAAATCATAAATCAATGGTGAAATATACTCAAAAATATCATTCCCTATTTATTTTGGTCAATAAATATTCAAAATCATCGTAACATATTTTTTATTCATATATATGTGTGCGGAAATATTCTAATTTTCCAACAAAATTTTCTATGAACTATACTGGATATTAAGGCACTGATATGGTTTCATTACATCTTGGGACAATCTCATTATATGATTTCATCCATCAAATCCAAAATCAAGACATTTTTATTATCAAATCAATTCAATTATGTGGAATCAGTAGGGTGACATAAGTTTCCATTAGAGATTTACTCATCTGTATGAAATCTTAACCATTTTTCATCATTTGAATTTTTAAATAGAACCTTAAAATGAGTAATTATTATAAGGTACTAAATTTCATAAGTAGTAGGTTTGATGTTGATACTTAAGAATGAATCAATGTTCAAATTTTCATCTATATTATATTTTGGAATCCCATATTTACAATTTTTTTAATAAAAATTCTTATTTATTCTGATAGATCACGCCTTCATTGGTTCAATAATATATAATTTTATACCCCAAAACCATTGGGCATAATATTTTCTTTTCATCATAATTAGAATATGGAATCTTTTTTCCTTTTAGAAATATCTCTTTTAAATGTTTATAAAATTATGATAAATATTTATCACTCCACCCATTCCATTCTTTCATCTTTATTGATCCCAATAGAGCTGAAAACACTATATATTTACTGAATCATTAGAATAGTTTATTCATAGAATCCATATACAATAATTTAATAGTTATTGTTTTTATATGGTTTCAACACCAATATCATGAATTAATTTTTCAAAATGACATCTATATCATGCTGACTATTTTCACAAAAATTACATATTTAATATTACATAATTTCATCATAATGGATCCAATATGTATAATTATTGAAAAAAACATAGTTAATCAAATGAACCTTGAAATACCTTGAATATAACTTTCACATATTAAAACACATCATGCATTGATATAAAATCGAATGTTTTTTTTGAATATTTTATTTAAAAAATTCTAAAAAGTCATCAACACATTTTTTTATTCATTAGTGGTTTATATTGAATTTATATTATTATTATCCATAAATTAATTATGATCACAATATAAGTGGTTAGCATTATAACACACTGGGATGTTGTGAAATATATTTTTCAAATTAATTTAATAATTTGATATTTTTTCATTTCACGACAAATTTAAAATAGTTTTTCACTAATTAAAAAATTACTTTCACACGAAATTAGCTTGCTTTATGTTACAAAAAACACCTTCTTGGTTTAAATTACATGGTACAACATGTTTATCTTACATTATATGCAATATTGACCATCCTCGATGGCTTGTGTAACACGAAAGATCGAGTATTACCTAACTATAATATATTATTAAAAATATTATTATAATGAGATATAACCTAGATGTTTATTTTATGGATATTAATATTGTTAACTAAATTATAAAAATATGTTTTTTACAAAAATATAAGATGAATTCATAAGTTTCTAATAAATTTTAAATGCATATAAAAACCAATTGATTATAAAGAAAATGTTATTATGGTCACAATGCTATTTTAACCAATTAAGTAAAATTAATTAAAATTATTGAGTTTTATTAATTTACTAAATATGATATATATCAAATAAAATGTTTTTAATATTCATCAAATAAATTTTATAGACATAAGATAAGAACAAACCCAATTTTATTCATAAAACACATTTTTTTGGCATGTCTACCGCCTATAATAGAGAACCCATTTTAAATAAAATGTTTATAAATTTTATTGATTTAATATGTCCAAAAAAACTTTATATTTTGAGTATAAAAATAAAAATTAGTATGGGATAAATTTTTGATATTTTTATGTATGGTTTTATCTTTTGATGAATAGTTAAAAATAAAGGATTTTAATTCAAAAATGATTTTCAATATAATTTTTTGAAAAGGATAAAAATATTTTAAATTTGTTTAATAGTTTCAATAGATAATATTTTCATCAATGAATCCAATTTATTTTATTACACGAAATTTCACATTTAAATTGGATATAAAAACATAACCAACTTCTGGATGTTTTTATGTTAAAAACATGATGTGTCGTCCCATCAACAGGATTAATTTTAAATTAATTTACACCACTTTTATGGTTAGAATTCAGAAAACTTTATTTCATATTTGGAGTAATAATAATTTATAATTTATAATAATTTAAACATTTTTAGACCAAAAATATTTGTGAATTTGATTAAAATTAATTACATCATTTAAGAAAAAAATAAGGTTAAAAAGTATTAAACCAAAATATAATTACGAAAAACAACATAGAAACTTTTCAAAAAACCCATTGGATTAAAATTTATTGTACATTAACCTTACATTATTAATTTTCGTTTGTTTTTATTAGTTATTTAAGTAAAAACGTGGGTATAGTTAACTTGTTTTAAAAAATGCCAACTAAGACCTTTCCCTTCCCTTTAAATGGCCATCACCTCTACCCAAATCCTCACACCACTCAAGATCCTTATATCATCTATCCCATGCTCAAATAATTTCCATAGTTCCATCCCTTACACCTATAATCCTTACCATGGGAATAAGTAAACTCAATAAATCTAAAAGGTAGAATCCAAAAGGAGTTACCTGATTAAGAGGTAATGCCTTCTCAAAATCTCAGTTCCTTTATTTTCCTTCTCTATAAAAAACACTCTCTTTATTCCATTATTGAATGAAAAAAATTATCATAAATATACTAGTATGTATTTTATTATTTTTCTACCTACACATACACACACATCCATTTAATAGGTAATGAATATATTGTTTTTGTGAATGGTGAAAAACTACCGCAAGAAATAATGATTGTTCATTTTTTCATTACCACCTACCATGGTGGTCATTATGATTGAAACTCTATTTATATATTTATTATATTATATTTATTATTACATTAATATTATTTATTCCTTTTAAAACACAAATCTTTTTTTAATTTTTTTAAAAATGATGATTTTGTTTGAGGAAGTGCGGACTACCACCCCTTCAAAGTGATTGATTCGTTCATACACAAAATGGATTTAATTAATGATGGTTTTAATGAATATATAAGATATATTTGATATCATAAATCTATTTTAATAGTTTTATATATATACTTATTTATCATTTTCATAGTTTCTTTCAATATGAAAATTTAAACATAAATTATGTTCTTGCATACGTATGGCATACCATATCCATGAATGATGTATTCCTTTTCATATTTGTTTATTCTATAGATTATTAAAATATAAATTTAAAGGGTATATAATATATTTATACCATGATTAAAATTTTGTAAACCATGACATAATTATAAATACCAAATATATATCCAAATTTAGACACATGTAAAGAACAGACCGAATATTAACCCAAGTGAAACCTTAACATATGATCGTTAATAAGATGGTAATGTAAGGTTGTAATATAACCATATATGGTATAATGTAAAAATATATGATTCATTAAAATATGTTAAATATTCTTATATTTATTACAAATGAATATTTTATCAGTACTAAGAGATTCGAGACACAAGTTAAGGGGATATTATCACACTTTTTATTTTGGTAAGATACATGTGTTAATCACCACCCATTACTTTTCTATGGTATATATACTTCCCATGGATGTATTCAATGATAATTATACTTAATATTTTGGTTATTAAAATATCCAATATATTATATTTATTTCATGGGGTTTTAGTTTCAAAAGTTACCAAATCGGTAAAATAGTTTTGTCTCTATTTCCTTTCATGGAGACTAAAATTTGGTTATGCACCTAAATTATATTTCATAGTGTATAAAATTCCATTTTACATGTTATATCCTTAATCTAAAAATTTTAATTAAATTTTACAACTCATTTAATATAATTTTATTTCATGGAGATTATGATCCTAAGTTAACAATTTGTAAGGGGTTATTGAAATAATTTCATCTCTTTTCAATATTGTTGATACTTATGGTTTATTTGATGAAATATTATGATCCATATCTCTAAAAAATTCGTTAATTTTATTATAATCTATATAATATTAAAATTATAATGTATTGGCACCATTGTTATACTCTTTTCCACATAAGATAGTTTAAAATATGTTTTTAAGAAATGCCGACTTTACCATCTCTTAGGTTAGAAATATGTGTTCCTTCCAAACTATGGTTTCTAAAAAGGATTTCCAAGAATATTCTACTAATATCATATTATCATTAAAGGAAGTTGTTTCATTTTTTTTATTTTACTAATTTTGAAAGGAATCTTCTTGTCGCTTTCTTGTCAAGTAATTTTTCTTACTATTTTACCATTCAAAAAGAATATTAATTTTACCACATATGTTAAGTATGTGTTTACCCACTATCATTTAAGTGAAGGTTCCTTTGCATGATTAATTTTTTTTTATTAAGAACGTTTTTTTCTCAAATTATTTTAAAACTAAAATGGTTTTAAAAGAATTTTAATGATTTATATAAAAGTTTTCAAATTATTTTCAAAGAAATTGTTTTCAAAAAATCATTTTGATTTATTTATAAAAAATAAATGTATTTTTGAAGAAATGGATTGAAAAATGTTTCCAAGATTTATTTAAATTTTTTCAATGTATTTTAAAATAAATATTTTTCAAATAATTTTAATTATTTCTTTATAATTTTCAATGTTTTTTAAAGGAAAAATATTTTTAAAATATTTTGAATATTATTTTAAAAGTTTTTATGAAATTTTTTTTCAAATTATTTAAAGTATTATTTATAAGTTTTAAAGTTATTTTATAATAGATTGATTTCAAAATGGTCTTATGTATTAAAAATAAATTTTCAAATAATAAATGATATTTTCATCAATAAACGTTTTAAAAGGATATTGAAAAATTATTTTCCATAGAAGATAACTTTTGTCGATTTTACGCATGCCCTTTTAGGAACAAATATAAAGTTTATATGAATATCCATTCTATTAATGGGTTATTATTATTTTCATGGTCTTTTTGAAACCTATTTATCTTTCATGGGTTATATACTTTTGAGACACACTTATTTTCAGGGTTTATGTTTATAATGGAATTATTATGAGACCTATCATTTTCCACATGTTATGATATGATTACATTTTAATAATACCCATTCATTTGATGGGTTATGATATTATTATTTATTATCTAGTGTAACATGTGTGTATGATTTCATTATGAGACATGTGGGACCTATATCTCCCTCTAATGCATTATTTAAAGATTTATAAATCTTTAGATACACTAATATGGTATTGGTAATGAACATTGACTACTAATATGGCCATGGGAGTGAACCAAGAATACCAATATGGAATGAAAAGTGAAATATTTATAATAATATGGTAATGGTAGTGAACCATGACTACCAATATGGTATGTGAAGTGAACCCATACGACCAATATGGTCTTTGCAGTGATACCTTGGCTACTGTGGAAATCATATTGTATGCCTATGTATTATAAACAATTCCATGTTTTATTCCTATGTTATTCTTTCATGGATTATTTTATTTATTTATTTATGTTTCATTTCTTATGAATTTCCAAGATTTATGTCATGATTCATGTTTATGGTCTTTGAAATGCAGGTTAAGATCTTATTTTTTGATGACCATGTTCTCATATCCTTATTCTTATGATTATTCTTACATTCCTCCCTTTTTAACACTTATTGAGCATCAGATTTAGCCCATTTTCATGTTTCCTTACCATGTTTATGAATATATTTTTTTATGATATGTTTAAGAGGACTGTTATACTTCGAGAACTGTGTGGGAGTTAATGTATCTTGATCATGTACCATTATTTACATTTACATGTTTCCAAAGGAACTATACCAAATTTGGTCTTTGGGAATCTGTTTGTATAATGTTTAAGTATTCTGCAAATGTTATGAAATGTTAATGTTCTAAAAATATAGGGTCACTATTGATGGTATCATATAAATGGTTATGTTATCATTTGGAATCTAGGATGAGAAAACCTTAGTGAGAACCCTAAGGATATGTCTAATGATAAGTTTAAGGATGAGTAAAAATTTAGGAAAATGTTCTAGAATATTGATAATGGATATAAAAATTGGTTTCCTAGAAATACATACATGTTTTGATACAACATGTTGATGTGGATCTGGCACATATTAACCTCGGATTAAAAACACTGACAAGATTTTTCAAGCCTTACTCGTGGTAATATTGTACAAGAACACAAGCCTTTCTGCACACCAAGTTTTACACTCCCAAGGGACATTCTTTGTAAATTCAAAAACACTACATGAAACATTATAAATTATTTAAATATACATTTGCTATTAAAATCGTGGGATAAACCAATGGAATCATAGATTAAGGAGGGTTTCATGAATTAGATTTTTTATGAGTCTTTATTTCCATGACTATATGGTTTTTTGGTTTAATAAGTAACACTCACACTATGCTTCTAGTTTTAGTGAATTGTGGGAACCAGAAACAATTATATTACTATTGAATGTGATGGAATATTTTTTGATGATAAGTCAAGTGGAATGATTACTGGAGTGAAAGATATTGTGGTCATTCCAAATCAGTTTTCATAGAAAATGATTATCAAAGTTTACCTCAACAAACACTCAGACACACCAACGTAGAAAAATAAGTAGTTCACTGAGAGTTCAGTGAATGTAGATCATAGAGGAAAAAATAATCCTATTCCATTATTTCAATAATGTGTAAAGAATCAACTAATTTAATGTATTATATGAAGAAGAATATGTTTTGACTGAGGAAAAGTAGAGCACAAGGAATGTGACTATATGGAAAAAATAGAGAATTTGGTTAAATAAATGGATTAGAATATTGGCCTCCCTAAGGGACCATTGAATTATAAGTGTTTTAATTTTGGAGAAAATGGTCATTATGAAAATAAATGTCCCAAGATAAAAGTTCTTGAAGGAAATATGAAAGGTGGTGCAAGTAATAATTACATTGAAGATGATGATGATACTACATATGAAATACGAAAGTAAAGAGGTATTAAGTTATATGATTAGGTTTCATTGTTAATGGATTAAGGATGAATTACTCAATGTTTATATGTTTTTGGATTTAATTTTTATGAATTATGAAATATATAAGAATTGTTCTACTTATTTTTTTTTCACTCTGTATTTACAAGCTTATGTTTAATGTTCATGATGGACTAGTGAGGTGATTTAATAACAAGGTGATACTTTGAATAATGTAAGGTAACTCTTAATATGTAATTTATGATAATATAGATAAGTAAATTAGATGGTACTAATTAACTTTGAAATAAATAAATGCTTATTGAGAGGTTGTTTATGTAATCTTTGTTGAAGTTTACAACAATTTTTGAAGGAATAGATCCAATATAAATTTTAATAACAATGCATGAACAAGATATACTTTGTGATAAATGGGGGAGTCGATATTAATATCATTTCAGGAATCTCTTTCAAAAGTTTTGTATTTTAATCTTTGAGAAGAGTTGTAAGGTTAACTATCCATGAAAAGATGGAGTTAAACTTAAGAGGAAATTATTATGCACTAAGATTGTATTGAAAACCTTAGTTAAAGGGATATTTAGTGATTAAACACATTCAAAGGATGTCCATATTATATATTTTAAAAATTATATTAGTGTTGTCTTTTAAAGGACATCATTTATGTCAGGGGACAACCTATCAAGTCCGACAAGGTCGCAGGTCTTGAACACTTAACTGAAGGATGCTCAGGGTTTCACCACTACCACTATAATACATGATGTACTGGTTAATGCAAAATTATATTTGATGAATAAATATTAATGATGAATTAGTAGTGTTACATTTTTGTGTTTATAGATTAATTTATATAGTTTTTAAGTGAAAAAAAGTTAGAATTTTTATTTGTTTATGGGTCTTATGATCTTTTAAAAGTGTATTTTAGTGATTTTTGCATCAATTTTAATTTTGGGACATTAATTCCATAATATAATTTATGTATTAGGAATAGATTAAATAAAAACCAAAGAATAAAAATTTATTTATCGAAATATATCAAAGTAATAAAAAATAATGTTTTCCTAATATATTAAGTTTTTTAGAACCAATGGAAATATAAATAATCACAACTTTATGAATTTGAGGCCCTCAACATTTAATTTATCATTAAATATTTTGTGATGGACGACCTCAGTCACTCTCTATAAATATTTATTATTTTCTGCATGGCAAATCATCACTCCCAGCCTATGTTCTCTTGTGTGGAAACCTAGTTATATGTTACTTTGGGAAACCATTATGGTTCCAACATTCCCTTTTTGTGGGAAGTTTTCATATCCATTTATACAATGTGGGTTTATATTAATGAAACTTTGAAGAATTAATAAATTGATAACCGAGATTAATTTTGAGGGTGAAGTTAATTTTAAGAGGGTAAAATGTAAAAACCTGAAATTTTGAGAAACAAATCAAATTAATTTTATCTTTTGAAAAATATTCATTTCATGTAGCACTAAAAATGGTTTTTCACTAACTCACACATTCATTTCAAATGAAACTAGAATGTCTTATGTCACATGAAACACCGAATTGGGGTACATTACACGGAACAACAATGTTAGTGTACATTATACTCAATATTTAACTTCCTTGATGGCTTGCATAACATATAAGATTGAGTATTACCTAACTATAATATATTATTAAAATCATTCTTATAATGAGATATAAGTTTAAATTTCTAGTATGGTTATGAATATTATTAACTAAATTATGAAATTATGTAGTTTAAAAAAATTATATGATTAATTTATCGGTAACAAATTAATTATAAATGATTATGAAAACTGATTGAATATAAAGGGAAATATTATTTTGGTCACAAATATATTTTAACATAATAAATTAAATTAATTAAAATTAATGAGATCAATTAATTTAATATATAATATGTATATTTGATAAATTAATTTGGATATTCATCCAATATATTTGATAGAAATATGATAAGAAAAAACTCAATTTTATGTTTAAAACCCAATATTTTTATTAAGGCATTTTTACCACCATTATTGGAAACCCCATTTTAAAAAAAATTATAAATTATATAGATGCAATATATCAAAATTAAATTTTTATTTTGAAGAAAATCATATATATTAAGTTAGGATAAATTTTTTTATTTTTATATAAGGATTCATTTTTTATAAATAGATAAAAATTATAGATTAAAAAAAAAATTCATATAATTTTTTATATAGATAAATTATATTTTTAATTGGTTTTATTGTCTAATTAGATGATATTTTTATCAATTATTCCAATTTAGGTCATTAGAACTAATTTTACATTAAAAGTGGATATAAAAACTTTGCAAACTTTTGTGTTTTTTTACATTAAAAACCCATAGTGTCGTCCCTTCAGTGGGATTAATTTAAAATTAATTTCAACCAATTTTGTAATTATAATTTTAAAAAATGTATTAAATATTTATAATCATCATAATATATATTTTATAATGAGGTAAACTTTGTTTTTTAACAAAAATATTATTGAAAGTGATTAAAATTAATTATATCAGTTAAGAGGAAAATAAGGTTAATGAAGTACAAAACCATAAATATAATACACAAAAAGACCTTTAAACTTGTCTAAATCCCATTTTATAGAAATTATTTGGAAATTAGCCTTCCATTATTTCTTTTTTGTGGTTTCTAATAAGGTAAAAACTTGGTTTCACCTATCTTTTTTTTCAAAAAAGGCAACTGTGTCCTTTCTCTTCCCTATAAAAGGAAACTCCCTCTTCCCACTTCATCACACCTCTAAAGCCACTTGTATATTCCAAAATATGATCCAATAATCTCCCAACTTCCATAACTTTTTTATATAATCCTTCCTTTAGTAAAAATTCATCTCAAGATATCATTTCGGCACAAACCAAAAGGAGTTCCCCAATTAAGAGGAAACATCTTCTCTCAAACTTCTTTCCATTATTTTCATTCTATACCCCCTCCACTATCATTATTCCATTATTTTATGTAAAAAATAGTATCCTCAAAATACTAAGATTTGTTTTCTATTTTTTAGACCAACATGTAAACACACCTCTATCTAATGGGTAATAAATATATTATTTCTATGTATGGAAAACTATGGCCTCACAAAATGACCAATGTTCATTTTTCCTTTACCACCTACCATGGTAAACATTGTGATGGAAAATATATTTATATATGTAATATATTATTTTAGTTATTTAATTATTCTTCTTTATTCCTTTTAAATTGTGTATCTTTTTTATTATTAATTTGGTTTTATTGTGATAATTTTGTTTGAGGAAGTGTGGACTTCCACACCCTCAAAGAAATAAGATTCATTAATAAACTACAAGGATTTTATTAAGGATGGTTTTATTAAATAAATAAGATATATATGAAATCATAAATATACTTTTGTAATGATATATTTGTATGCTAATGTTTATGTTTCATTATTTATTTCTATACAACAAGAAAAGCAAAAACATTATTCATGCATACGTACGGCTTACCGTATCCATGAACGGTGTATTCCGTTTAATATTTCATTATGATATAGATTATTATAATATAAATATAATTTATATAGAATATATTTTTATCATGATTTAAATTTTATAAATCATGATATAATTATAAAGACCAAATATATAAAAAATTAAGACACATGTGGAGAATAGATCGATTATTACCCGAAGTGAAACCTTAACATAGGATCTTTAAAAAACAGGTAATAAAAGGTAATAATCAAGAAATATAAAGTATTATCAATAAGAATATTATTTTTTAAAATATTTATAATTAAATAATATTTATTATACATGAATCTTATTTTGGTAGGAAGAGTGTCAAGAGGCAAGGTAATGAGATTTTTTCTAATGTTTTATTTTGGTGAGATATATGCGTTATTCACCACCCATTAATTTTGTGTGGTGTTTATACTACCCATTGAGGTATTCAATGATAATTATACATACATTTATGGGTATTTATATATCCATTATATTAACTTTATTTCTTGTGGTTTTAGTTTCAAAAGTTACCAAATCTGAAAAATATTTTTGTCGCAATTTTCCTTCTTTGAGACTCATGTTTGGTTGTACACTGGAATAATTATTTATGATGTGTATATAAATCTATTATACATTTCATATCATAAATATCCTAATTTTAATGACATTTTAAGATTCAATTGATTTAATTTTCTTAAATTTAGAGTATTATCTCACGTTACCATGTTATTAGAGTTATTGAAATAATCTCATTGCTTTTCAAGATTTATTATATTTATACTTTCTTTGATGAAATATTATGATACATATCTCAATAAAATTATTGAATTTTATTATCATTTGAATATTCATAATATAATGATGTATTGGTTCAATTTTTATACTCTTTGGTACATTATATAGTAATTAATGTGTTTTTAGAAATCTTAACTTTACCATCTCTTCGGACGGAAATATGTGTTATTTCTAACCCATGTTTTATAAAAAGTGTTTCCAATAATATTCTACTACTCAACATTGATCAGTAAAATATTTTTTTCTTTTTTATATTTTACCAATTATCAAATAAATATTATTGTAAATTTCTGATCAATGAATTTTTTTATCCTTTTTACCATGAAAAATAATATTCATTTTTCCTCTTACGACATGTACAAATTTACCCACATTCATTTCTATGAAGGTTATTTTGCATGTTTATGGGGTTAATTTTCAACAATTTTTTTTAAGTTATTTTCATGTAAAATTGTTTTCAAACATTTTTCGAGATTTATTTATAATTTTCAAAGTATTTTCAATGAAATGGGTTTTTAAAAAATTTCATGATTTATTTATAAGCTTTCAATGTATTTTCAAAGAAATTGTTTTCAAAATGGTTTCAAGATTTATTTATTGTTTTCAATGTTTTTTGAATAAAAGGGGTTTTTAAAATGTTTTGAATATTATTTTATAATATTTCTATGAAATTTTATTTCAACTGATTTCATGTATTATTTATATGTTTTAAAGGTATTTTATAAGAAAATGATTTCAAATTTTCATTATTTATTATAATGTCTTTTTAAAGGAATAAAATACATTTTTATCATGAAATGTTTTCAAAGGATATTTTAATATTATTTTCCATCTATGATGATATCTGTTGATGTTACTCATGCCCTTTTAGAAAATTATATAATGGTTCCATTCATATTATTTCTATGAATCGTTTACGCTAAATTTCATGGTCCTGATGAAACTCATTTCTCTTTCACATGTCATATGATTTTTAAACCTGCTTCTGTTAAAAAGTTATGTTTATGATAGAATGATAACTAAGCCTGTTTTTTCCAAAGTTTATGATCTGATTACTTGTTATTAATACCCATTTCATTTAATGGGTTACGATATTAATATTTATTAACTTGTATAACATTATTTTATGAATTTATTATGAGATGGGTGGGACCTATATCACCCAAAAATGCATTGGGTAAATATTTAAATCTCATGAGATAGTCTATGATGGTCTTTGGAATGATCCTTGACCACTAAGATAACCATTAAAGTGAACTATAACTACCAATATTGTATAAGGATTGGACTCATGATAATAATATAGCAATGGGAGTAAACCATGAAAACCAATAAGGTATGGGGACTAAACCCACACTACCAAGATGGCCTTTTCTATAATGCTTTGGATACTATGGATATCATATTATATGCTTATGTATCTATCATAATTCTATGTTTCCTTCCTATATTATGATTCCATGGATTATTTTCTTTATTTACTTATGATCCATGTCTTATTACCTATCAATATTTGTTCCAAGATTCATATTTACGATCTTTGACATGTCGGGTATGACATTCTGTTTTCATGATTATGTTGTCATACCCTTATGCTCATGATTCTGCTTTCATATCATCATTTTTTACCCTTATTGAGCATATGAACTCACCCCATTTCTTGTTTCCATCCCTAGGTTATGGAGATATATTTTGGTATGATATGTCTAATAGGGGTTCTAGTCTTGGGGAACCTAGTTGGAGTCAATATAGCTCACTCATGTACTAGTGTTTTTGTTTTCTTATTTCCAAAGGCACTTGACCAAATACAATCTTTGGGCATCTATTTTTAAAATTGTTAAGCATTAATCAAAAGTAATATAATTTTAATGTTTTGAAAAGAGAGGGTCTCTATAAATACATTAATAAATATATAAATTTCAAAATATATATAAAAATATGTAAATTCTAAACAAACCAACATATAATAAAAAAATCAATTATTGATATATATTTTATCATGAAAAAAAATTTATACATAATGAAAAAAAAAATTATCACTAAAAAACTAAAATAAAATTGACTAAACATACATGAAAATATATAATTTAAGGATTAATAAAATTTAAACAAATAATTTACCTTAAAAACAATTAAAAACTAAAAATAAGTTACAAAAAATATATATAAATGAATAAAATGAAGAAAAAAACAATCTCAACCACAAAAAACATTAATGATTAAAATTTATAAATACAACCAATTATAAATAAAAACCATTCTAGAAAAAAATGGTGAAAAGTGTTATAAAAATAAAAAATTCATTATATTACAAAAAATATAAAAAAAAATTAACTGATAGTAAAATGATTACAATAAATGAATAGATCTAAAAAAATATAACTAACAAATAATTAATTTATCTTCAAAACTAAATAAAAAAACCTAAAAAATCAGAGGTCAATAATAGAAAATATATCATATCATATATTCAATCAATTAAAAGTTAGTGGAAACAATGCCAATGCAGAAAGTTTGAATAAAAATAAGTGAAAAGTAGAGTATGAAAATGAAACCAACAAAAACCTTAAATTATAGTTGCTGATCGACCGAGATAGCTATATTATCATAAAATAAATATAAAGGATGAATTATTAAGGATAGAAAAATTTAAAATATGATGAAAATATACCATATGGTTGAATTGAGTGTTGTTAAAGGTTGTTTGGAGTGATCGGTAGTCATATTCAGTTAGGAAGATGGGTTTCTATTGAAAAATAAATGAGGTTTTCAGGGTCCCAAAGTTATTTTAATTATATTTTAACATTGATTTTTTAACAAACCAGTGTTAAAGTAAATTTTGGAAAATTAAATGTCAATTTTTTATAAAATCTATTGGAAAAGTTATTCTGAAAAAATATTAATAGGGATATATAAATAATGGTTTTAAAAGTTTCTAAAATCACTTTTAATGTATGTTTCTAAAAAACTACTTAAATATTTTATGTTGATGCCTCCATTTTTTCTAGTGCACCAATAAAGAGTAATTTTTTGTTGAGTATTTTATAAAAAAATTCAGCCAACATTTTGTGGATATTTTAATCCCCTCACCACAAAATAATATATTAACACTATTATGAATATATTATTTTTACTCCAATACATTGAACTTGAGATATTCATATTGGAGTTTAGTTATATGAAGGTGGAAGATGGAAAATGGTGGAAACTAATCAACAAAATGAATCCTATATTGGAATTTGATTCTTTTGAATTGGAAGGATTCAAGAAAATATTTTTTTATAAATATTTTCCCTAATATCTGTTTCATAAAATGGTGAGGGTGTTACTTGAACTAAATAAAAAGGAAGATGAGTCTATCATGGAATATCTGGAAAATATAACAAGGCTTGAAAAGTATACAATTTCATTTTTCATCAACACATAATATACACAGGACCTCTTTTTATTGGATTAATGATGATCCTATGAAATGATTTTTTTGAATTGCAGCTTTAATAGAAATAAAGATATTGTCTATTTTTTCCATAAGGTTGAGATTGAAATTGGTGAATCTCATTATCTTTATGGCATTAGTGATAAAATGTGTAAAATGGATTATAATTTTGGAGGATAAATGGACAAATATCCTTGAGAAATGAAAACCCAACTCCCAAATTTTCAAAAATATGGGAATAATGTGGTATCGACACTTAGAGATCATTGTGATTCCCTTCAGGCACACTAATTCTTAACAAATATTCACTGAATTAATGAATTGAGTCTTTATAGATAACCTAAAAATATTTGTGGTGGAAATTATTGATGAATGTATTTTGTACTTTTAATGAATAGAGTTTCATGAGAATAATTTGAATACTATACTAAATTCATTTCAAAATGAGAACATATATGAAAAGTGTAGTAAATATTTGTTTAGTATGGAGGAAGTATCATTCTTGCAAAATGTTATCCACAGTAAAGGTATATCTGAATAAAATTCTGTAATATAATAAATTGATTAGTGTTCCACACCATCATATGTAAAAGATATACATAGCTTTGTTGGAAAAGCAAGGTATGAATTTATATTTGTGAGAAACTTATCCTAACTCTAAATCCAATAAACCAATGTGAGTTGGAAGGGTGAAGGCTTTCCTGTACCAATTACAATGAAGAGAGATTAATTTAATTGAAAATGATAATTTTAGATGCACCGGTACTTACACTACCCATAAGTTGGGAGTTATTCAGGGTATATAGATATTTATTAAATATTTCCATGAATTAAGTTGTGATGTAGAATGATTAATTGATATACTATGCCTCAAGGTAGCTAAATGTTCATGAGTAGAGAATTCAAACACATGGTCTGGAGTTTGATACAGTAATATTTTCATTGGAAATTTTGTGTCACTATGTGAAATATATATGGATATTAAGAGCCTCAAATATATATTCACATAAAATGATATTAATATGTGTTAGTGAATATGGTTAGATATATCCAAGTACTATGACATATCAACCCACTAACATCATAGGTAATAGAATAAAGTGTTAGATGTTTTATGTTTAAATGATCATGTAATATTTTCAATGATGAAAATTGAGAGGGATATGGCAATATTAGACCTAAAAATTTGTACATGGTAGTCATAATGGACGTAACATCATCATTTTTTTTCTCAAATGATTACGCAACCATCCCTATTGGGGAATATAAATGATGATCAAGAAGTTGATGTGGAAATAAAAATTAACGTATAAGGAATAAGAAAATGGAGATAAAAAGAGTTTAAAATTGATGAAGGAGTTGTGGGATTTTGGTCAAAATAATGTGTAAAACATTACGAAGATTAATAAGGAGTTATTAAATGATTCACATAGATAAACATTCTCCATCCAACCATGGGTAATGAACATGTCTCAAGATCTCTAAAAGTATTACTGATGGGGTGATACAAATAATGAAATCACATAATATACATCAAATTGTCCAGTATATTAATAGATTAGGGGTGAAGGGAAAATTTCCAAGGGGTTGATTAAACTATTACCCATAACTATATGAAAATTAGAGAATATAATTATGGATTTGTTTCATTGGTCTTCCAAATACATCCAAAAATAAATAATGTTATATGGATTGTGGTGGATCATCTTATAATTAATTCTATCTTTATAAAATTCAAAAGGGATTCTCACTCAATCAAGTTACAAGAATTTACATTAGAGAAATGGCGAGTCTTGGTGTAACACCACTATCAGTCACATCTGATCGAGATAGAAGAATTAACTCCATGTTTTTTAAGGACCTCTAACATGCTCTAAAAACATTATTGATCTTCAGTGTGTCTTGTCACCCAAAAACTGATAACCAATCTGATTGGACAATCTATACACTAAATGAAATGTTGATTACATCATTAATTGACTTTAAAGGAGGATGGAATCAACATATTCCCCTAATTGAGATCTCATACAACATTTGTTTCAATCAAGTATCCAAATAGATCTATATGAATCATTTAATGGGAAGTTATTTAGAGACCCTGCATATTAATATTGGAAAATGAATTTTTTGGGACCGAAAAAATGTTAAGGAAATGGTAGAAAGGTACTAGACCATTTAGTAGTGCATCATGTATTCTCAGGGATAGTAGAATAGTTATTCTGAAAATATTTTATGTTGAATAGAGTTTTAGGTTTGAGAGAAATTTGTCCTTTGTATATCTCAAGGGAAGATGATCTTTAGATCTTGAAAGAAGGGATGTTTAAGTCTCTGGTACATCCACCCCTTTAATATAATTGATCACATAGGAGTTTAGGATTATTTACTAGCACTTCCACCAAAATTTTATTAATTACATGGGATATTATATGTACCCCTCTTGAAGAATTACATACTAGAACCCTCACATGCATTGAATTTAAAGTGGTACATCTGGGAAATAATCTCTCTTATGAGGATCAGTGGGTGAAAATCATATATCATAAAGGTAAAGTTTTACACAATAGGACAACACTCCTAGTAAATGTAATATGGTGAAACTATATGTTTTTGGAGGACACAAGAGACCCAAAATAAGCCATTAATCATAAATAACCTCACCAATTTTCACTTTAGTAGGTAAAATAAAATTTCACGGTTAAAACTTTATAAGGGGAAAAAATGTATCAACCCATAATTTTAGTAATGGAATTTCCCCTCTTATTATTATAATTGTTTCATATTTAATAATGTAGTATAATGCACATTAACCGCATGATAGAACCAATAACTTATTATAAAAATTATAATATTTAATTTATAGAATAAAAATGGTCATATTAATTAAAAATACTCTAATGGGATTAAAAAATTATCAAAATAGGAAATTTTGTGTCTTCTCAATCCACCAGAATAACTATCCTCTTCAATAACACTATAGAAATGAAAAAAATATTAACAATATAATATTTATTTTGGAAATTAAAATATATATAAACATGATATAAATTATGAGTGAATTAATAATGATATAATATAAAGAATTTAATGAAATTGGGAACCCATATGACCATTATAAGTCTAACTATTGGAAAACTAATATGACAATTAGAATAGTAATATGATTATTATGAATACTAAAAAGAACATTATAATAGTAACCTCACTTATGAATGTTTAAAATATGATTAAGTGGCTTATAAAATGAAAATATGACACATTCATATCATCATAAAAGTAAAACAATGTTTGAAAAATGATAAAATAAGTGTTTTTATTTCTATAAAATGAATATGTTTTATTTAATTTTTTAAAAAAAATATCATGATTTATAAAGAAAATTTAATATATTAAAATTGGAGTAAATAGTTATATAATATTGTATTATAAATATAATATGATTTTATGAGACCATAGGTATTTTTTCAAAGGGTTTGAAAATTGATTATAATATTAATATTGGAATTTTTTTAAAAATAAATATGGATGTAATTATAAATTTATATATATCTTATGTAAAAAATTATTTCAATAAATTGGATTTAATTTATGGAATCAAAAAAATTTGGAAATGGATCAATTAAATTTTAGGTATTTTTCTAAATAATTGAATTGTTAGTGAAATGTGAAATATGATAAAATACAGTATTTAACATTATAAGTTAAATACCTAATTAATAGTATGAGGGATGCTGTAGGAACCCATTAATTAAAAATTACAGGAATCTATTACTATATATAGTCACAATAGACAACACTACTGGTAGTATTGAAAAAAAATAAACTAATGATAATAATATTCAAAAACACATAACTTCACACCATATAAATACCACACATCACCTCGTGTTCTCATCAAATCACAAAATCCCTATATCCTACCATGTTTTTGGCTAGTTCCCATTCAATCATCTAGCCATATCCTAGTTCTAATATTCAAGCTAAAATAACAATCCCAATTTCCTTATGTAGTTTTCCTAAGAGACAATATTCTTTAGGTAATATTCTAAAACTACCTCTTTTAAATTAATTTCTTATTCTAAATTATCCGAAAAAATATCATAAAAACCATAATAATAACTCTAGTATCCTATATATACTATAATTTTATAGTTATATTATAATATCTTCCATTAATACTCTTCTCCCCTCCTCTTATTCTAAAAATGAAACCATTTTCTATGTTATTTCAGTTCACCGCCTCTATAGATTATGAGGTTTTGATTACCATTAACACATTCATAGTAGTTTTAAATTAATTTATAATGGTTTAAAATTACCTAAATATGTATGTTATAATCTTTTCATAGTTTCAAATAAATTTATTTCTATAATATTAATAAAAAAAGAATACTTTTTGATGGTCTGTGAAACCACTGAAATAAACTAACTATATAACATTAAGATTTGTAAAAAAATGAATCATCCATAAGTAGGAAAAAATATTAGAATTTTAAATATAATTTATTTTAATTCTATTTTTTTATTCATATTTAATAAGAATCTCCATAATTTTCCTAAAGTGATCTTGCCCTGGAACAATGAAATTAATGCTCTCAGAATAGTGAAATTAAACATTATAACTCATTGAAATGGTTGTAAAGTGTAAAAATATAAATAATGTAAATCCAATATTGTTATAAATTTATGTAAATTAAGATATTATTGATGTTAAATTAATTTTTTAGGACATTAATAATAAGTTCATAAGGATTATGGAACAAAAGTTAAGGCATATCTCCAAACAACCCTATTTTCTTTGGGTTATGATTTCTTTGAATTTACATCACTTTATAACACTATTTTTATAATTTACACATATATTTTTTGTATATAACAACCAAATTTATACCTAGATTTATTCTAATTTATTTGATAGTGATATAATATTTTTAAATGTTCCCTTCTCAATTTCATTTGTTATGAAAACCTGATTAAAGACAAATTCTCTGTCTCTGACACAATTTCATGTAAAACACTATAAATTTGTTTAATCTATACATGTTTATAATATTTATAATTTTATTATTGAAAAAAATTAGTTCATTTCATGTTTTATGGAGATTTTTTTTATCCTCTCATTTTTAAACACTCTGTACCCCTTTCTATAAAATTATACATAAGTGGTACATTTCTGTAGTTACATATCCATTCTTTTCACAAATTCACTTCAAATAGAAATAATTTTTCATGAAACATTATTTTTATCATATACGAACATCCAATAATGTTTTAATCCCTAATTTAATAGAAACCATTAGGATATGTCATCTGGTTATTCTATAAGATCTAATAATGAAATCCATTTCATTTCTTGGAAATATTTATGTTTATGCATTATGTTTCATTATTTATATAGAAAACATATACATATACATGTTAAGATAGGTGTTCCTAGATATCACTCCAATGACTTTTGTGACATTTAAGTCTCAAAATATTATATTTATTGTATTAGTGAGTAATCTCATCTAGGATGGGACTCTGTCCACCATGTGATGTTATTATGCTATTCAACCTTGGCTTATGATTATTTCATGTTTAATCTTGTATCAAAGTTTCAATATTTACATGATCTGATGATTCCAATTAAATTATATTATTTTCATATAATATTATTCACGGTTCTTTCCACTATGTTTTAATGTTATGCCTTTTGGCTCATATGTTATGCTTCATTATAATTATTATTCACTTACTGGTGTTTTTTGATGACCCCTTTTGATTTTGTATTCCCTAGTTTATCCTAAAATGATTTAGGATCAAATTATAGATATTAAAATAAATGTGTTTTATTATAGTTTCATGTTATTGTTTTATGTTCCTAGTCTTCTAAAGATGCAGAGCCTCTCGATCTGTGGTTTGTATTTGTTGGAAATTTATATTAAAAATTATGTAACAATATGTGTATAAGGAATGGGTCTCTATATAAATACACCA
This sequence comes from Viscum album, assembly GCA_963277665.1. Taxonomy (NCBI): domain Eukaryota; kingdom Viridiplantae; phylum Streptophyta; class Magnoliopsida; order Santalales; family Viscaceae; genus Viscum; species Viscum album. The sequence continues at coordinate 458,157,947 of OY728132.1, read as the reverse complement.
ATATTTTAATTTTTCAAACCTTATTGAAGATCAATTATATAAAACTAAAATCTATTAATATTAAAATAATGAAATATTTTTGACTTCTCAAGAGAAGTTAGATCCAAAATATTTAAATCAATACTTATGTTAGATTTAATGTTATATTTATTGATTTATAATATTTGATATAATATATATAATTTTTACATAAACTAAGTCCCAAATAATTAGAAATATGATAATTATTATGTACTCCATGACTCACAAACCAAAAAATAATCTCTTTTTTAATAACATTTTGTATTTCCAACTCATTTTGATATCACCCCTAAGTTATATATTTTTATTTAATGTAATTTCTTCAATTAATGGATCAATAGTATATCCATTCTATAGAATTTATCTATGTTATCATAATAACACTAATTAACTGATCACAAAATAGGATCCATTTCCAAATTGTTGGTCTATATCTAGAAAGACGCATGACATACTTTTTAGAATTAGAGTTATTCATTATGACATAAAAATTTATAACATGGTTTAATGTCATCTCAATTATATCAATATAAATGAAATAAACTATAAGACATACTTTGTGATAGAGACTTCTCGTTGAGTTTTATTTCTCACAAATAACATTGAATGACCTAATTAACTAATGATAAAAATTTATAAATGCATATTAAAATTTCAAATATTATTTTTTAAATTCTAATTCATAAATGAGAATTAAAATAATATAAAAGAACATATTATTTAGAAAAATCTATTAATAAAGTAGGGATCCTAAAATTGTATCCTCATTAATTAAACAAATAGTCAACTGAATTATCATAATGAAAAATAAATCTGAAATAAAATATCAAAATGGCCATGTGTCATTAAAATTATTACTTGATGTTTTAAAAGATCAATTGGATTTTGATTATTCTCAAAAATTAGTGTAATTGATGTGTATAAATTAATTACAAATACAGTTAAATTTTAAGATAATAATTTATCAAATTATAAGGGATGTGATGAGTTCCATTATTTACAAAAAAATTACCATTTTCATTAAAAATTGACCCCATAATTGATTTAATCATTATTCATTTGTTTCACTATTTTTACTTTTTTAAATATATATTGGAAGTTTTAATTATCATAAATCATGATTTTTTAGGATTTATTCAATTATTTGTATTAAATGGGAGATATGAATTGATATTTTAATGTTGAGCATAATTGTTTCACATAATTTTTTATCTATATTTCATTGATCTAAATTTTGTGAAACATAACTTCAGTAAATAAAAAAATATTTCTATGGTTTTAATTGTTAAACAATTGGAACTAGGAAAATGAAAAATTGATGAGCCAAGAATATGAATCCCTTAGATAATGTGTATGACTTTAGTGGAATGTATGAAAGTCCCTATATTCTATAATATTTCTGAGTTTCATATTACTTAAGAGTTTGATAGAAAATGACAAAGGCATAAGAGTATGACTTCTAAATAATGATTATATGACTTAGTTATACATGATCATAAGACTTATAAATGATCATAATAATTTGGTGTCTAAATTTGAAGACCCCTCATATTATTGTATGACTTTAATGACTTTCATATGACATTGGAATTTTTTAAAAAAAAATTGAGCTATAGAGATTTTGTTCTACTTTAAAGGCTCCCCTTTTTGTGACTTCTTCCATGGAATAAGTTTAAATTATATGGATAGGTTAAATTCATGCATATATTTAAGTATCATCATTGGGAAATATAAAGGTAGAGGTAATTCTAAACATTCAACCTAGGGGTGTATTTAGGCTTACATAGCCAACATAAAGGTTTTCAGAAGTTGGGTAAAGGTACTACAATAGAATTCATAAAAATCAAGGTGGCATGCTATGTTAAAGTAACTCTCAAGGTCACTTGGCTATGTAAAGGTACATCATCCATTCTTAAAATTTATTTAGGGATCAATTTAAACTCTAAATTCATCCTCACTTTTATCCCAACCTAGGAAGATGCTTCATCAATAATCCTTCATAGAAATCATCTAGATAAAGATGAAAGTGGTGATCATGGGAATAATGTGAATGACAAGAAATATTCAAGAGTTATTACTCCCTAAAAAAATTGTACACTCAACCTTTGTATGTGGTGGCCTAAAAAATAATTAAGAAACGAGTCATTAAAAAGAATTAATAATTAATATACATGAAGATTATCCAATGGAGAAGAAGAATCATGTTCTACATACATTGAAGATGATGATGATAAACTACATGATGATTCCTTCACTAATTCTATAAGAATATTATTAATATCTATAATGAATAAGTTTTTGATTGATTAATTTATTTACTAAAACAAAATTTCTTGATTTATATTTATTCATTATTTATAATGTTTCTAATTACGGTATTCTAGGACATTAGTGGTCTAGATATGATGAACCTCCTCGTTATATATTAATGAATTTTGATTGTAAATATAAATATATTAAGATAATTTCTATAGAACTATTTAACTAATTTTCTAGAAAATAATTTTTATTGATCCTTTTTTCCAAACTCTTCTTCCCTCATTCTAGGATTTTCAAACATAGGCCTTATAGATTTACTTCACTACCTGCAATGGCAATTAGTGGGTGAATCCATGAGTTATTGGATATATCTGATCACTGGAATAGTATATGATATGGGATATAATAATAATTATATTTCCTTATTCAATATAAAAAACTTAATAATGGGTTTTAGTAAGATATTTTTTATTAATGAGAGATCAGGGGAAAATTTTTGAATAATGATTTAGTAGAATAAAAATGTGAAAATAAAATGTTTGACCACTATATTTAAAAATTGATGTTAAATCAAATATAGATACAATCTCAACCAAATTTTATCAGTGTATTCACACACACACAAACTAAATAATAATATAAAAACACACTAAAACTCCCATCTTCTATGAATACAACCTGGGTTCTAGTATTTCACTACTTTCATTTTAGGCCTAAAATTTTTTATAGGAGAAACATGAAAAGATCCTCATACACTTAGAACTATAGGTGGGGAAGAAGGTTAGTGATGAATCTTTTATTTTGTTTCATCTTATTTTATTTAAATTATTTTTCATAAATTACTCAATGTAGTTTATATCACCTTTTTAGTTTTTATGTAGACGTTAAATAAACTATACTAGCTAAAAACATGGATACAAGGATCACTGGGAAAGAGGATTTTTTGTAGAATTACAATTGATAGATTATCCCTCCACATTTTTTCCTACCACTATAGTGATTTTGGGTAGTGAAATCACAGATAAAAATTTATCTCAATTGAATATGTCTTTGAGATAATTTTATTAACCTAATTTCAATAAAAAACAGGATTCAAGAACAAAAAAATCAATTTGATTTTGAAATAAAATTAAATGTTCCAACTCCAGTATATGTTTCAATTATTTTCAAGAGAGAATCCCAGTTTTTACTTGGGATAGTTTGGGGGAGTTTATAGAAATATGAAACCCATAATATTCTCCACAGATTAGATTGGATATGTGGTTTTTTCCTTTTACTTAGAATGATTATCCAAGGAATGAATATAAAACCAATATCATAAAGAGGTCCCCAATTATGGATAACTTCATAATTTCCTCATCTAGAAATCCTTCCCTACATTAAGGAAAACCCAAAAGATAATGTAAATCTAATAAATCAATAAAGTATGTAGATAAAATCTCATTGAGTTTTTTGAGATATTATAGAGGTGGATATCATCCTACCCACTTCATCATTTTATATAATATCATCTCAAAGAATAATTTTATGAAATATTGATGGACAATATCCAAATCCTACTATATAATTCTTTCCAAAGGAGTTATTATTGAAAATTTAACTGATGAATCTATAGAGATAATATAGGGGATCTCAAAAAATTCCCAACCAATCAGTACAAGTTTCAATACTAGAAAAGTACATAATGTATATATTTCTAAATCTCTTTTATATGAAAAAAAATTGATAAAAAACGCTGTATTTTTTTATAATTATCATTAATGATGTTTTAGAAAGAATCCAAATCCACACCTTCAATAGTAAAAAAACATTTACATTATCTAGGCCATTACACTTACGGTTTCCTACAGGTTCAAGTGTTTCATGATGCCATGATCATGATGTAGTACCGTCAACTATCCTAAAACAAAGGGGTCATAAAATATTCAAAAATTATGAATGGAGGTTGACACTAACATCCAATCCGACCACCTTTCTAGTGTGTTTTTCAAAAATATTTTTAACCCCCAACCATTCAAAATAATGCCTCTCATTTCTCTATAGGCAATAAAAAATGTAAATCTCAAAACAAAAAAATATATGACCTATTAAAACTACTTTTTCTGACTCAAACTAACTAGTACACTGTCCTTACCACTATGGTTCAATGTTTATGGTGATAAAAATATATTTTGACCATATCATATATGCCATTAATTACATAAAAACCCAAGGATTGATTAAAATCCCAATCAATAAATTTATAACCCCATGGGTAATGATATTTATATTTCATTAAGGAGTGTCAAGGTGGTTAATAGAACTGAAGAATTTATAAGGGCATCCAAATATAAATGTGGATGGCCTGATGAGTAGGTAGTACCAACCCATATGGAACTTAAAGTGGAAGTGACTTTAGGGACACAACCAGTGAAGAAGTATTGGAGAAATAAAATGATAAATACAATATGTTAGACCCAACATCCATTAAATAGAAGAAATAAATCACCTAAAAAAAGTAGATAAGAACCATTGTAATAATAGGACTTATAGACATTCAAAATAGTAGAAGTCAATATCACTTTGTTGAAGGCCATCCATTAAAACCCAAGGTTTAAAAGGTTTCTACAAGAGACATGTGCTAATAAGAAGAAACATCATGTACATAAAAAGGATGTTAGGTTAAAATTTTATCTACACTAATAATACCATAATATCCTAGGAAATTACAAGATCCATATACTTTAACAATCCCATTCAATATATGATATCATACATTCACCAATTAATTTAATGATTTAATAGAAATAATTAATGTAATTACTTACTTATTTTATTCTTCCCTATATATAGGATAGAGAAAATTGAATAATTTGGTTATACAATATTCCAAATAAACCCTTTCCTACCCATTAAGAGATTTATAGGGTTTTTTGGTAAGAGTGAAAGGAATTTTTTTGCTTCTAGTTTTTATAACATAAAAATGGAATAATAAATAGGTAAAGATAATTCCCTCATCTTTTTTGGTAGGCCCTTTCCTAACATTTCTAAACCCATAATAAATGTTGTTAAAGGAACACTCTCATTATCCTTTAGAGAATGAACATTGGATTTTAGAATCTTTAATTCAACGAAATTCCCCCATGATGAGAAATATTTTTAGGATTAGATTAAATATATCACAAAAAAAATATTCATTACATTTAAATGTTGGAAATAAGGAAAAAATTGGCTTAAAAACTCTATTACACCCTGTAAAGTAGAACAGAATTTACCACCATCTAACTTGGAGAAAAATTTCTTAAAGAAAATGAAAAACTACCGATGATAATTTCCAATATTTTCACACCCAATCCAGAGAACCAACTAGTAAAAAATATGAAAACAAATTTTTATAGGTCTTTTTTCTTATCTTCATTAAAATCCAATTAATTAGATTTTCGAATGATTTCCTAAAATTAATAATTGTATTGGGATCATTCTAGGGGTTTTGGACTTGCAAATGAGGAAATGGGGGGATTATAGATCATGTTTCATGATTAGTGCATGGTTTGTGTTAAAATTGAACCATAATAATGTAAAAAAAACTAAGGAAGATAAGGTATTTAAAGAACATACAAGGAGGCCTTGAATATTCATGTGTTTTGTATACACACATTTTCATATCTTCCATATCATTTACCAAATCAGGTGGGTTGGGTCCATATCCATTTTCATAGCATCTAGATAGTTTAAAAAATCATGTCCATGGCCTAAGAGAGCAAGAGAGTAAAGGTGGAATTATATAGTGGGTCCCACATGGTTAGTGCATGGTTTTGAAAACCATATGTCCAAATTATGTGCCTCATTAAAAAGTGTAAAATTACTAATTTTTTACATTAAAACATTTTACAATGTTACTCAGATGCCCCCTTCTTTTGAATCCTACTCTCTGAGGGTTCACTCAAATTATTCCTCATCTTCTAAGGATGAAACTCCTTCAATTATATGGAATTTAAATTATCTTTTCTTATTACTAAATACTTGGGTAGGATTTTGAATTTTTTTCTTATACTCTTTTTATGATTCATTTCTTCCTTATCTACTATCCCTTAAATCTCATACACACTATTTATTGGGAGTTACTTCCTTTTTTATTTGTGTTCTTTATATATTGAGTCAATGGTATATGTTAGATGATTGGTTTTGTGGTATGAGATCATTTTTCAAAATAATTTCTTTCCCTACCTGTATTTAGTATGTCTAATGGAACCAACGTGCTGTGAAATTTATTCATTGATTTAAAAAAATAGATTATTCCTTTAAGTAATGTATTAGAACCTTCACAAAACTCATTGGGTCCATTGATGATTATCATAGTAGACCTACGACGACCAGTGGGTTGTGAAAGTTACTTGGAAATGTAAATATGGGGTTAAAATGTTGAAATATGGGGCTTTAGATCATAACATGGTTATATATATTTTTTGGATTCTCATTATGCAATAAGTGTTTTTTTCCTTAATAAATAAAATTAAATTTTCCATGACGTGATAAAAGGAGGAAAGGGTAAATCATTAAAACATAGAATGTTTAAGTTTTTCAATGGATTAAAATGACATTTAATGGTTGTGATATATGAATACATGATGGAATAGATTTATTTAGAAGTAGGGTTAATAATGTAGTGTAAGTTATACCATGATGAATAATGAATGTCGAAATGGAACACCTTTTTTTATTATTATGATAAAAGTTTAATGATAATGAAACATGAAATTTTTAAATGGTTATATGGGTCGGGATGTTGGACTAAATATCATCATCATTAGGATAGTGACCGACTAATATTTTTGGCACCACTGATGTGTATGAGTGGGTTTGATGTTTTAATGATTCTCTGGAAACTAATAGCATTTGACATTGTGTGGGAAATTGAACTGATTCTCCCCAATACCATAATTTAATTGACTGATGTACTCATTTATTTTTCATAAACTGTGAATCCCCTATAATATATTGTTTATGCGACAAAAAAGTGATGAAGAAGGTTAGTTGGCCTAGGTGTTACTTTGGAAATTTATGTCCAAAAAGGTTAATTAATAATTTTTATATGTTTAAAATATGATTTATTTTATTATATTGTATATTATTTCCTTTAATGGCTAAATACAATATTTTTTAGATAGTATTTTTCTTTATACACTTTTGGTGGTGGCCTACTGAGATGTACTCACACCTTGTTTAGGTCATCATTGGTACTCAACTAGAGTTCATGGTTATAGGCCTGGATAAGCTTATAGGCCCAGTGATATATGGTTGATTTAAGTCTTATGGGATGGATCTTGAATGAGGTACCTAGCTCAGTTTTGGGAACTATTTTGGGAATTTTTATTTTTAATTTTCTTTTGGGATTTCTTTTGACTCATGAAACTATCATTGAATGAATATATTTTCATTATTTTTTTCTAGGAACTTACCCAATTTTGGGAATTGGTTATGTGATGTGTAGTTATGGAATAATATTATTTATTATTATTTCTCTTATTTTTACTGTGATTAAGATGATGTATTCTATCAATGTTACATATTAAATCCTCGATACTAGGTGGTATCCTTTGGAATATGGGGAAAAACCCTTCATGTCATGTGGGGAACCACTTTGGTTACTATTATGGAGGGAACCATGTCATGAGGTTACAAAGTGGTCTCAAATCCCCATTAAATCTTATTTTTCTTTACTATTTTGGAAAGGTATATTAGAGACTAGGATATGTTTGTGATCGGTAATAAGATCATGCATTGGAGTATCTAACTTATTTGTTGAGGGAAACACCAGTTCCTTGGGGTGGGATTGTCGATCTTGTGGTCTGATTATCACATTTGTGATATTATTTTACCTCCATTTATTCAACTATTTTTTATATCACTATTTAATTATATTTCACTCATAGCCCAATATTGCATAATATTTCATAGAGATGACCTGTTAAATTTATTCCATGGTTTATGTGACATGAATCAAATTAAGCACCAAGAGAAATGAATTTTTTGATCTGTTTCCATGAAATAAAAAACTGGTTTTAGGAAATAAAATGATTTTTTGTTTTCATTAGAATTTTAAAATAATAGTTCCAAATAAAAAGGTTTCATGAATTTTTAATTTAAATAGGTTAATATTATTTTTTTTAAATGAATAATCTAAATATAGTATGTTATAAGATTAGTTATACCATAATTTAGACAGTTTCCTTGGATAGGGATAGTTGTGTATAGTGACAGTGTTGTGGTTATGTCCATTGGGATAGTGTATGTGTAGTAACATTATTATATGTATTTGTGACCCCTATTTTTCATAACCATGTAAATTATATTTCATGTTCCTTGAAATGTATGTTTGGAATTGTATATATTTTCTTCAAGAACACATTTATTGGTAGGGAAATATGAGGAAATTTATGATATTTCACCTCTTATTGCATTAGCAGAGCCACCTTTTGTTCTGGGAGATATTGAAAAAGATAATTTCCATGATATTTTACCCAATTTACCAAATTTATAGAGAAAATATAGTTTAGGATAAAATAATTATGATTGTTCTAACTTGGGAGTTCAAGCTGTATAATCCTCTAATATTGGTCAAAGAGGGGTGGTCTAGAGTTAGTTGAGTTCTTGACCGAGTCTATACATATGTTCATTAACCACCTAGAGACTCCTCATGATATTATGGTAATGTTATAAATTACAAGTAATAAGTTCTAAATGTTTCATTGGTTTTATATTCAGTTCTAGGATGAGTGGATAGTGGGTTTGTCTTGGGAGGACTTACAACAGAATTTTTTGAAACACATTTATCCAGATACCTTAATAAAAGAATGATATATATAGTTTATATGTTTTAATCAAGTAAAAAAATAAGTGATGTATTATTCTAGCCACTTCACTAACGTACATTGTTTTGTTTGATGTTTATTAGAGATAAGGTCTCTGGATAGAAATGTTTTCAGGGTGGAATCAGATGTAAAATCATGTTATAGGTGAATATTTTACTTATTTTAGTTCAATGGGGTGTTTAGTTGAGATCTCAACTCTATGGGGAACCTGAAGGATTTCTCTACTAGTTAGTAGATATTTGGAATGGGTGATTTTATAGAAAATCATCATATAGTAGAAATACTCATTATGAGAACTTACACAACGGTGGTAGAGGCCAGAGTAGCCAGGGGATATGATCATTCTATCAGTGTGGTTATCAAGTGTTATTGTAATATTGTGGTCTTCCTAATATCATGGGATTTTAGTGTCCTCAATCACTGATGGAGTGTTGATTTTGTGGTAGGATGGTACACATACATATTTTCTATAGTGACCCTTTGAATATGGATAGTGATGGAGGTCCTAGGCTGACACTGAGAACCATGAGATGATCATTAACCCTGTTTCAATATGGTAGTTGGAGTTTGTATGGACATATATGTCGGGGTAGCGTACGGGGTACGTTGGGATCAGAGTAGTAATACCATTATAGCAGTGAAATGTGTGTTGCTCATATAAGAGATCGAAGTAGATAGATATGTCAGATGAATTCAGTTCATCCTACTATTTTTGGTAACATGGTTGGTTCATTGAATATCTATAGTATGATTTTTTGTCGCTTCTATGCTTTATAGTGCATCATTTGATACGAAAGATTCAAATTATTTTATCTCTTATTGGGTTTTGAATGTTTTTATCATGGTGGAGAAATTAATGTATGGTGTTTTTTCAATCGAAAATACATTTGGTTTTTGATTGGAAGGTATCTGTATTTTTAAGGGTTATTTCCCTAAAATTGGTTTTATATAATTTGAGATTTATTTATCTCAAATATTATAGGACTTGACTTAATTCTAGGAATGAACAATTTTTTTGGGTACCAAGCTCATATTGATTGTTATTATTTGAGAGAGAATTAAAAATATCATATGTGATATCTAATTTTATTTCATATAAATATTTAAAATTTATCTAGTAGTATTTTTAAATGCAGGAGTGGAGACATTGAGATATTCTAATTCCTAGTCAGCCCAGAATTGATATTTGAAAAATATTGAAAATATTATTATAACACATGCGTATTTTTTCAAAAAAAAGTGTAATATATTCCTAACAGTGTATCATTTCAAATAACTAATGTCACTATTGAGTTCAGAATGTTGTTTCCCCAGTAGGTGTGATTTAAACTTTTTTGGTGTTGGGCATCTGTGAAAAATCGTATAGCAGCTACAAATAAATAAATATATAAATTTGTTTATTTTTTTTTTGTTGACACATTTAATTGGGTACCTCCTCTCTAAATAACCCATTTTTGGTAAATAATAGGGTTAGTCGTATAACCCAAGACACCTAGAGATGATCCTTTTGAGAGACATTGGTATACGATATCATATTGGAGGTTTAGATCAGTACTGCATGAATCATCTATGTGAAAGGAGTTCATGGATATCACCAATGAAAACAACATAGAATCATTCTTCATTGGTGATCAATACAGACTATATGTAGGATGTTTGATTTATATAGTGTCACACTGTTAATTTATCTTCTATCAAATGTGTATTAATTACAAAAAAATTGATTCATGCATCAATGGTTTATTAATTTTAATTTTATTTAACTATTCATTTTATTTACTCTTATTTTTCTTATTCTATGTCAAAATATTGAGGCTAAAATGAACAAAGGATGATTTTCATTCCTAATTTTGATGGTTTAACATTTTCTTCTCCATTTATTTACATGTTCATCATATAAAATTATCTTATCCTATGGTTTGACAAATACTGAGTATTTGGTTGTCACATGATCATTCTTTAGCCTAATGGATCCATATCATGGGTGTAGTTTTTGATCGAGGGTGTGATCAAGGAGAGATGATGGAGGATGACGATAGATGGATGACCATCATACAAAAAGATTATGTTTTCTCAGTGGATACAAGACATCAGCAGGGTGTGGCGATGGTTTGGCTCGACAAATAGTTTTTTCAAGCTATTCGAGTTATAGATACTAGTGACTGGGGACATAAAGTGTTCTTGGATAGTATATCCATCATTCATGGATAGAATCTCATTTTGGGTGTAGAATAATGAGTTTGGGAAGGATCTAGGGGATATAGAAAATCAAGTGGTACATGTCATGTAATCAGGAGACACATATTGTGTGGGACCCCCTGGAAAAGTTGCTAGGGTTTCCATGAAATAAATAAGCATCACATATCTTGTATTCTATAAAACATTGCATGTGACCTCTTACTAGTGGAATTCCAGGTATCATAGAGGATACTCTAGTAGGAGATGAGTATAGAGGTTGATCCATGTACTCAGGCATGGTCCAAGTTCATGGGGTGATCCATGTACTTAGACATGGCTATCTACACATATACATCTTGATTCATAGGTGTGTTTGAGGTACACAAGCTGGGGTAGAGTAACATGGACACAAACATGTTCTAGACTAGAATTATTGGTACTTGTTGTCTACCCTATGTACATTATATGCACTTCCATAGAGATGGCTTGGATCCCTTTGACTCTTTAGGATATAACATGTTCATTTTAGTGCAATAACATGGTCCTTTTTATGAGGGTAAAATGTGGAATTAATTCATTTACATTGGATTCATGGCCCCATTATGTATTCAATATTGGATAGAGTTTGGTTCATCCCCCTATAGAACCATTTTGGGATCCTATATCATTTTTAGGTGGGGTTTGAAGTATCATCCTGACCGCCATGCACAGGGAATTGATCCTCAATCTAAAAAATAGATCTATTTTGGTTTTTGGTGTCCCTAATAGCCTTGGGTGTGATTCTCTACCTAGATTATGAGACCATATAAGATCCATTGAGTACTTCTTCGGTGGGGCCCAATTATCCCAACTTGCCCGAATGGCCAGAAGGCCTTTTTTTAAATTATGGACAATCCCCCTTTTAAGGGATGAATGGGAACACCTACATGACTCATAGGCCCAAGGCACAAGGCCTGACTGACTTTTCAATATATGACTCAAAGGCCCATAAGCATACCATGCCCAATACATGACACGTAGGCCCATCCCACTTGAACTACCCCTCAAGCAGTATCTTGTGGTTGAAAAGTTTTGGTTGAGAATACTTCATACCATTTGTATATTATGATTATATATATATATTTAATTATATTTTTTATATGAGATGAAAAATCTTATTTCATTATACATAGTGATTTTGAGGTGTCATAGTAGGTATAGTTATACTCACCCTAGTATGGTCTCTATCTACACATATCATATCTTATGCAGATTGAAACCCATTCAATGGAGTTTATGAGGATTGGGAAAAGGTGAAGTGTAGTGCATATATATAGACTAAGATATTTTCTCGGTGGTTTCATTTGATAGTGGTCCATCCTTCAAGGTTGTTCGGATACTTTTTATTTTTTTAGTTGTTCTTTTATTTTTTCTATTTAAGTCTTATAGTAATTTTCCCATACTCTGATGTGGGATAGATGTAGTGCATTCATTTATGGTATTTGCTTTTCTAACTTTCTAAGCATTGTATAGGCTTGGATAAATGTGCGTGTTTAGGTACATTAAGATAATTCCTCTCTTATGTGGGTTATGCATACTCACCACTAGTATCCATACCACAACATATTGGATGTCGGCAAGGTATAGTCACACCTAGATTATTTCTAACCATATAACTGTGGTGGGTCTAGTAATGATATGGTGGTACAAAGGTAGTTAGTTCTTTCAGATTACCATAGTGTAGGTTTTTTCTACCTATTAGATTGTTTTGGGATTTACAAAAATATAGTTAATGTTTTTTTAGTTTGTATTTTAGACTAGGGACAACAATGTTGGTGTGGTGGTCGTCATATCCATGCACTAGGACTCTAATAACCTTCTTTTTGACTCTATACATATTGGAACTATTGTAGGGAAAACCTTTCATAGATGCATCATATAGGAATGGGTTTTATTTTCCATGTCCTTCTTGAGTCAGCTCCCTGATTGTACTTATTGATAATTGTGCATCTTTTTTATTATAGGATGCCTCTGTGAAGACATTTGGCTAGTATTACACTATTTGATCATGAAGATGATCTTCTAAGTGTTGAGGCTTCAGTATATGTTCTTTTATAAAAGGTTTTACCTTTATGTAGTTTCTAGTTATACCCCCACCCATTGATCAAAATCTAGTTCTAATAATACTTTCTAAGGAGGTACACATGTTGATTCTATTGCATGAGTTTTAGATAATGAAACCTCCTATGTTTCAAGGATATCCATTCCCCTAGGTAGATGAGGATAGGATAGAGGTTTTCACCTTAGTTTTCCACCTAATGATGACACATGTATATCAGATAGTAGTCCTTACAATGATTCACATTCTGGGATCTTCTTGGTGATGGTGGATTCTACTGACTTAGTCACAAGATAAGACATATATCCCGTGATTAAACTTCAAGATTCTTATCATGCAAGAGTTTTATCTTGAAACATTGTGATTAGTGAACATTCATATACTTCTCCATCTATACAAAGGAAATATAACCGTGACATAAAATTTTGTGAGGTTTACTGATCTCCCATTATAAACCCTAGATATGTTATGAGATATGTTATTTATAGAAAATACCTTTAAATATTAATTACACCATGATATCAAGGCTTCAGTTAGACCTATTTTTATTCTCACCTATGTTGAAGTGCTTGAGTGAGCATCACTATTAGAGGTAATCCTACAAGAGTGGAATCCCCCAGTGGGTGTTAGTAGTGGGAACAAAGGAACTAATACCTAAGTAGCTGGTATCCAACAACATTAACAATTATCTGGGTGTAACATATTATTTATAAGATGATCCTAGGATATTGTATTGGTGGTTCAGGGCTTAATGTATGGATCATGTCATCTAAGGGTGATGTTGTGTTTCTCCTGAAACAACCAGTGTTATCTTGGTTGGGATTTTCCAAATCTTTTTATAGTTAAAAGGGATATGGTTGAGGGACGTCTTAGGCATAATAAAAGGTGGGTGTAAGGAGTTCTGGAGAGTGTAAGAAATTTTAGAGGAGTTGGTACAACTATAGGGGGTGGCAGTCAGTTTGACCTATTTACACCACCATCCCTAGGTGTTCCGCAGTAGTCTCATAGAGCTTGTGGATAGGGATATATATGGCCAAATTAAGTTATGAAATACATCCTCAAGGATCCAGGATTGATTATAGGTTTTATATTTTTCTACTCTACTTTAGTTGTGGTACTAATAGAAATTGGTGCGACCCACTCCTTTCTTAATTCTTCTCTAGTGTGTGATTTTAGAGATTCGGGTTGATCCCTGGGCTCTACCCTTTCACTTTGATACTACTAAAAAATGTGACTCAGTGATCACATAGATTTTCTAATATTGTGAACTAATTCTTGGAGGTAAAGGTTTCATATTGGATCTATTTATAATAGTGAGGAGGCCTTAATACATAATCTTAATTTTGGACTTACTATCCAAAATTCACTCCTAGATTCACTATTTTATGAATACCGTTTGGGGTGTCCATGATGATGGGATGAGGTTTTTCTTCATGGGTGAGAAGGAAAGCTATGAAGAGTAAGAAGGGTTCGTATATAATAGAATGTGTCTGATTACTCACTAGTTGGCGAGAATGAATATTGGTGCAATGGATGTTATGGGATACCAATTTCCTATGGTGGTGGAGAGGTAAAAGGATGAATTTCCTAAGGATGTCAAGACTTACCACCACATTATGTTTTACACTTATACATTTATATAAAAAATGGGATGGGGCTAAAATATATTCCAGGATATCATATAGCACCCATGAATCTTTGAGAGCTAAGAGTTTAGTTAGTGGACTTACATAGTAAGGGCTTTGTGATACCCAGTGCTAGGCAGATGGGAGTTTGATGTTTTGTATGGATTATCGATTCTTAAACCATGTTATTGTATTGAATATGTTTCCCATTTTGAGAATTAATGATCTCATAAATTACTTGATAAGGCCATGATGGTTCTTGATGATTGACCACAGACCATGTGATCAGAAGATACAAGTACCCAAATATGGTATAGCAATGGTTGTATTCAGATTTCACTAAGGTTAATATGAGTACTTGGTGATGCCTTTTGGTGTGAATATATAAAAAAAAGTGTACATGGGACCAATGAAATAGATATTTCAACCTTTCTTAGTCCTTTTTGAGGTGCCTTTATCAATGACATCGTAGTGTACTTGACATCCGATAAAGAACACATTAGACAATTGAGAATGGTTCTTGAAACAATTTAAGAGAAAAACATTTATGGGAAGCTCTCAAAATTTATGCTTTGGATTCAAGAGTTCCACTTTCTGGGGCACATCATATCAGATGATGCTGAAGAAGTTGATCCAATGAAGGTATAGGCAGTTTCAACTTAGGATCCACCCAAAAGTTTTAATTACATACCTTTATTGGTTTTACAGTATAATATAAGATATTTTTGCTAGATTTCCCTTGGATATTATACCCTTTGACTACATTGACCCAGTAGGTGTGGCCTTTTTTATATGGAAAGGATACATTTTCTTTTTAGAATTTTACATAGAGGTTGATTAGAAAACCCATATTGAGATTTCCAAAGGTGATTTTCGTGTATATAGTGTTTTTTGATGACTCAGGGGATAGACTTGGTTGTGTGCTAATGAAGAGGTATGTTGTTATTTCCCATGGGCCTCAGTAATTGAGACCACAAGAGTATAGCTACGTGACCCCAGATATTAAGTTAAAAGTGTAAGTATTCTTCCTAATGATATAGTGACACCACCTTATGGTTTAGTGGCTTATCATCTACACTAACCATAAGAGTCTAAAGTATATATTCTCTTCTAAGGATCCAAAATTGATATTGATTAGATGAATATAGTTCCTCTAGGTCAATGAATTTGAGATAATCTATACTCTTAAGAAGGGGAATGTGGTGGCATACACTCTCACACTAAGATCATGTTCTCCATTAGTGTATTTGGCATCAGATTAGTTTGCCTTGTTGTAGTTTTCCCTAGAATGAAATGATTGTTCTTTATATCCATAGTCCATGGTTATTACCCCCACATATGTTTCAACATTTTAGGGAATATCATCATGAATATACTAACTATGGGACCTTTTATACTTAGATATCCAATTGAAATTCTCCTAATGTATTTTTTGAAGGTGGGGACCACATTATACTTTCCATATGATGCAAGATGGTACCGGTGAAATCACAAGGGTAGTTGATGAGAGAGTTTAATATATCCCCCTTAGTGGTACATCCATGTGTGTCTAATATATAACCAGAACTCTGGCATCAGTTTTTGTTTCCAAACCTGAATTAGTCCGTAGCATAGTTTGTCTCTTAATGCCTCGCTTATTAGTATGTAATGGCTAACCACTATGTTTTATATGGATTAACTCAACCCCTTGATGGGATATAGTAGAAGTGGGAAGGGATATCCATGTACTTAGTGATAGGTTTACCACCTATATCCTGATGACATAATTCCATATTGGTATTCATATACCAACTCACTATGTTATCACACTTCCTAGATTTTAGAGAGTATAATACAATAGTGAGATTGTGATTCCACTACATGTAGGACTAATTATGAATCTATGGATTTCCATTGATGATAATTTCAAACCAAGAATCTTATTTTGCATCATGATAATGGAAATAATTAAATGTTCTCATTATTATCCAGTTGCATTCGAGAATAAAATTTTACCCCTAGAAGATAGCTAGACTGAGTGGAACATTCAGATCCAAGAAGATGTGTTGTGGGATTTAATGTTAGAATTTGGGACTATCTAGGAGTATCACCTAACCTTGTTGTAGTTTTCATACAAAAAAATATACCATTCCACCCTCAGGTATGTCACTATTAAAGGCCTTATACAAGAAACCATATAAGTCACCACCTTATTAAACTAATCTATGGGATTCAAAAATCATGGGCCTGGAGTTGGTGAGAGAAACGATAAGTATTGTGCAGATCATCCAAGAGAATATGAGGACTACATTGATCCATCATATTCCCTATGTGGACCGATGATGGAGGCCTTTATAGTTCAACAAGGCACACCACGTCTTCCTAAAGGTCTCACCTCAATTTGGATTTTGGTGATTTGGTCGGGATGGAAAGCTATATCCATGATTTATTATCCCCTTAAAATACAATATAGAGTCAGTGAGGTGGTGTATAAAATAGAAATATCACTATAATTGGACCGAGTATATGATGTCTTACACTTGTTACAACTGATGTTTTTGGTTCATGACCCATCGCATGTTATAGACATGGGAATGTAGGTTATCAGCGATGGATCTACATTTGTATAGTAACCAGTAGATATCAAGGATTAGTATTATAGGATCCCCTATGGATGACTAATTCCTTTACTTCTTGTCTAGTACAAACTTACGAATCATTAGGAGAGAACATAAGAGAGAGATACCCATATGAAAACGTAGTACCAAAATCATTTTTTGTAGAATTTTCAAATTTTTGATAAAAAACACTAATGTGGGGATAATTTAATGTCTTGGATTTTTCCTCATAAATCTTCAAAATATTTATAGTATTATTTTCATAGTCAGTCGGTAAAAAGACATTAGATTTCAAGGCATGGTGAGCCCGAAATTAATTTTTCAAATACATATAATATATTAATATCAGAAGTGAAATTTTTCATAAAAGTAACTCTAAAAAAGAGTCACATATTAGAAATCTGAGGACATCATTGAGTTTATAAGGTAGGTTCCACCTTAGCTGTGTCATAACCATTTTAGAAATTAGGCAATCATGAAAACGTATTTGCGGTACTAAAAATAAAAATACTAATTATTTTATATATATTATTTCGTTGATGTAGAGATATAGAGACCTCATGTATAAATAATCCATTATGGTTAAATCTTAGGGTAATTCACATAACATTGTAGACTTAGAGGGGAGCCTTTGGAGAGATGTTGATGAATGACATGAGATCACAAGATCATATCGGTAACACAAGGATTGTCTATGCCAATTGAGATCGTCGATCTCACCAATGATGGAAATGAATAATATTTTTCCATTATTGATAAATCCAAACTCTATGTAGGATTTGTTTATTTTTCTAGTATAATCCCATTTATTTATTCCATGTCTAACACAAATGAATTCCACACAAAATAATTGATTCACGAATCGACAATTGATTTATTTTATGGTTAATTTAAATGTTAATAATCTATTTTTTCACTTAATTCATCTATTATATGAAAATGGATCAAGGAAAAAATAAAAATAGTCCAAGTTTCATTCCACATGTTTATGATTTTTTTCCCGTTTCATCGCATGTTCAGTGCGGGTAATTTCTTTGGACTACGGTTCGACAAATACTGAGTAGTTAATCATTTTGTAATAATTATTCAAGGAAAATAGATCCATATTGTGGTTAAATTTCATGATAAAGGGTGAGATCAATGATTTATGATAGATATTTATCATAGAGTGATTATATTTGGACCAACAGATTCTGTTTTACCAATTGAAATGCTACAATGGCTCGATGTGGTGACAGTTCATCATAAATGAATTTTTTTAGTTAATCAAGGAATGAATTATAGTGAATGGTGACAGAAATGATTGACCAATACCATATATATGATTACTATCTAGATGTTGTGTTGTGTAATTTTGTATGGAAACCATGGAGAATGATATAGGGGATCTATAAAATAGCATGGTGCATAGTGTGTAATCAGAAGATACACATCATGTATGACCCCCTTACCGATGTGCTATGTTTTATGTGGATGATATATGTATTAAATTCCTTTTTGTTAGAACCATATTCCATGAGACCTATGGATAGTGTCATTCCATGTATCTTGAATGATAATAGGGAATGATCTGTGTACATGTGCTAAGTCATGTACATTAACACAGAGAAATAGATATGCATGAATGTCTTACATGGGAATGGGTAGAGGAACATGAACAGAGATATGGGTAGGTTATGATTTATAGGTACACACTGGGTAACCTATGTAAAATCTATGTATTTCCTTAGAGATGGATTCAATCCCTTCATCTATTCAGTTTAGACATGCTTTAGTTGAGTGCCATACATTGGTCCTTTCCCCTGCAGTTAAAGTGGGTCATTACATCCTTAATATAGGGTTATGATCCCCTATGTAGATTTAGTGTTAGATATAGATTTTTTATCCATATATAATAATAGGGTGGGATCCTCTATCATTCCACCGTGGATTTCATAGTAATAGTTATGCCACCATGCACAGTGGATCGAACCCCTATCTAGTAGGTATATCAAATAGGGTTTGTGGGGTCACCTAGTTTCCCTATGTGTAATCAGTAACCTAGATGAGGAGACCTTCTAAGAAGTAGTGAGTAATTCATGAACGAGGCCCAATTATCATAACCTATGGGATGATTTTCACTAGTTATAGAATGGATCATAGATTGAGTACTCTAGGATGAGAATTATCTAAAATCCTCAAGCTGTATCCTCTAGCTATAATGTTTTGGTTGAGACCACTTAATACAGGTTTTCTATTGTAGGACCCTGGGACACCCTGAGAGGGGAGGGGTGAATCAGGGTGTCAACATTATCTTTTAAACTGAGGGATCTTATTCCCACGTTGGTAGGAACCAATTAATCCTGTATGATGGATATGATCAGTAATGAAACATTCACATGCAAAGAGGTGACATGACAATTTTTTACATGGTTCACCACTAAGTTCTACATTCTAGGAGGATACACCGACAAGTTTCCAGTCGTACCAAATTCCACTAATCTTCACTAGTTGGGGTTTAAAAAGGTTCAGTAATAGTCACTCTTTCCCAAACTCACTGCCTTTACAAAAGTTCAGGGATAGCTCACTACGTCTCTCGGGTCACTCTCATTGACTCCCCCTGGCTCACTACCATTGGTAAAGTCACACTCAGTTTATAGACGTGAAGTTATCTTCAATAGATAGACATGAAGTTCATTGTCTCCTGTTTCAGCATGAGACATTTCTTGCATCAGAGTTCAGAGTTGATGCTCTTTTCAGCTCAATCTTTCTTCATTAGTGCAATGATTGAATGGACAAGATCCTCTTGTCTTTATTTTCCTGAATCACACCAACTTATGTGATTGCTAAATAAATGAAACTCAGCTTACATAAAATTTTATGAATCATTTCTCCATGTATGCATGAGATCATGCATGCATCATTTAGATTTCCTCTTCAATCTCACTTTTCACCGAAGGAATCACACAATCTTCCATCTTTCTTGTAGCTACAAAAAGATCGGCGGGATTCAGTAATACCTGGCGCACTTCCCCAAGCCCAGCGCACAAGTCTCTTGATGGCACAAAAGTCTTGGCGCACAAGTCCAAACCGGCGCGCAAGTTCACCTAAACCACTTTTGCGACACTCACTCCTTCAACTTCAAACTTGCATGACCCAATCCCTTTCTCGCACAAAACACCTTGGACGCACTGCAAACAACTATCGTGCAACATACACATGCCCGACCTACACACCACTTGTGCGACCAGCTCACATGCACGACGGGAGATCTGATTTTCTCTAAGTGTCGATCCCGTACAGAATGAAGATGGGCTGACTTTTATTTATGGGCATTTGGACACCATGCGTGATGGCACACAAGTCTCCCCTCAGTGCGCAAGTTTTGGAATGCAACTCCAATCGCCCTGGCCTCTATCACGCTACACACTTGTGTGACCAAACCAGTACTTGCACGACCATCTTTCCTTTTCCATATATTGAAGTTTTGATATTGAAAAACAACAGGCGTGCAAGACTCCTCTCCTTCAAGTCAACGGCGCACAAGTCCCTTTTTCCGCGCAAGTCACTTGGGCGACCTAACCCAAAACATGCATGGTACTTATCCCTTTGCCATATTTTCATGTTCTTATCTTGAAAAACATATGGCGTGGAAGTTTCCAAGCCTTCAAGAACATGGAAAACATGTCCCTTTTCCAAAAACCATTTTTCTTCATTTGTCAATTTTCAGGCCCAAAAATATGGCAAACACGGGAAAATGGTGCCACCTTGTATTTGTTCTTTTTGTACCACTTCAAAAACATCCATTAGTTTGTCAACGTTATTGAATCAAACATGGATTGTTAAACACATCCCTTTAACTTGACATGACACCATGAAATCCCCTTTGTCAAAAAATTTGTGTGTCATTGTTTTCTTTGTCAACAAGCACAATCACCTCAAAAACAGTTCTTTTATGTGATTTTCCTCCTTCGGCAACTCTTCTTATTCCAACTCAAACTCAACTATCATGATATATATCCTTTGATAAATCAGCTTTAGCATCATCATACATTTATACAATGTGATGTGCATGTCCATCTAATAATTCCAATCCCTTTCACTTTGTCTTCTTCTTCAACAGTCATTCTCTACTTTATGCAAATCATACAATTAAATTCTTCAATAATTCTCTTGCATGGTTCTTATTAAATAATGAATAATTTCATGGTCTTCATCAACCGTCATTTCTTCTTCTTCATCCTCAGATGGATTATACCTCACCATTCATCACTGTTGTAAACAATGTGTCACCTTTGACACATGTTCTCTAAACTTATGATCAGTAAACAATCATCTGAATTTACATTCCTCCATTTCATTGGAGTACTTCTTTATCTCCTTCATTTTGATCTTCATTGAAAACTATTGACAAAAAATATAAACTTATACAAAATGTGGTTCCAACATCTATTAGGAGTGTAACATCATTTTTTATTTTATTTTGGTTATGGTATTACTAGTATTGATTCAATATGGTTAGTGATTTTAGGTTTTTTTATTAGGTATGGTTATACTCAACCCTGTATGAACTATACCCACACATGTCATTTATTCTGTAGATGAATACCCTTTTAGCATTGTTCTAGGAGAACAGGGAGCTTGTGGAGCATAGTTGGGCAGGATATACTATGGTGTTTTCAAAGTCTTCATGTTTGATAGTTGTACCCTCCTTCTAAATAGCATCTACCCTCTACAGTTTTTTCTTCGGCATGTATTTTTACCTAGTATGGCTTTTAATAATTTTTTCATACTCAGATGTGGTATTGATGTCTTACATACATTTATGATATTAGTTGATTAACATTCTCACCATTTTATCGGATTAGTGATGTGTTTATTTGTATAGGTGCATTAGAATAATACCTCCCATGTATTGATTATTCCTACTAAATACTAGTCTCCATCCCCTGGACTATTGGAGGAATTCTTGGGGTAGTAACACTTTGATTATCGCCACCTTGGTGGGACTCTGTGGTTTGGGTCAAGATATCAGGGGTGAGAACTATAGTCATTTATTAGAATGGGATATCCACATAGTTCATGAGGGTATGTTTTATTGGAAACAAGATGATATCACAACCAATGTTACTGGTCTTATTTGAGATGATGGGGGAGTTGATAAAGAGTTTTTCCCCCTTGTTGTGGATTAGTTTCAGGATTAGTTTTCTTAGGAGTTGTGGGGGATTCTATGTGAGAGATAGATTGAGTTTAATATTGAGTCAATGACTAGGGAAAATCCCATATCCATTACCACTTATATAATAGAACTAATGGAGCTACAATAGATTAATACTCATTTGGAGGAATTCAAGGCTACTAGGTTCATTTATCCAATTACATCACATTTGGGTATTTGGATCAATTTCACAAGAATATGGATGGAATATTACCATTATTTATCATTTACCAAAAGCTGAACCAAAATAAAATTAAGAACCGACATCTTCTATTATTATTTAATGATTTGTTTGACTACCATAGGGGTGTTTGTGTACTTATGAGGTTTATTTATGATCAATGTTCAACTAGTTGAGGGTGACACCATATGATATTCAATTTCCTACTTTCCTAAGTAGTTGTGGTTTATATGAGTTTTTTATAATGTCATTTTTGTGGAAAGGAAGTATTATTATGTTCTTAGCTTCCATGAAAGGAATATTTCACCCATATCTATATTAATTTGAGGTAATATTCATTGACTACATCTTAGTGTACACCCATTCTAGATATGGCTGTTCCAAACATATTAATATTTTCTTGAGTACATTGAGAATGAATTGTGTATGATCATAAATTTAAAAATTTCGTTACAATATTAAGAAGGTGAATTTCGTGGGTCACAATATTTCAAAAGAAGACTTATCAGTGGACCCTAATAAGGTATAAACAATCATTTTTTGGGAGTAGCATAATAATGTTTTTGATATCAAAAGATTTTTAGGATTATTATATTACTAGAGAAGGTTTATAAGGTATTTATCTCTCCTAAAATCATCATTGATAGTCCCTCCCAAGAAGTGTATAGAGATTAATTGTTCTAGAGAACATGATAATTCTTTTCAGAAGCTATAGATCGGTTTGGCTACAACCTTGATTCTGATCTTACCTGAACCGGGTAAAGAGTATACTATAAATTGTAACACATCCATGATAAATCATGGTGCATTATTGATGTAGCGGGGTTGATTCATGGAATATGGATCATGGAAACTGATTCCACATAAATAGAACTATGTCATTTATGATCTTGAGTTACACATAGTGTTTCACGCATTAAATTTTTTGAAAAATTGTCTATTGGGTTGAATTTTTACTATGTATACTGATCATAAGATCCATACATATATATTTTCCATTGTGATATGAATCAATGGAAATTGATATGGTATAATTAAATGAAATCCATTAATTTTGACCTATTATATACATTTATAAAAGGAAAAAGTGTTGAAAATTATTTAAGTCAGATGACACAGACTCAGGTAGTATTGGATTGAAGATCTGTGTGGAAGATAATGGTATTATTCCTTGAGATTCATATATGTGTTCTGGATTAGTGGTAAAAATGACCCACATGTCTTTATCCATTTTACCCTATCTTATAGTACCAATCAATATGTGTTAGTATGAGGATACAGAGATCCGGGTGTTGAGGGAAAACATTGATGGTAGGGATCTAGCTCCTAAATCGACCATCGATGGAGATGAGGTCATTTATATTCATGGTGAAGTTTACATGATTATAGGTATGTGTATGGATATTATAAATGAGTTTCACGATTTTAAATGGGTGGTAAATTCTAGTTTATCCAAATTTTTCTTTGATCTTCATATATGATATTGTTTTTCATGAATGAAGAAGCATATCGTAGGTTTTGTGACATGATGATACATCTATTTGGAGGTCAAGGTTGAGCCTCAACAACCTACTGGATTGTTACATCCATTTCAAATAATGGAATTAATTTGGGATGATTATACCAAGGATTTGATGGTGGGTTTACTGAGGACTCATCTAATGTGTTATGTGATTTGGATGATTATGGACTTGTTGAAAAAAGTAGACCATTTCATACTAACCTTGGATAATTTTAACATCGATGAATTGGGTAACCAATTGTTCATGAGATAATATGTTTTCATGGGTATCCTTGGAGTATTATTTCATACCAGGGTCCCCAATATACTCTATGGTTCTTTTTTACCTCGCATAAGGAACACAATAATCATGTGTTTTTGATCATAACCTACCACCCGCATATGGATGGTAAATTTTAGAGAAGTATCTCTATGGTAGAGGACATACAGAGTCCATGTGTCTAAGGTATTTGTAAAAACATGAGATAAGATGCTAGATATTATTGATTTTTCATATAAAAATAAATATCATGAAATTATTTAGATGGAACCATTAAATAAACTGTATGGTAGTCCGTACAGATCCCCTTTTCTCTATATAGAATCAAGAGAAATAGAATTGTTGGGGCCAAGTCTTGTACAGGAGACATTATAGTGTGTCTAGATAATCCAGAATAATATGGATATAACACATAATAGAAAAAAATAATACTCTAATCAATACTATTTATATCTCTTCTTTTCAACTGGCAACCATATATTTCTTCAGGTATCACTATGACTGAGTCATCAATGGATTTAGAAATAGTGTAAGTTGGTGCCCGAGTATGTCAAGACATTCAAGATTGTGGAGAGGATCAGTCTAAAAGTGAATTTATTGGCTCGTAAAATGTGGTATAGTGTTATGAATGAAATGTATCATGTGTCCTATATTAATAATTTTCACCCCAAACCTTCTCATGTGATTGATATTGATGATATTGATCTTGAGATCAATGCATCCTTTAAGGAGCATCTAATTCTGGTTATGGATCACAATGATAAACTCTTTGGTGTTGGAAGGTGAATATATTCTAAACATTGTGATATAATTTCCATGTTCAAGAAAAATATTTGGAGAGGGAATATGAAATTAGAGTGAAGTGGCACGAGTTTTTTCCCTTATAGTCTTAGTGATGCTAGAGATCACCTCTCGAGGATGAGATATTATACGGTGGGGAGGTAATATGATCCAGAACGTTTTCAATTTAGGTATTAGTTGTAATTTATGTTAAACTTATTATAAATATATTTTTGAAATATTTCATGGGATTCTGTATGGTATTGGGAACATTCTGAGGGTCTGGGACTTGAAATTGTAGAAAGTGGGGTATAAAACACATAGTTCATGGTTAGTACATGGTTAGTGGTAACTCTACGCAATGACTATGAAGAATTTTTTAAGGGGAACAAGGTTGTAAAAACCATTTGAGGAGGCCTAGTAATAATTTTAGTTGCATCCATATATATTCACATGGTTTCCCCATGGTTTAGCAAAATGGGTAGGTAGCCTTGAAGAATATGTTAGAGGAGGCGTCCATGGATAGTGTGGATTTCATAGATGGTGAATAGTTAGAAAAATTGTATATCCAAAACGTTTATCTCATTAAAATGTGGGAAATTACAACTTTTACATCCTATCCCTTATAAGAACTCAATCATATTTATCTCCCATTTGACTCGTGATAGCTCAAGGACTGCACCAAATTCCTCCTCTTAAAATTAACTGACTCCATCAATTTTAGAGTGTTTGAATTTTTTTTCTTGTGATTCGATGCCCTTGGTATGTCTATGGATCCATTTTATTCTATTATCTAGATAATTCACTAGTAGTTGTTCTTGTGTCTCTAAAATTACTTATACCTTATTTATAGGGAGTTGTCTGCATTTGTGTTGGAAACAATTTTAGCTTGAACCGAAGGAGAAGCCTGTACAAGTGATTACGTACAATCACTACGGGAAAAAAGACTTTTTCCGATGAAAATAAATCCACTCGCAAAAAGTGTGTCCAAGAGGTTATTTGTGACGGGGGTAATGACTTGTCGAAAATAACCAATTATTTGAGATGAGATTTCGTCTCCCGTCGCAAAAAGATTGGCATGGGTAGCGCACCAAACCGCACGGAGTTTATTTTCCATGGTGGGATCCCACCGTTGCAAATAGTGAAGTATTTGCGACGGCCCCCGTCGCAAATACTCGGTGGTGGTTAATAGGTTTTTGCGACGGGATGTCGTCCCGTCGCAAAAGGTGTGTCAGGAGGGACTATTTACAACGGGACCCGTCGCAAATAACTTTTTAACCGTTGAAAGTAATTAATGAGGGCGTAGGTATTTGCTATGGGTATCCCGTCGAAAATAATCTAACCTATATATAGCCCCATCAGTTTTTCCTCTCATTCCTCTCAATTCATAGATCTTGTTTCTCTTTGAACTCTGATTTTAGAGGGAAATTTTTTCTGAGTTAATTTTTTAGTTTATGAAGAATTTTTGAAGTCGTCTGCATCAATAGGAAATCAAGCTTAAAGGTATTTATGTTTTATTTAATTTATTATTTATTTCATTTTATATGCTATTTTTTTTGTTGATTAGTTGTAATTAAATTAAATTTAAATTGTTTTGTCATGAGTATTTATTTGTACTAATAAATTGAAATATTTAGTAATAATTTTTAATAATTTGTAGTAACTAATAATTATCAGCGATAATTAATAATGTATATAATTAATTTGTAGTAATTAATAATAATTAGTAATAAATATAATAAATACTAATAATTTGTAATAAATAATAATAAATATTAATAATTAGTAATGAATATTAATAATTATTAATAAATAGAAATAAATAGTAATAATGTGTAATAAACAGTAATAAATTCTAATAATTAGTAATAAATTGTATTAATTAGTAATAAATTGTAATAATTAGTAATAAATTGTAATAATTAGTACTAAATGGTAATAATTAGTAACAAATTTAAATAATTAGTAATAAATTGTAATAATTAGTAATAAATTGTAATAATGAGTCTTAAATAGTAATAATGAGTAATAAATTATAATAAATTGTATTAATTAGTAATAAATTGTTATAATTAGTAATAAATTGTAATAATTAGTAAAAAAATGTAATAATTAGTAATAAATTGTAATAATTACAAATAAATTGTAATAAATTGTAATAATTAGTGATAAATTGTAATAATTAGTAACAAATTTTAATAATTAGTAATAAACCGTAATAATTAATAATTAATTGTAATAATTAGTAATATTTATTAATAAATACTAATACTTAGTAATAATTTGTAATAATTAGTAATAAATAAAGATAATTAGTAATAATTAGTAATAATTAGTAATAATTTGAAATAATTTGAAATAATTAGTTATAATTGGTAATAATTAGTAATAATAAGTAATAAATTGTAATAATTAGAAATAAATTTTAATAATTAGTAATAAATTGTAAAAATTGGTAATAAATTGTAAAAAACAGTAATAAATTGTAATAATTAGTATATTTTTTTAATAATTAATAATAAATTGTAATAATTAGTAATAAATACTAATAAATAATAATAAATACTAACAATTAGCAATAATTAGCAATAATTAGGAATAATTAGCAATAATTAGTAATAATTAGAAATAATTAGTAATAAATAGAAATAAATAGAAATAAATAAAAATAAATAGAAATAATTAGAAATAAATAGCACTAAATAGTAACAAATATGAATAATTAGTAATAAATATTAATAATTAATAAAAATTAGTTATAATTAAGAATAATTAGGAATAATTAGTAATAAATAGGAATTATTAATAATAATTAGTAATAAATTTTAATAATTAGAAATAAATTGTGAGAATTAGTAATAAATGCTAATAATTTTAAATAAATAGTAAAATTAGAAATAATTAGCAATAATTAGAAAACATTAGCAATAATTAGAAATAAATAGCAATAATTAGCAGTAATTTGGAATAATTAGCAATAATTAGTAGTTAATAAAAATAATTAGTAATAAATAGAAATAATTAGTAATAAATAGAAATAAATATTAATAAATAGGAATAATTAGTCATAATTAAGAATAATTAGTAATAATAAGTAATAATTAAGAATAGTTAAGAATAATTAGGAATAATTAGTAATAATTAGGAATAATTAGTAATAATTAGAAATAATTAGCAATAACTCGTAATAATAAGTAATAATTAGTAAAAATTAGTTATAATTAGTAATAATTAGTAATAATTAGTAATAAATAGGGATAAATAGGGATAAATAGTAATAAATACGAATAAATAATAATATTTAGTAATAAATAGGAACAGTTAGGAATAAATAGTAATAGTTAGGAATAAATAGTAATATTTTGTAATAAATATGAATAATTAGTAATAAATATGAATAATTAGTAATAAATAATAATAATTAGTAATAAATAAAAATAATTAGTAATAATTAGTAATAATTAGTAATAACTAGTAATAATTAGTAATAGTTAGTAATAAATAGGAATATTTAGTAATAAATAGGAATAGTTAGTAATAAATAGGAATAATTAGTAATAAATAGGAATAATTAGTAATATATTTGAATAATTAGTAATAATTAGTAATAATTAGTAATAATTAGTAATAATTAGTAATAAATATTAGTAACTGGTTAGGAAGAGATATGTATAGTTAGAAAGAAATTTTAATATAAACATTTGAATTTAACATTTTTTGAATTGTGAAATATTTACAGTTTCTATCTTTTATATCGGTGTGAATATTACATAATTTAATTTTTAATATTTTATGTTTTTTTGTGAATATTGAGAATTTTAATAAAATTTATTTTTTATTGGTTTAATAATACTAATATTATTGTTTCACTAATCATAATTTTATTAAATATATTTTTTTAGTATTATATTTTTTAATGATTGTTTATTTTAGTATTAATAATAATAATAATAATTTAGGATTTTTTTTATATTTTCTGTGAATATTAATAATTTTATTATTTTTTATTATTTTAATAATGTTAAAATTAATTTATCAAAAATCATAATTTTATTAAATTTATTTTTTAAAAAAAATATTTATAATTAGCGACAGGATCTGTTGCGATGGGTTCCCATTGAAAATAGCCAAAATAATTTTTTTAAAACTTCTTTGCAATGGCCCCCTTACAAATAGTCTAAATAAATATTTTCAAAAAAGTATTTCCGACGGGATTACGGGCCCGCCGCAAAAATATTTGCGAGGGGCCCGTCACAAAAAAATTTTATATATATAAAATATATAATCAAATAATTCTTTATGATAGTGAGGTTGAAGGTTCCGGGCACAGCGGAAGAGCATGGGTGGATGTGCCCACTTAGATTTTTGTCATTAATAATGATCAATCTGAGATCAATACGATGATAAATGCCAGTCTCCATGAATCGAATCACGGAAATTGATAAAGAAAAAAAATGTCCCAAACCAAAAAGTAGGATCGTTACTGGTTGATTATAATTAATTTAATCAATTGAAAAGAAATACCTTTTGGGTGTTCTTTCTTCATTGATTTTCTTGATCACGTTCTGATGTGATTCGTCGTTGCGTCATACAAGCGATGTGTAGACTTCCTCTAGCAGTGATCCACACGTGTACCTCATATCTTGGGATGTCGCCAAAGGAGTCTCTGGGTGCTAGTGTGGAGAATCCTTTGCTTGTATATCCTGCCTTAGATCGTCTTGATCTGATGGAAGAGGATCTCTCTCGGTCTTGAAAGTGTTCTCGGAGGAAGAGGTTCTTTCGATCATGAATGAATTCTCCAGAATTGTTGTGCACAACGATTCTCTTGTGTAAGGAAAAGAGTTTGGGTTGTGAGGATATTTATAATCGGGTTTGAGGTTTTAGACTTTTGACATTAAAAAAATGCATTATGTATTTTATTTATTTCATTAACTCTCTTTTGGAAACCCAATGTTGATTCATTAATTCCATGACATGTGCCCACACTGATTATTATAAATATCGTTTAAAAAATGATATGTCCTCAAAATCCCGACTGGAAAAACTACACGGCGTGTATTAATAAATACACGACGTGTACTTTTTTTCAAAATAAAACTACACATCATGTTATCATTGATATAGGGAGTGTACTTGTTTTACTTTATTCTTCCTCAAACATTATAATGATTTAGGCTTCCTTGAATAATTATTAAACCATGTATGAGAATAATCTTTATTCTATTAGAGATACTTGAATACACTTAGTGTGTGGCCCTCTAGGCCTCTTGCTCATTGGTATTAATAGGGATTGCCTAAAGTACAATATTACTGTCTAGCAATGGGTCAAGGCACCCAATAGAAAGAATTTGATGCTGCATTGACATATCACCTCATATTAATGCTTACTGTGTAATTTAATCACTTTGTCTCAATATCTAATCAAGAAGATTTCATGGCAGTATCATCAACCTATTTGCTTGATCTGCCGTTCTTTGAATAACTGAAATAAACTTGTCGTTTACACCATGTCCATGGAATTTAATGAGATATTACTATTTCAATAAAATTGATGAGATATAAACTTCCATAAATGGAAGGGACAAATCCTTCCTCGACTTATCCATTAACAACATGTCACTCGTGACGCACCCAACATACCATACTTCCCGCCAACTGTCTGCATGACAGTTTTCGTCATTAAATATAAGTACGCGAGTCAATACGTGAGTTAATGATGTTCTTCAGGTCTAAGGACCATTACACCCGCTCGTAGATAGCAATGTCTGATGACACCAAGAAATGCATAATTGCTATTAGAGGGTCTGTTCTCATAATCTCTCATCTTGGAGATTACCAAGTGCAAACTCCATGAGAGAGAGTCTCGTCTTCTTACGAGTACTCATATATGACGGTTTGTATACTATGTTTCCTATCATAGTATGTCATCCAACCGTAGAACATTATTGAAGAATATTGTTATAGTATTTCACGGTTCTCATCATAGCAGGGATCTACCATGACCTTATCAATGCAACAGATATTACATAAAATTATTATATTATAGTCATGCAGAACAATGAACAATATATAATAAGTGAAAATTCATGTAATCAAAGTAAAAAATAGTTGGTTCTCAAGACACCAATCCTTACAAACTCACACATGTACTAGATCCAACTACCTACGACTTTTAGTCCGCTAGACCTCACATGATGATCATGTTTCTGCTGAGTCAAGTATTTAGTCAAGGGGACTGCCACATTGTCTTTCGTGGAAATACTGCTCACTGCAACTTCACTGCTCTGAGAAAAATACCCCAAGAGATGATACTTCTGAAGTATGTTCCTTGTCTGCTGATGTGACCTTGTCTCTTTTGCAAGTTCCACCGCTGTAGTATTATCACAGTAGAGTGTGATGGGATCTTTACTACTCGGTACTACATCCAGCTCTTGGACGAAGCGTACCATCGATACTACTTCTTTAGCTACCTCAGAAGCTACGATATACTTGGACTCCACTGTATAATCTGCCACCACACATTGCTTTGAGCTCTTCCAGCTCACTGCACCTCCATTCAAACTGAATATGTATCCATTATATGACTTCATGTCATCTTGATTAGTTCGGAAACTAGCATCTACATGTCCTCTGATGACTAGTTCCTCATCTCCTCTATAAAACGGGGACATATCCTTAGTAAGCCTCAGATACTTAATAATATTTTTGACTGCCATCCAATGGTAGTCTCTTGGATCAGCTTGATATTTTCCTACCGCACTTAATGTGTAAGAAACATCTAGCCTCGTACATAATATATCATACATAACTGACCCAATCGCGGATGTGTATGTGATCCTTGCCATTCTCTTTCTTTCCTCATGTGTTTGAGGACACATTTTCTTGGAAAGATAAATGCCACTTGACACTGCAAACATTCCCGTCTTGGACTGAACCATACTGAATCTCTTCAGTATCTTGTCAATGTATGAACTTTGACACATGCCAAACATTCTCTTAGATCTATCACGATGGTTCTTGATCCCAATAATATATGCTGCCTCACCCAAGTCTTTCATGGAGAATCATTTATACAACCATTCCTTAACTGACTATAATATAGGTACTTCGTTTCCAATTAGTAATATGTCATCAACATATACTATTAAGAAAACGACTACACTTCCACTAAAACTCTTGTAGACACAAGGCTCACATTCATTATTAACAAATCCAAATTCCATTATAGCGTCATCAAAATAAATTTTCCATGACCTTTATTCTTGCCTTAATCCATAAATGGATTTCTGCAACTCTCATACCTTGTTGGAATCCTTTGGAGTCACAAACCCTTCAGGTTATGTCATGTAGACATCTTCTTGGAGGTTCCCGTTAACGAATTTTGTTTTGACATCCATTTTCTTTATTTCAAGGTCATGGTAAGTGGCAATGGCCAATAGGATTCTGATGGATTTCAGCATCGCAACCGGTGAAAAAGTTTCATCGTAGTCAATTCCTTGATTTTGTCTAAATTATTTTGCAACCAGCTGTGCCTTATAGGTGCTGACTTGCCCCTCTATGTCCAGTTTCTTCTTTATACCCATTTATTACCAATAGGAATTACATCAACAAGAGGATCTACCAAAATACAGACTTGGTTTTGGTACATGGAATCCATTTTAGAATTCATGGATTCTTTCCATTTGGAAACGTCTATGCCTTCAACTTCTTCCTTGTAGGTAAGAGGATCATCATTGTTAACCAATAATGAGTCACCATCCTTGGTGACAAGAAAACCATATCGTTCTGGTTCTGTCACCTCTCTCGTGCTCCTATACAGTTCTTGTGTCTCTAGAACTGATTGTTCTTCCTTACGGCTTTATGGAATCTGTTCTTGTACCAACTTATGTGTATCTTGAGCCTCAACTTCATCAAAGTCTATCTCACTCCCAATATCTCTTTTAGAGATGTGCTCCCTCTCAAGGAATATGGAATGTCTTGCCACTGTAACCATTTTGTCTGAGGGGTTGTATAGGTAATATCCCCTTGTTTCCTTGGGATATCCTATAAAGATATACTCTGTGCCTCGGGGTGCAAGTCTGTTACCTGAAGAGGCCTTAACAAATGCTTCGCTACCCCACACATGTAAATTCGATAACATGGCTTTGCGTCTACTCCATAACTCGTATGGAATACAATTTATCAATTTAGTTGGTACTTGGTTAAGTATGTTTTCTTCTGTTTGTAATGCATATCCCAAAAAGGATAATGAAAGACTCATATGACTCATCATTGATCTCACCATGTCCAACAGGGTGTGGTTCCTCCTTTCACTTACAACATTACATTGAGGTTTATAAGGAGGACTGAGTTGAGATAGAATCCCAAACTCCCATAAGAAATCAATGATGTCCAGATTAATATATTCTCTTCCTCTATCTAAGAATATTTTCTTAATCTTTTTACCAAGATGGTTCTCAAATTCATTCTTGTATTCTTTTAACCGATCAAAATAATCTGACTTATACTTCATTAAGTATATATATCGATATCTACTAAAATAAACAGTAAAAGTTATAAAGTACGAGAACCCATCCCTTGCTTCAACTAGAAATGGTCCACACACATCTGTGTGAACTAATTCTATAATCTCTTTAGCTCGTTCACCTTTCCCACTAAATGGGGATTTGGTTATTTTTCCTTGTATACATGCATGACATACACCAAGTGGTTTTAGTTTGAAAGAATCTAAATACCCATCTTGATGTAATTTTGTCAAACATTTCTCATTGACATAACCTAGATGGTGATGCCAATGTTGGGTGTGATATGAGTCATGTGAATTTACTTTTTCATCGATTTCCATTACTTGGTTTGTGTAGTCTAACACATAAAGGTCGTTATATAAATGTGCCTTACCAAAAAAATGCTATCATTATAAAAGTAGAAACATCCACTTACAAAATTAAAGATGAATCCATCAGTATCTAATCTGGATACTAAAATAATGTTTTTGGATACAGAAGGAACATAATAACAACCCTTTAACACTAAGATCATTCTAGTTGGCAACAAGAGGTGGTAGTCCCTGATTGCTACAATAACAAGTCTGGCTCTATTGGATGCTTATAGATCTACCTCCCCTCAATCAATATTCTTGAATCTACTTGGTTCCTATATTTGGATACATATGTGAGAACCAAAAGATATATATAATACCCAATTTTTAGAAATAGATAGATTGCATTCGATGACAAACACAACTGAAGCTTCCCCTTTCTTCCTTGTCTGGGTGTAGTTTTTCTTTCAGTGGTCCTTCTTGCCATAGGCAAAATAAACAGAATCCTATTCCCTTTCCTCCCCTTTGATCTTCATTTTCTTGGAAGTACTTGAAGAATATTTAGTCTTAAATCTCTTCGCCTTACATTTCCTTTTATTCACCGTAAGGATAGAAGGGTTTCCACACTTCATGTCATTATCCACATGGTGAATAAGGATATGAAGATCAGACAGAGTCTTCTCAATGTTGTTCATGTTGATGTTCACAACAAAGTTTTATAATCTCTGGGGGAGTGATGTAAGAATGAGATCAGTACCCAGATCTTTAGGGAGTTTAAACCCTAGAACCTCCAAGCGCTCAATGTAGCCAATGAGCTTGACTACATGAGGTCCGGCTGGGGCACCCTCTCTAAGATTCCTATGAAATAGATCCATGGAGATCTCAAACCTTTCTTATCTTGCTTTTTCCTGGTATAGACCACATAGGTGCTCGATCATGCTATAGGCATCCATGTCTTCATGAGAATTCATGAGCTCACTAGACATTTATGAGAGCATCAAACATTGAACATTGAGTGCATCGCTCAAATTTTAATCATAGATCAGGAAATCTTCATCACTCACCCCTTGGGCAGGAGGATCAGTAATTGAGGACTCCAGAACGTAAAACATTCGTTCATGGCGTAGGATAACCCAAAGGCACCTAAACTATTCTTGAATGTTACTGCCGATGAGGATATTGTCTTTATCTAGAATTGGTCGTAGAGAAAATGTGGTTGACGAGTTTGTAATTTCGATTCTACAATTTAAAAGAGTAGATTTATCAGTACATTCTTGATTACATTTTTATCAGAAATAATAAATAAATTTATTAATGCTCCGACTATTTTATCAAGTCCAAATGTCCCTCACCATTTAACGTGTAATATTGAGTTACTTTGACATTCTAGTGGAAAGGATCCATATTCCCCTTTGTATAACCCCAACAAGGGTTGGTCAGGATATTTGAGGGTATTTAGGTAGGCAGGTCTTTGCCAAATGTGAGCTAACAGTTCCTTGATCTGTTTAGTGGACTCCCCAATCCTAAAATCCTGACTTGGATTTCCTCAACTCTTGCCTCCAATATTACATCAAGTCTAGAAAGGGATACTCCTCTTGAGGTAATATGGTTAAGTCAACCTGAAACCTTTTATATGGGCTTCCTTTATAAAAGTAAGTGTCCCAATAAGGGTTGGTCAACCACATAGTTTTATTGAGTCTTTCCGTTAATCAAGTAACGGAAGGCTTGGCCTGACTT
This sequence comes from Viscum album, assembly GCA_963277665.1. NCBI lineage: Eukaryota > Viridiplantae > Streptophyta > Magnoliopsida > Santalales > Viscaceae > Viscum > Viscum album. Next base: position 458,121,824 of record OY728132.1, on the reverse strand, counting down.
AATATGGTATTTGAGGGATTTTAATCTTTATGTGTAGTTTTTCATTATCACATTCTTGTTAATATTAAGTGATGCTTTCTTAAGTGATCAACCATGTTCTGATAATTTTTATGCATAGCCCAGTTTCTATTTTATTCCATATTTTCATTCTTGTTTATTTCATTAATTATGTGATTGAGACAACATATACATAATAAATAAACCATGCAATCAGACAGAAATAAAATAAGATGGCATGATCATGATCTTCAATTGGTTAGCTTATCTAGCAGTTTGATAAGCTAACCTGGCCTAGGGAAAAACACCTTGAACTGATGGTTCATGATTTGCAGCTACCACCTGTCCACCTTTGTATCTTCTTGGGTTGGTTTCACCTCATCTTCGGGTTTTGAACCCTCTCCTCCAGCTTGGGAGATCCTCTATTACGTGGGGTTTAAATTAAAGAAATCATGGGCACGCATTCCATACATTTTATTGGAAGAAGGATTGCTGGCCAACAAATTTAAATTAAACCAATTTAAATGAAACCAAACATAGATAAAAAGGGTCTTTGGTCTATCTCATGAACATCCATATCATGGAATGACATTTACGAAAAATTAAAATTAAAATTCTTTTAATCATTCTATTGTTTAAGATAAGTCGGGCGTGAAATTAATTAATTATGATATTATAATTAATCAATTATTTATCTTAAATTGCTTTATGAATTTCCTTGAGATTCTTCTCATACATATTCTTTGTACGGTGTCTTTGTACATTTGGAGGAAAAATAGTAAAATTCCATTTTTGGAAAGTACACAGTGTGTAGTTTATATTTACACGGCGTGTATTTCTTTCACCTTTTATCCAAAGTACACGCTGGGGTCTTTGGCGTGTTTTTTGTACATTGGAAATTTTTGAGTACACATCATGTAGATAAATTATACACGGCGTGTACATCCTTGTTATGCGGTAACTGGCCTAGAGAACCCGTGTACGTGGTATGTGGCTTCTCCTTTGTACATGGTTTCACTTGGGTCAGATCGGACTACACAACAAGTTTCTCCAACATACACGATGTGTATTCTAGTTCCCACGTGCCATTTAATTTTGGTCAACATTGGGTGTAAAATGCTTAGGTGTAATCAATTCACACGACATGGTTTTGCGGACCAGTACTAGTTTATTGAACCTAAGTACACGGCGTGTAGTTTTCATTACATGCCATGTATTTTAGTGTTGTATAGATTGAAAGAGAGGTTCCTCCGGATGAGATCCTCATTTTTATTTAAACCAAAATTAAAATTAAAAGGTTGTTTTTGTAATATGAATGGATAAACAAAAGATGAAGAACAGATCTCGATTATTCAGATTTATAGAACCATTTATTTCGAATTGAATCAAATATAAATGCATAATTTATCAATGTAAATTAAATAACTATAATCAATGTTGTAACCTCACTCTGATACCATTTGATGGTTCCGGGAACAGTGGAAGCACATGGGTGGATGTACCCACTTTGATTTTTTTCATTAAGAATTATCAATCTAGGATCAATACGACGATAAACGCCAGTCTCCACGGATCGAATCACAAGAATTGATAATGAAAAGGAAAGTCATGTAACCACAAAGTATGATAATTATAGGCTGATTATAATTAATTAAATCAATTGAAAAGAAATACCTTTTGGGTTTTCATTCATCATTTCAATTATTGACCACGTTTCGATGCGATTCATCATTGCGTCACAGAAGCCAAGTGTAGACTTCCTCTAGTAGGGATCCACACGTGTACCTCGTTTCTCGGGATGTCACCAAAGGAGTCCTCCGGGTGCTGGCATGGAGAAACCTTTTTCTGCATGGTATTCCTTAGATCATCTTGATCTAATGGAAGAGGATATCTCTCGGTCTTGAGAGAGTTATCAGAGGAAGAGGTTCTTTCAGACTTGAATGAATTCTCCAAAATTTTTGTGCACAACGATTCTCTTGTGTACGGAAAAGAGTTGGGGTTGTGAGGATATATATAATCAAGTTTGAGGATGTAGAGTTATGATAATAAATAAACGTGTTACGAGTTTTATTTATTTCATTACCTCCCTTTTGAAAACCCCATGTCGAGTCATTAATTACTTGACATGTACCCATACTGATTATAATAAATATCATTTAATAAAATGATATTTCCTCAAAATCCTGACTGGAAAAACTACACAATGTGTATTAATAAATACACGGCGTGTACTTGTTTTTCATTGAAAACTACACGTCATGTACATTCAATGTACACAATGTGTATATATTGTTTTCATTTATTCATTTTCTTTCCAAAATGAAAACTACACGGTGTTTAAATTTAATAATACACGATGTGTACTTGTTTTAAAATGAAAACTACACACCGTGTTATCATTGATACACAACATGTACTTGTTTTTTTATTCTTCCTCCAACATTAAAACAATTTAGTCTTACTTTAATAATTATTAAACTACATATGGGAATAATCTTTATTCTACTTGAGATACTTGAATACACTTAGTGTGTGACCCTCTAGGCCTCTTTCTTTTTGTCATTAGGCAGGCTTGCCTAAAGTCCAAGATTACTGTCTAGCAATGGGTCAAGGCACCCAAGAGAAAGAAGTTGATGCCGCATTGACGTATCACCTCATATGAACGCTTACTATGTAATTTAATCCCTTTGTCTCGATATCTCATCAAGGAGGTTTTACGGAAGTGTCATAAACCTATATGCTTGATCCGTCGTTCTTTGACTACCTGAAATAAACTCATCGTTTACACCATTGCCATGAAATTTAATGTGGCAGTTCTATTTCAATAAAAGGGCTGAGATATCAATATCCATAAATGGAAGGGAAAAATCCTTCATCAACTTATCCATTAACAACATGTCACTCGTGATACACCCAACGTACCCTACTTCCTGCCAACTGTCTACATGATGGTTTTCATCAGTAAATCTATGTACACAAGTCATGACATGAGTTAATGATAATATTATAGTCTAAGTACCATTACTCACGCTCGTAGATAGAAATGTCTGATGACACCAATACATGCGGAATTACTACTGGCGAGTCTGTTCTCATAATCTCCCATCTTGGAGATTACCAAGTGCGAACTCCATGAGAGTGAGTCTCGTCTTCTTACGAGTACTCGCACATAACGGTCTGTATAATATGTGTCCTATCATAGTATGTAAACCAAACATAGAACTTTATTTAAGAATATTGTTATAGCATTTCAAGCTTCTCATCATAGCAGGGATCTTCCATGACCTTATCAATGCAACAAATATTCCAGGACATTATTATATTATATTCTTGCAGAACAGTGAACAATATATAATAAGTGAACATTCATGTAATCAAAGTACAAAATAGTTGGTTCTTAGGACACCAACCCTTATAGAAGTTTCACGTCGCAAAAAATATTATTTTCAACGGGCCTGTCTCATATAATATTTTTTACGAGGAAATTTTCTACAATGGGCTATTTGCGACGGGACCCCGTTGCTAAAGCTTATTTGGATGGGATCCTATCACAAATAACCCATCACAAATAAATATTATTCTAGTAGTGGATCCTAAGATTTGAAATCAAAGTGATTTTATGATAATCTGGTTATTATTCATTGTTATTTTATATGTGAAATGGCTAATAAATTATTTTCATTTTATTCCATCATTAAAAATAATATATCACGATTTTAAGTGTTGTTTTGGACCCTTCATAAAACAAGTGATGTCCATTTATGACTATAAGAATGGAACTATGGCCACCCATGGGGTATTCCAATTCATTATAATTGTAACTATGTGGTTTAAATGGGGAAAGAGGGGGATTAAGAGCCTATCCAGGTTTGTCTTGTTTCTTAAATTATTAGCAAGAAGTATGGGTTTGTTTGTATTATCTTTGAAACTAAGTGTTTTATGACATGATAAAATTAGGAATTGGTAAATTATTAAAAATTGTATGTTTAATTCATTAATTTTTATATAAAAAAATTAACAATTTTTCTATAAAAATAAATGATGGAAGTGATTAATTGTGTAGTTAGGGTAAATGTGTATAGTATGTTAGAACATGGTGAATAATCAATATAGAAAAGGATAACGTTGTTATATTAGTTTTTTAAAATTTCCAATATTATGAAACATGGGAATTATAAATGGTGGTATGTGTTTTACAATTAAAATGATGCTCCTCCTCTTTATGTTGGTTCTATAATAACACTATGAGAACAACTGATGTGTATTCATGGTTTAGATGTTGGGAAAATGATTCGTGCACTAATTTCATTTGAAATTATTTGTATACATGGACTGGTTATCCTTGATACATATATTAAAATAGGATATAAAGAAATTTTTATAAATTAATGTGTATATCCTTTATGAAATATGTTTCAGATGATCAGCATTGTATAAAGTAGGTTGGTTAGCTTGGATATCATTATGGAAGCTAGGGGACAAAAAGGATAATAGATATCTATAAATTCATAAAATCTATTTTTTGTTATTTTCATCTCTATTATTTCGTTATACAACTACAAACATGTTTTTTAGACTATATCTTTCTTTAGACATCATTGGTTGTGACCTACTGAGTTGTAATTACACCCCGCCTGAAATCATGGTTGGTACATGAGTATACTTCTTGGGTTGTGGTCTATAAAATAGAAATGGACCTCTGATATATTGAATATATATAAATTTTGTTATATATATTTGATGATGATATCAGGCACAATTTTTGGAACCATTTATGTAATTTTCAACTGTCTCTACATTTTGGATTTCCTTTGGACACATTGGACTATCTTGGAAGGAGAATGATTTCATTATAGGATTGTGGGAACTTACCTATTTTTGGTAATTGGTTATGTAATGTGTGGTTGTGGGTTGATGTTATTTCTTTTTTCAAATTTTTTTACTCTAAGAGAGAGTTTATGTTCTCCTCATGTTCCATAGTTGACCCTCACTAAAAGTTAGGAACCTCTAAAATGTGGGGAGGAATGCTTGAGTTCATGTGGAAAACCGATTCAACTACTATTATGGAATGAACTAGGATAAATTTTACATTATTCTTCAAAAAGCAAAGTATTACTGTCATCATTTTTTCAATTATATACATTATATGGATTATACCTCTAACCTCAGGGTATTAGATATTATTAGGAACGTATTCTAAACCCATGAGTTAACCCTAATGAATTCATAAACCATCCATTATAGAGGTTATAAAAAATTATTTTGAGATAATTTTAAGATCTAGAATGATATTCCCCATCTCACACTCTAATGGGTAATTATCCATAATATTATACTAAATAAAACTTCATTCTCTATTTTACCAAATTAGAATAATTAATTACTGCCCACTAGGATTTAGAACAGTTGTACGATCAGTATTGACAATAATATATTAAATCAGGTGAACTAGAAGGACCATATTTCAATCCCTTCTCTATACTAGTCATTAGAGAGACTAATTTAAAAAAATAAGTATTTTCATAATTTTTTTGTGTATTTTCATGTTTTAACAGATTTATAGCATTAGGATAAAACTACATTATGATTTCTATTTTTTATATTTTCATACCAATGGATACCCTTTGGGTTATGAAATAACCCTAGTACCATTCAATGTTCTATGGTATGTATATTTTAAAAATTAATTGAGAGATTCATTGAGGTAATTATTGATGATTTTACCATTTATAGAGCCTACTTTTTCACCAATATGGAAACTCCAAAAACTGTTCTAAAGACATTCATTGGAAAAAACTTGGTCTCTTATTTTGAAAAATGTCAAATCATGGTGTGAAATGGGAATATTCTAGGACATATAATTTCAAAGGATGTAATTAAAATGGATCAGGAAAAATTTAAAAAAATTTCACACTACCTTACCTGACTATTGTTAGACACATTAGATCATTTTATGCCATGTTGGAATTTATAGGATTATGATTAATTATATTTGGGAAATTATTTTTCCCACGAATTATATGATGAAAAGGGAAACTTATTTTTTGTTTTATGATTCATATATTATATATTTTAAGAAACATATAGGTAGATTAACCAAATCCCCTATAATATATACACCTGACAAAAAGACTCATATTTAATTCTAGTGTGATTATTCCAAAAATATTGTTGGAGTGGTGTTGTCCTAAAAATATGTTGAGAACACACATGTGATATACTACACATCTTATTACTTGGAAACAAACCAATTCCACTATACAACCAAATAGAAGTATTTTTTGTAAATTATTATTTTTTAGATAAAATTTTACAATATAGGATATGATATAAAGTGATTATATTTTATTACCCTATAGTATATAGTTATTTGATCAAGAAAGATACAGAAAAAATGAGGTTAATAGGATTGATTTATTAACGTAATTTGGTTTATAGAAAAGGTATATAAAGTGAAATGAAAATGTTTTTATAGACAACATGATAATTTTTACCCACACTACTAAGATATAAACACCAATTGAGAGATTAAGAGGATTTTGGGTATGATAGGGGACAAAACAAATGTGCTCGAGTAAGAAGTTAAATGATATATTATTTGTATAAAAATTATGAAAAATCATGCTTACATATTTCACCATACCTGAATATTTATAAAAATAACTTTCACTTTTTTATTTAGCTAAATCGTAAAGTCAATTAGGTTGTAAATAGAGTGAAAAGGAATTATAGGAAGGATAAATAGAAAAAGAAACTGCAAATGATGAAAATATATGAGCTACGAAGGGAATTATATGGGAACTCCTAGATTTATATGGAGAAATATATATTTTCCCAAGATAGGCTCATCTAGAAAAGAGTCATCCAAGTTGGATTTAAATTTTTGTTAGTTTACTCAAGGTTGATTCCCCTGAGTTGTAAAATTCATTCTAAGTGGACTTAACTATTTATAATAACTATTTCATTTTTAATTATTATAGTAAAAATCAAAGGGGATAAATCTTGGAACCCCTTTAAAATGAATGGATAATATTTGAATAAATTTTATGATGAATTTTTAAGGAATAAATAGAGGAGTCTAAACTTGTCCTTACAATATATGTTGAAGAAACCCTAGATTACCTCTTTAAATTATATATTTCTAGGAACCTATTTATCTTACGTTGGTTATTAATTATAATTCATGATGAAATTAATCATAAAAAGGTCCTAGGATATGTGTGGTGGAGATGAAAAGTATATTAGGATGTAAATACTTTCAATGATTTTATTTTTCTATTTTTAATTATTTTCTATCCAAAAAGAGAATAAATCAATCAGAGAAAAAATGATTTTATACAATCAATTTTTGAAAATCTACATGTTACTTTATTCTATTTTAGGTTTTTTATAATGTTTTTTATAGGAAAATATCAACATAAATACTTCCCTTTCTTGAAATAAGATTCATTTTATAGTGGATATATTTTATTAGTTAAAAAAATTATTAGAAATTGATAATTGGTGATTGAGTGTTTATTAATGATTTCATGGATAATTTGTTCATTAGAATTGAGAAAATTCTTATTATTAAAAAACAACTTAGTTGATCTAAAATAGTAGAATTAAGAAACATGACCAGTGAAATTTATCCTATGTAACCTATTATAATGGCCCAGACCTCCCACGTCTATTACATTATGAAAATATTATGTGGGAAGTTTTCTGGGAGATCTTGGTAACTCATTTCAATAGTTTTCAAAAATTATAATTTCACAACAGTGACTCAAAACGGTGTTCTAAAATGGTGATTTATAATAGTAGCTTATAATGGTGTGTCTTAATGGTGAGTTAGTACCAATGAGTTAGAATGGTGACTCCCACTAGTGACTCGCACCGGCAGCTCACACTGGGGACTCATTATGGTGACACATGATGCTAGCAAACCCAATGGTAGCTCGTCCAATGGTGATTCGGGACTGGTGGGTCATAATGGGGACTTTCACTAGTGATTCACAATAGTGAGTCACATTTTTGGCTCAAAATAGTGAATCACATTGGTCACTCACACCAGTGACTCGCCTAATAGTGATTCATTTCCAACAATTTTTTATTTTTCTTGTTTCTTATAGTTTCACTCCATTAACATTTTATTTCAAGTAAAATGAGTTTAAAACATTATTTAATGGTTTTTTTGAGAAGTTTTGAATCATATATATCTTAAAAAACCTGAATCTTATTTTGACATCCAACCCACATGGTCTTGGTCAAGATCTACCATTAATGGAATTTAAAATCATTTGAATCATGGATTTAGGATCTGATGTTTCTAAATATGAAATATTATCTTCCTTGTGCATTTCCCTTTCTCTTGAAGAGGTTCCTAAAACCATTCTTCCCCAAGTATTCATGTTTTTTCAATTACTTTTTGATCTATTTTTCCTTGATGGATTTTCCTGATCTATGCATTCCCCTTATGTTGGCATAATTTTGAAGTGCTAATCATTTATTCTTGGAGGTAGGGATCCCATCATCTCTCTTTTATTTGTGTATCATTCAGGGTGGGTGTATGAAAGTCTCCTTTGTGAAGATAGTAGAATTCCAAATTAATAAGCATAGTTTAATCACTTTAAGATCAACATGTAGTGATAGGAAAGTGAAGAATTGTCATACTATTTTCTTCTTATATCGATCAATGTTGTGAATTGTATAGGCTATACCCCTATAGAAAATCATGTTCATTGGTGTTCCTTGTTTTTTCATGTGTGATGGCTTGTGAATTATTATTTTTGGTCTTCTATTTAATAACTCTATATGTGTGTTTTAAATTAATTAACCTTGTATATTCTATTCAATAAATGAATTCCCTAGGATCTAACTTGTTTTATGATAACCCCTATGTTAATGAGTGGAATTAAATAAAGTATTCCTTATTAAATTTGAAAAATTTGACTTGTGTGATTTATATGGTGTTGCGATTGTGGGAATGGTTTTTTGATGAGATTTGGTTTGGGTGGTGAAATGGAATCTCTAGTTCAGAGATTGTTTGATTATGGAATGGAGGGATGTTTCCTACAACAAGGTTGTCATCGAGATGGGTGGTTATGTGTTTCCTGGTGTGGCTATGAGTTAAAAGTTTTCTCTATTTATAGGATGGATTTGGAAGAATGACATTGACGAATGATTATCCCTATAGATGGTGTGGTTAATTATCTTGGGGTTTCTTAATGAGTAACTTGGAGAAAGATTCACCATCTTTCTTAGGACTGATGTATATTATGTCATGAATGGGTGTTAAATAGATAGTAAATGTGAATTTGGTTAATTTACTATGGTTCTAATTCCTTTGTATGACTTCTTTAGGCATCTTGTTTTCAACATTGTTACTTATTTTCCCATTTAATGACAGAAAAAATAAATACATAAAAATGTTGAGATGGAATCAATTTTTTTTGGTAAATGGTAATGTGTTTTTAAATGATATGATATACAATAGGTTTCATAGTTAACTATTGCTAAAGCTAAATAATGAAATTAATGGGTGATGAGAGAAATGGATTTGTGAAGCTGCTTTAATTTTATTAACTTCTAAAGTGACCTTTTCTAATACTAATTGTGGTATAGGTTTTTTTTGAATCACATAGGTTGGGAATGAGTGATTTATACTCTATATATATACATACACTGTATGTTCTTATGATTTCTATATACACCCCACCCAAGATGAGAACCATGTGCCAAAATCACCTATCATCACATGGGAGGGTGTCTTTACCAAAAATCCTAGTGGAAGGATGGGTATTTGGACACCCAATCTTCTCTAATCCCTATTTTAGGAAGTGATATCCCAAGACTCTTCCGGTAGGTGTTGGTTTGTGAAGCTGATGTGTGTTCGAGAGAGTTGGGTTTTTTCAGGTGTCTTGAAGATGAGATGTGTTGATCTTTACCATGTGTTTTCTATAAGAGATATTGTATGTGTCCCAGGGGACTATGAACATGATGATTTTGTGAATCCTAAGTGTGTGTGTGTGGGATTTAATGAGTTTTATTTTCCCAAGTGACATGACAAGTTGTGAGGCCAATGTGTATGTTTGGCGGCTGTGACATGGTACTTTTGGAAGATATGGGATAACCATGATATTTTTCATTAGGGTGTGAGATCGGCTAATTAGGGGGAAATTGTTGTGAGGTACCCTATTACTAATATGATCACTACATTACTTTACATTACATATGATATTTGGTGAGTGTTCCCCTGTGGAGTGGTCTGGTTTGTATGCCTTGTTATGTGTTGTTGGTTCTGTTGTTTTCTCATTGTAGTATTAGTATGTTTCTCTGAATTGTGAAATAGAGACATTGGTTTTCCCTACAGAGTATACTTGTATGCACACCCTATGAATATAAAATTGTTTTCAGGTTTTTAGAGGGATTATGTGGATTGTTCTAGACTTTACTAGGTCAGACATTGGGATAGTTTCTATATCACTACTTAGCTTTACTTTTGGTACGTACCTTGGAGTTTTATTTCATGTTCAATAAGTTTATTTTTTAAAAATTCATGTGGAATGAATTTTGGATTTATTATATATATATATATATTGGAGTTTTTTAGGTTTATACATCTTATTTTCCGATCGTATTTTCTTATAATTGGAAATGAAACCTATATTGTGAGGTCTTTTTACCCTTGGTGCTAGTCACCACCCTTGGTCCAACAAGAGGTGGGACTCAGTGGGTCACTCTATATCTTCTGTTATTTCAATATTACGAGGGAATTCTATGGCGGGAGGGTCATGATAGAATGATATCAAAGGGGAGGTTGAGAGAGATGATAGATTTTGTTGCTATGAATATTGAGGATTTAATGGGTTGGTAGGGAAGTAGTGTCAGATAATCATGGTGTGTGACGTTGGCTAGGGAAGAATTGCTAAGACATGGGATTTTAGGGCACCCTGTGATCTGATGCAAGGACTCTGAGCCTATTGCACAACCATGTAAGGACACACCATTTTTAGGGTAGAGATCATAGAAAAGATAAATTAATCATAATGAACTGTGTTCTTGTCTGAATTTGGTTGTTTTGGGGAATTTGAAATGTATAAGAAAACATGTTAAAATAAATCTTAAATGAAATTCCATCCTACTCAGGATTAGGAATTTTTTTTACCTTTTTTAACTATGGAACCCAGTCATTGTCTACGTCTATCATAGGAAGTTGAGGATCAATAGGCCGATCTGGTTGATCAATAGAGGGTTGATGCAATGGAGGATGATGACTAGTTGTAGAGAATGTTGAATTATTTCCATTGGTAGGCCTTAGGAATTTATGAGGGACGTGTTTCAGATGTAGATGTGGAGAGATATCACTAGGATCTTGAGATCACCATCATTTTGATGAAGGATCTGAAAGAGCATTGGGTTCATTAATTAATAAGCCAGATGTGAGGGGTAGCATGTTATTGGTGGACATTTTACTTGAGGGGAGTGGAAGGACACTGACATTTAGTTGGTAAATTTAATGAAGGAGTTTAGAGAAGAATTCCTTTCATAATCCTTAAATGATGAGAACATGAAAGAGTAACTCTCCATCCATAAGGGCAGTATATCACTACAAGATATGGAGATTAATTTCAAGGATCTCATTTTCTCTTCCCCAGATATATTTTTGGATGAGGAGTCTCACGTGAGATGACTAAAGGGGTCACTTTTTCCTTCTATCTAGTACGTTGTCACTCCCTTTACATTACATACATAATTGAAGTATCAGAAGAAGCTTGATATAATTGATCAGATGCACTTGCGAGGATTTATACCATGATTGGGGATACAATAGGGTTCTTCAAAAGGCTGGGTTACAGAAAGTAGGTATCCGGCACCAGGGCCTTTTTGGTATCGACCTGCAGGGAGATTACCTCATTTGTTCCAATTTTGAACTTTGGGTCACTGTGTCGTTACTATGGGCTTGGGGATGAAGTGTTTTTATTTAGGGGTTCACAGTGATCTTCATAACTAGCGGCCAGTGGCCATTCAATCTAAGTGTGGTGGAGGAGCATAGGCTCTGAACCATCCTTAGTAGCAGTTTCTAGCTAGGTCATTTCAGTGGCAGGGATGAAAGGATCATTCTCCACCATAGGTAGATGGAGCATCTAGAGGCAAAACTCAAGGTTTTCCTCAAGGACATTAACCTGGGTGTGATTGTGGAGGTGGTCATCATTGGAGGGGCATAGGAGATTGGTGTGGTTAGTTGAAAATTGTAGAAGCAATAGTTCCAGTATGATCATATATTTTTAGAGGTATGATCATCTTGTTTAGTACCATTTATTGTTATCTGTTTGATTTAGGAGATTCACACTCCTTTTTCACCCAATCTAGACCATTCCATGGGAATAGAAATAGAGAGGCTTCCCATGACTTGGGTGTTGATTATGCCAATCAAAGGTCAGAAAAACTTGTTTTATGTGTTCTAGGGATGTAAACTGATGACGTGACCACATCAATCCTATGGGTACCTCTTCTTTCTATATATGAAAGCATACAATGTCATTATCAACATCAACTGGTTGTAATATATTAATGTTGTTATCAACTACTTTGGGATGAGAGTCATGTTTTTAGATAATTCATGGTTAGCATGTCAGTTCCATCAGTGTGCGGAGCTATCAGGTGGGAAGTATGTACATGGAGCCTCTTCATTCCTTTTTGTCTGAACAGTTAGTCGAAACAGTAGATGTTGGGATGGTGGAGGTTCCAAGAGTCATTGGGGTGTTCTAGGATTTTTTTTGTTGACTCAATAAGGTTTTTATTATGACTTTTACATTCCTTCTTGTTTTTAAAATCACAAAAACCTTATCTTTAAGGAAAATTTCTTTTATAAAAAAATTTCTTTTATAAGGAAAATCTATTTTATAAGGAAAATCGCTTTTGTATGAAAATTTATTCTTATCATTTTTTCATTCATATTTTTTTCCTAAGTATAAAATTCGGATTTATTTCTGTTTTCTCGGATTTGTTGGAATCTTTGATATAAAGTATTCTATTTTAGGATCCGAATTCTGGATAATAACTGTAAGGAAGTTTCACTCCGAATTCCAGATTAGAACTGTAATAAAGTATCATTCCGAATTTCAGATACAAACTCTGATTAAGTTCTATTCCAAATTCAGGATACAAATCCTTATGAAGTTTGACATTGAATTTTCATTACGAATTCTAATGAAAAATTCTCATTACGAATTCTGATAATGAATTTTCATTAAGATTCATGATGACGAATTCTCATTACGAATTCTGATGATGAATTCTCATTCTGAATTCTGGATATGAATTCTCATTATGAATTCTTAAGATGAAATCTCATTACAAATTCTGATGATGAATTCCCATTACGAATTCTGATGAGGAATTCTCACTATGAATTCTGATAACGAATTCTCATTCTGAATTATCATTCCGAGCTCATCTATTAAACAGAACCTGATCATCTTTGTTCTATACACTCTGAATTTATTCAGACTCCGAATTTTCACTCTGAACATCCATTTTTCTTATGCCTTTATATTTTGTCTACTCATTATTATTTTCCTTACACTCCGAACTTTCTCTCTGAACCTTCACTCCGAATCTTTTGAGTTAGAATGTAAACGGTGTGGTACATTTTGTTACACTTGTTTTGTTATAATACTATGTCGTCTATTTTGTTATAAACTAACCGTTGACTAAGTGACACGTGTACAGGTCGCTCCGATTTTTAAGGAAAATATGACCGTTGGAAAGGAGGCCGACCTTACCTATAAATAAGAGCTCATTTGAAAGAGCTCAATGCTGAATTACTGAATTACTGAAAGGCTGACTGATCTTCGACTCATGTGATTACCTGGTGGAAGTGATTTTTAGAGAGAGAGGCTCTTATTAACTCTCAAAGCTTAGTGCGACTCCGAATGTTGGTGATTACATTCGAGGACTTCTAGGGATAGGAAGACAGAGGTGCCGACTACCTTGAAGTTCGAGGGCTTCCTTTCTGAGGAAGACAGAGGTTTCCAACTACCTTGAAGTTGAGGGCTTGCAGGGATAGCAAGACAGAGACACTCTGATATTCGTATCGAGGGCTTACCCTGGTGTGGGTAAGACAGACTTGCTTGAAAGTATAAATCAAGGGACCTTTATCCAAGGTTGTTGGATACCCTTCTCTTTGGGTTAAAAGACATATATCTTGTTACTTGTAGTTCTACTACTTTTTTATTTCCACTGCATTTTGTATTATAAGGAAAGTATAACTTTCTTATACTTCCTTACTTGTACTCTGTCTCATTTAGATTCTATACGCTTTAAGGTAGAATCTCATATTGTAATATTTTGTTAAGCTTCAATTTCTGGAACCTTATTTCCAGAATCTACTTTTGGAATCACTTTCCAAGTTTTCATTTGGTATTAGAGGTGTTGTGAATTTTCTTAAGTTTAACTTTGTTAAACTTAGTCCTTTCCTTTACTCAAGGAAAACATAGTTATTTGTAACTAACTTTAAAGGTTCCAAAGTAATTTTTAAAGTTTACAATTCACCCCCCCCCCCTCTTGTATATTGAGCATCTACATCACTATTTCGATCCTACAATTTTTATCAGAGTAGGTCTCTGAAATACTTATTCTCACGTATAAGTTTTTCTTGCTAACCTTGACATTCTGAACTATTCCATTCCGAACTTTGTTATTACAAATCTTTTCTACTATCAAGTTTGTGTGCCGAAGGTTATTTTAAGTATGGCAGGAATCAATATTGGTTCTATTGATAATCTAAATCCTACAATACCACCAATCTTTGATGGTAATGACTATGAGTACTGGAGAGATCGAATGAAGTCTTTTTTTATCAATACTGGAGTGGACAATTTTGTTATGCTTACTGGTGATTATAAAATTCCTGATAAGGAAGTTAGAACTTTTACTAACCAGGAAAAGCTAGAATATCAACTCAACTATAAGGTATGCAATAATCTACTTTGTTCAATGACCAGAAATATATATAGCCAAATTTCTTCTTGTGAAGCAGCTAATTGTATCCGGAAGAAGTTAGAAGTTACGAACTTTGGAAATTCTTAGGTGATTAAGACTAGGAGATCTTTTCTTAGAGCGGAATACCATGGATTCAACTTTCCTTATGGTGAACCAATCTGTAAAGTACAACAGAGATTTATGACAATCGTCAACAGCCTACAGTCTATGGGAGAGAAAGGTTTAGATGATGAAGCTCTTGTGGATAAGATAATTGATATGATGCCAAATGAGTGGGAATCCAAAAGAACTGAAATAGATGAGAACATGAAAGTCACCCAGATTTCTCTTGAGGAGCTTTTTGGAACACTTATCCAACATGACACCAGAATGAAGAGAGATGTTGACAACATCAAAAAGAAAAATGGAAATGGTACTGTTGCTTTTTCAACAACATCAAACCATATGAAAGCTAGGACTCCTGAGAGAGTAACCAGATCTAAGTCTAAGAAGATGGTAATTCAGTCGGATTCTAGTGAGAGTGAAATATCAGAAAATGAATTAGCATATCTTGCTCGAAGGATGAACAAGATAGCTGGGCAGAGAAATTTCCAATCCATGTATAAGAAAAAGGAAAAGTAAGATAAGAAAGATGGAGAAGTTACATGTTATGAATGCAAGAGAGATGGACATATTAGACCATATTTCCCTATGCTCAAAAAGAAAGAAAGGAAAGAAAGACATTCAGATAGGAACAGAAAGAAGTATTATAAAGCAAAAGATAAGAACGTTTTGAAAGCTAATGAAACCTGGAGTGCCAGTGGTGGTGACTCTTCAGATGAATCTTCTGATTATGAATCTTCAAGACAGAAGAATCTTGGTCTTATATCCAGATTACCTATTAATAATCATTGTTTTATGGATAAGGTACGAAATGATGAATCATTGAACAATGTTTCTTTAAATTCTAATAATAGTAAGTATTATAAATCTTTTGATGAAGAATCCTCTTCTAATGAAGAAAATACTTTACCTACTTATGAAGAAGTCTCTATGATTGCTGAACTTCTTGAAATTGAGAATTCTAAACTCAATAAAAAACTTGATAAGGCAAACTCTTGGAATTCTATTCATACAAAAGAGATATCAGATCTTTCTAAAGATCTTGATAAGAAACATGCTGATTTTGGAAGTATTTAAAAAAATCTTGAGGAAGTATGTTCTGAGAAGAACAAACTTTCTAAAGAATTATAAAAAGTAATTTCTAATAAAAATGTTTTCGAGCCTAGCTCTAGTTCTAAAACTAATGATTTTGAGGATAAAAACATGGTTGTAAAACTCAAGTCCGAAATTTTTTCCTTAATGAAGTGTTTATCAAACGTTACCCATGGTAAGGAAAACTTTGATAAAATGTATTCCCAAATATGACCTTTAAGAAATAAATCCAGATTTGGTTATACCCATGCAAAACTAATTTTCAGTAATAATTATTTTGTTCCCAAAAGTTCCCCATTTTTTACCAAGTGTCAATGTGGTGGTCATTGGGCAAATAATTGTTCCTTAAAAAAAATACAATCTCTAGGATTTCACAAAGCTTACTTTTCTAAGAGGATGTGGGTACCTAAAATTTTATTGTCTGGAAACCTCGGATCCAAACAAGTTTGGATTCCAAAAGTCTAAATTTCTTCTTGATTTCAGGAAAATAAAGAGAGTACCAGCAATAATACATGGTACATGGATAGTGGATGTTCCCGGCACATGACTGGTAACAAAAGCTATTTTGAAAAGATTATCAAAACGAAAGGAGGAAAGGTAATTTTTGGAGATAATGCTAAGGGTGAGATTGTTGGTATTGGTAATATTGTTTTTCTTGGTAAAATTTTGATTTCAAATGTTCTTTTTGTATAGGGTATTAAGAACAACCTTATTAGCATAAGTCAGTTATGTGATGAAGGTTACCTTGTGAATTTTAGGAATGATAAGTGCTTAGTTCACAATTCCAAGGAAGAATTTTTTCTCTCAGCCAATAGGCAAGAGATTGTTTACACCTTAAATTTAGAAGATCTTATAATCCAAGATTTACCTTTCCTTAGTGAAATGGAAGATCATTCCTGGTTATGGCATAGAATACTAGGTCACTGTAACATTAGGAACCTATGTAAACTCTCTAAGAAGAAACTAGTTAGGGATCTACCGGAGCTTACATTTGATTCTTCTAAAGTTTGTGATCCTTATCAATATGGTAAGCAACATAAAACTAGTTTTAAATCAATCAGTGTAGTCTCAAAAACTGATGCATTACAGTTAGTGCACATGGATCTTTTTGGTCCAACACAAACTGGAAGTATTGGAGGAAAATACTATGTGTTTGTTCTAGTTGATGATTACACTAGATTTACTTGGGTTTATTTTCTAGCAAAGAAATCTGAAGCTTTTTCTTATTTCAAAAGTTTTAGATCTCATGTTAAAAATGAGAAAATCCTTCCATTGAAAACTATTCATAGTGATCATGGAGGAGAATTTCAAAAATCTGATTTTGAAACTTTTTATAGTAAAAAAGGTATTACTCACAATTTTTCAGCACCCAGAACTCCTCAACAAAATGGTGTAGTTGAAAGAAGAAATAGAATTCTTCAAGATATAACTAGAACCATGTTGAGTGAATATTCTATAGCTAGACATTTCTGGGCTGAAGCTGTAACTACTGCTTGCTATACTATAAATCGAGTTTTTATTAGACCTTTTCTTAATAAAACTCCTTATGAGTTATAGAATGGTAGAAAACCTAGACTATCCTACTTCAAGGTTTTTGGTTGAAAAGTATTGATTTTGAATACTAAAGATAACTTACATAAATTTGCACCAAAATCTGATGAAGGAATTTTCTTAGGTTATTCCACAACATCTAAGGCTTATAGAGATTTTAATAAAAACACTTGTACTGTTGAAGAAACAGTACATGTAAAATTTGATTAGTCTGATCCTTTTGTTTTCAAACCATCCCAACCTACATCCTTGGATGTGTTTTCAAAAACTAATTATCAAACTTTGATAGAAGAACCTTCTGATAAAGATATTGTTCAAGAAGATATTCCGGAAACATTTACCCCAGAAGATTTTCTACCCTATGTTGATGAATAGGATTTTCAAAACCCAAATCAGGCATTTCGTAAGAATCATCCCAGTGATAGTATCATTGGTGATATAAATCAACCTGTAAGGACAAGAAGTTCCTTAAGAAATGAAGTAGAACATCTAGCATTTCTTTCCCAATTAGAACCTAAAAGCACTGATGAATCTTTAGGTGATGACGATTGGATTAAAGCCATGCAATATGAACTAAATGAATTCGAAAGGAATAAAGTCTGGACCTTGGTTGAAAGACCTAAGGAAACTTCTATTATTGGAGTAAAATGGGTTTTCAGAAATAAATGTGATGAAAATGGAATCATAGTAAGAAGTAAAGCCAGACTTGTTGCTAAAGGCTATAATCAACAAGAGGGAATAGACTATGAAGAAACCTATGCTCCAGTATCTAGACTTGAATCTATCCGTATTCTACTTGCCTTTGCAGCATTCTTTAATTTCAAACATTTCCAAATGAATGTAAAATGTTCTTTTCTTAAAGGTTATGTTCATGTGGAAGTTTTTGTTGAACAACCTCCTGGCTATGAAGATACAAAACATACTGATTATGTATTTAGACTTACCAAAGCTTTTTATGGACTTAAACAAGCCCCACGAGCATGGTATGATAGACTCACTGGATTTTTGCTTCAAAATAACTTTGTTAAGGGAAATGCAGATCCAACCCTTTTTATAAAGAAAGATAAGAAAAATGTTTTGATTGTTCAAATTTATGTTGGTGACATCATATTTGGTTCAACTCAGCAATCTTTGACCGACTCTTTTGCAAGTCTAATGAAATCTGAGTTTGAAATGAGTATGATGGGTGAGTTAACTTTTTTCCTTGGTTTTCAAATTTCTCAAAAACCAGAAGGATCCTACATATCTCAACATAAGTATATTAAAGATCTTCTTAAAAAGTATGGTTATGATAATACTATGATTATAAGTACTCCTATTGGTACCTCAAACTCTTTAGATCTTGATGAAGCTGGGAAACTAGTAGATCAAACATCTTTTAGAGGTATGATAGGAAGTCTACTATACTTAACAGCTAGTCGACCAGACTTAATGTTTTCAGTATGCTTATGTGCAAGATATCAATCCAATCCTTAGGAATCTCACTTAAGTCAGTAAAGATAATTTTTCGCTACCTTAAGGGAACCATGGATCTAGGATTATTTTACACTTCTGGAAATGATTTTATTCTAAAAAGCTTTTCTGATGCTGACTTTGATGGATGTAGGATGGATAGAAAAAGTAAATCCGGAACTTGTCATTTCTTAGGAGATTCATTAGTTTCATGGTCCTGCAAGAAGAAACATTCTGTAGCACTCTTCACTGCTGATGTTGAATATGTTTCAGCTGGAAGTTGTTGTGCTCAAGTGTTGTGGATGCAACACACACTCATAGACTATGGCTTGAGTTTTACTAAAACTCAAATTTTGTGTGATAACAGTAGTGCCATTTCCCTCAGTAAGAACCCTGCACATCAATCCCGTGCAAAACACATAGATATTAGGCATCACATTCTTAGGAATCACACACATAAAGGAGATATTATTCTTCAGTTTATCAGAACACAAGATCAACTAGATGATATTTTCACAAAATCTTTTCCTTCTGATAGATTTGAATATATTAAACAAAATATTGGAATGATAACCGTAAGGTAATCCTTCTTAATTAACTTTCTGTTTATAAATTCTCCTTACATCAATAAAATCCTTTTCATAGGGGGAGTACATTTGAATGATAGTTTAAAAAAGTTTTTCAAAAACTGTTTTCAAACATTTCGAAATTAAAATTATGGAATGGAATTTCCAGAACTAAAAATTTCCAGAATGGATATTTTCATATAGAAAAATTCTGGAATGGAAATATCTGGAATGGAAATTTTCATACTGGTATTTTCATAACGGGATTTTCATACCGAATCTTTCATAATAAGTTTTTCGTTTTCAAAATTTTGTAATGAAATTTTTGTACTGAGTTTTCCTTACTGAGTTTGTTTTTCGTAGTGAGTTTTCCGAATTTTGTCTTTTCATAATAATGTTTTTTTTAGTTTTCGTAAGAATATTACCCATTATGAATAGTCCTCCTAAGCCAATCCGAATGGAATGATTTCCTTACCCATATTTTTGTAGTCATACATTACTTGATGGAATTTTATTTTATTTTGTTTTCGGATTATAGTTTTCTTAAATCTTTGTTTTAATAAAAACCTCAAAAGATCAGATTCAAGAGAATTGGTTTTTGACCGTCAGATCTGATCTCAGCTTATCACAATCTTTTGATCAACCGTGGAAGTTGAACTGTTTTTTCATTGCCTATATAAAGGGGACCCCAAAAGGTTGTCCCACATTGGTTTTCAAGCTCAAGCTTCCCGAAGCTCTGCCTCTCTGTTTTAAAGTCGTTTCTAACCTCAGCTTTTTTCCGTTCCGAACTTCTCAGAGGTCTTCAAATACGAATGTCTATGGAAGCAGCTTCTCAAGACATGTCTTCTTCTAAGCCGATTTCAATGTGGTTAGTATATAGAGAGAGACTGGTTCATTCGGATTTCTTCACCAAGTACGATTTTCTTATTTCCAAGAATATCAAGCTAAATGGTTGGAAAGATGTTGCGGTGTCAAAACCTGGGAATCAAGATGAAGTGTATTCAGATTTTCTTATAGAGTTCTATGAAACATTATCCTTTCTTATGGAAGATGGAAAGGAGAAGCTGTCTTTTAAGTCTTATGGTAAGACTTATAAGATTTCTTATGCCAAGGCATCCAGATTGGTAGGGATGAATAATGAAGGAGAAGCTAAATTCATATCTCATGTGTTGCCGGATTCATAAGGTAGTTTCGACAAGGAAAAAGCATTAGAAACTCTCGGACTGGCAGATGACAAGGCTCCGAAGATTGCTAGTTTATCTACAAATTTCCAGATTCTGGAGTTATGGGTATAAGGTCTTATAGTACCGAGGAAGGGTTACAAAGATAGCTTAATAAAGAGTGAGATCTACATCCTAGATTTTCTGATAAATCTGAGGAAGTTTAATTTGATGAAGCACATTCTTATCACTCTTGAGAATTTGAAGAAAGTAAATCTGAGAGCTCAGATTATAATGTATCCAGCAATACTCTCGAAGTTGATAGTTCGGTGCCTTGAGTCTTTCAAGGAGGCTTGCAAGTCTAAGCCAAGAGTTTGCAAGATTATGCTGGTGAGTGATGGTACTCTTAAGAGGATGGATGTAGCTTTTGACAAGAAGAATGGTCAGTTTGTTGATTCTCCTACTCAAGAAGAAACAGTTCCGAATGTTTCTGATCTAGAATCCTCTAAGCCGGTAAGGAAGAGAAAGATGAAAGAAGTGGAAGTAGAAGTAGAGAATCACAAGTCTAAGGAAGTTCATTCCGTACCTCCAAAACCAAATAAGAAGAAAGCTTACCCAGATGAGGTTGTTGCTAAATAGAGGGAGATAAAAGAGAAGAGAGTGCAAGGGGATCCTCATTTTGGCTTGGACCCTACGGAGGTTAAGGCCTTGAAAGAAAAAAACTGCGGATTAGCTAGAAAAACAAGCAAAAGAAAAGAAACTTAAGAAGAAGATGTCTGAAGCAGAGGTAGCTCAGGCTTTGTTGAAATTCAATGAGATGGTTTCAGCAAATATTCATGTTCCAAGATCTTTTTCATTGCAATCTCTACCTGAGACTCTAGGAAGAAATTTCGTTGCTCCGGAAGAAGTGGTTTCCAAGACTGCTGAGGAAGTAGAGAAAGTTGAGCAAGTGGAAGAAGAAGAAGATGTTTTTGAAGGAAGTGGTGAAACCGGAGATGTGTTGAAGCAAGTAGATGATTATAAGGGGACACCGTCAGAACACTTATCACTCCGAACTTCAGAAGATGAATCCTCGAGGCTAGTTACTCCAGCAATGGAAGAAGGGAAAGGAGAAGAAGAAGTAGCTTATCATGGAGAGGATGAACAACTCCTACAAGATATTGCTCAAATGGAGAATATAGAGGTTGGTGCTCAGAAAGTTCCTGATGAGGAAGAAAATGTTTTCAAAGTTTCTGATTGTGAAAAGAGAACTCCGGAATAGGATTCTATTTTGAAAAAAGGCAAGGGAAAGAAAATTCTTGTTGATACTCCGAGCTCAGTAGTGGTGAAGAGAAAAGAAGTTGGTAGTTCTTCAAAGAGAAATATTGACATTATTAAAGAAGAAAATTCTCCAAGCAGAGTCTCAGATTCGGAGTCATCTTCATTGGGGCATGACTTTGTTGTTCAGTCTTTAAAGAAATTGGTGGGAACCATTCCGACCATCTCAAGTATTGACTCAAGATGTCAGATGCTCCCACATGCTTTAAATCAGAAATCAGACTCCGTATCTATGGTTATGAAAAAGTGTGTTGAAATAGAGGCTCAGTTCAAAACGTTCATTGTTGGCATTGAAGCCCATAGAAAATCTTGCAAGAGGATGACAAACTGGTCGAGTAATACTGTAGAAGAAATGAAGTTATTGGATGAATTTCAAGACAATGTTAAAGATTCTTTTGAGACTGAGGACAGGAAGATAAATGAGCTGACTTCTTCCTTTGAAGATAAGCTGATAGATGAAAAGAACTTTTGGATTCAAGAAGTCAGAGATCTGAATGGGAAGCTAAATTCTGTCTCTCAAAACTGGAAGTTTGAAAGGGATCATCGGATTGAGTTTCAAGAAAATATTAAGGCTTAGGAAGAAAATATTAAAGCCCAGTAATAAAAGCTTAAAGCTCAGGAAGAAAAAATTGAAGCTCAATCTGCAAGAATATTGGTCTTAGAGAAGCAAGCTGAAGAAGATCACAAAGACTTAAAGAAGATAAAGACTATTCTAAAGGGTCTCATGGAGAAGGAGAAAGATCCCAATAGACAGATCTGATCTCTTGTTGTACCTTAACTCTTTTGTTGTTGAAATTTTCAAACATAATGAAAAATTTGTTCTTGCTCGTTTCTTTTTGTTGTTACTACTAATATTTTAGGTACTTTTCTATATTTTCCATTCCCTTGTACTCCTTTTGAAAATCACAAAGGGGGAGAAGGAAAAGAACTCTAATGAAAGGGAAAAAGAAGCCTAACAAAGGGTGAGAATGAAAACAAACTCTAATAAGAGTTTATCTAATGAGGAGTTTTTCATTAAAGAAGACTTTATTATTTGTAATGGAGTGTCACTCCGGAAATCTAGAATACGATCCTTAGAGTTTCGAAGCCTAAGGGGGGGTTAGTTGTATTCATCAATATCCTTAAAACAAAGGGAGATAAGCCTTAATGTTTTTCTTTCTTCTTAGAATTTATTTTTCCAGGATGTTTGTGCTTTCCAAAAAGGGGGATATTGTTGAGTCAATAAGGTTTTCTTATGACTTTTACATTCCTTCTTGTTTTGAAAATCACAAACACCTTATCTTTAAAGAAAATTTGATTTTATAAGAAAAATTTATTTTATAAGGAAAATCACTTTTATTAGGAAAATTTCTTTTGTAAGAAAAGTTATTATTATCATATTTTCATTCATATTTTTTTCCTAAGTATTAAATTCGGATTTATTCTTGTTTTCTCATATTTGTTTGAAACTTTGATATAAAGTATTCTGTTTTAGGATCCGAATTATAGATAATAACTGTAAGGAAGTTTCACTCCGAATTCCAGATGAGAACTATAATAAAGTATCATTCTGAATTTTGGATACAAACTCTGTTTAAGTTTTATTACAGATTTAGGATACGAATCCTTATGAGGTTCGACATTGAATTTTCATTACGAATTCTAATGACAAATTCTCATTACGAATTCTGATAATGAATTTTCATTAAGATTTATGATGACGAATTCTCATTACGAATTCTGATGATGAATTCACATTCCGAATTCTGGATACGAATTCTCATTATGAATTCTTAAGATGAAATCTCATTACGAATTCTGTTGGTGAATTCCCATTTTGAATTATGATGAGGAATTCTCACTACGAATTCTGATAATGAATTCTCATTCCAAATTCTCATTCCGAGTTCATCTATTAAACAGAAACTGATCATCATTGTTCTATACACTCTGAATTTATTCAGACTCCAAATATTCACTCTAAACTTCCATTTTTCTTATGCCTTTATATTTTGTCTACTCTTTATTATTTTCCTTACACTCCGAACTTTCACTCTGAACCTTCACTCCGAATCTTTTTAGTTAGAATGTAAACGGTGTCGTACATTTTGTTACACTTGTTTTGTTATAAAACGATGTCATCTATTTTGTTATAAACTAACCGTTGACTAAGTGACACGTGTACATGTCCCTCCGATTTTTAAGGAAAATATGACTGTTGGAAAGGAGGCTGACCGTACCTATAAATAGGAGATCATTTGAAAGAGCTCAATGCTGAATTGCTAAAGTACTAAAAGGCTGACTGATCTTTGACTCATGTGATTATATGCTTGAAGTTATTTCTAGAGAGAGAGGCTCTTATTAACTCTCAATGATTAGTGCGACTCCGAATGTTGGTGATTACATTCGAGGACTTCCGGGGATAGGAAGACAGAGGTGCCGACTACCTTGAAGTTCGAGGGATTCCTTGCTGAGGAAGACAGCGGTTGCCAACTACCTTGAAGTTGAGGGCTTGCGGGAATAGCATGACAGAGACACTCCGATATTCGTATCGAGGTCTTACCCAGGTGTGGGTAAGACAGACTTGCTTGAAAGTATAAATCAAGGGACCTTTATCCAAGGTTATTGGATACCCTTCTCTTTGGGTTAAAATACTTATATCTTGTTACTTGTAGTTCTAATACTTGTTTATTTCCACTGTATTTTGTATTATAAGGAAATTATAACTTTCATAAACTTCCTTACTTGTACTCTGTCT
Organism: Viscum album; assembly: GCA_963277665.1. Classification (NCBI taxonomy): domain Eukaryota; kingdom Viridiplantae; phylum Streptophyta; class Magnoliopsida; order Santalales; family Viscaceae; genus Viscum; species Viscum album. Next base: position 458,096,865 of record OY728132.1, on the reverse strand, counting down.
CATTTAGATTCTATATGATTTAAGGTAGAATCTCATATTGTAATATTTTGTTAAGCTTCAATTTGTGGATCCTTATTTCTGGAATCTACTTTTGGAATCTCTTTCCATGTTTTCATTTGGTTTTAGAGGTGTTGTGAATTTTCTTATGTTTAACTTTGTTAAACTTAGTCCTTTCCTTTACTCAATGAAAACATAGTTATTTGTAACTAAATTTTACGGTTCCAAAGGAATTTTTAAAGTTTAAAATTCACCCCCCTCTTGTATATTGAGCATCTACATCACTATTTCAATCCTACATTTTTTCCTGATGAGGTTTTCACGCTATGCCGTTGACATAATGTTGAGTTCCGGATATATCGGTAGCCTAGTGATTCTATAATTTCAATGGATCATTGTCAAATAAAACCTTTTGGGTTATAGGAATTGAGGATCCTGATAGATGAGCTGATGATTAAGGGATTTATATAACCTTGTGCATTACCGTGGGGTGCTTCAGTGTTGTTTGCAAAGATGGTGGAAATTGTTCTGAGGTTGTGCACAGAGTACCAAAGTATGAATAAGATGAATTCAAGAACAGTTACCCTCTTCTTTGTATAGATGATGTTTTTTGCCATTTGAGAGGTGTTATTTCGATTTCTAATAGTGATCTATGGTCTGGATATCACCAATTGAGGGTGAAGGAAGCTGATATTCCAAACATTTCATTCAGATGCAGTTATGGCCACTTCAAGTTCATTGTCATGTCGTTCAGTGTTACGAACACTCTAGTCATGTTCATGGGGAATATGAACTTCCTATATCATGAATTATTTTATTGGTTTTTCATAATATCCATCAATGACATCTTGATCTACTTGAAGTCAGAGTAGGAGCATACTAAGCATCTTAGGACCATCTTACAGGTTCATCAATGCAACTAGCTCTACATAATGTTGTCCAAGTGCATGTTTTAGACCCAAGAGGTGTATTTCCTTATTCATGTTGTGTCTCATCCGGGTGTAGTAGTAGACCCGTCAAAGGGTGAAGAAGTTTTTTATTAGGTAGTTGCCAATAATGTGGAAAAGGATCGTAGCATTCTCATTCTAGAAGGTTATTACCAAAGGCTTTAACCTGATTTATCTTGAGATGTATCTACATTGACCACTCTAACAAGAAAACAATATGATTTTGTGTGTATAAAGTAGATTTAGGAAGCATTTGTCTACCAAAATGGGTAGTTGGTCAATTCTCTAGTTCTTCAGATTCTATAGGAAGGGGTTATGTTCAAGGTGTTTTTTATGCTTCCCAGATGGGCTTTGGATGCCTCTTGATGCATCAGTGATCATTTATCCTTTATTTGTATAGGTAGTTACATCCCCATGAATGTAATTATTCCAACCATGATCCTGAGGAAGTAGAGATAGTTTTTTTACAAAAGTTATGGAAACATTACCTCATTGGGGAGCACATTGCGGTCTTCACATATCACAAAAGTTTTAGGTATATCTTTTCCCAGTGATATATGAACTTGAGACAGTAGAGGTATGTGGAGTTTTATTAGGACTATGATTTTGAGATATCATACAATGAACTAAATGGGAATGTTGTGGATGATGCTTTATGTAGGAATTCACACAAGGAGATAGTTTGGGGATCTATAGACACTTGGAATGTGATGGAGGAGTCGGGAGCCTTGATCTTAGAAAAAGGAATGTATAGTGGCAGGGGATATTTATTTTAGATGAATTTGTATATTTATCTGATGCTATTGGTGAAGGAGTCTCAGTTGGGATACTCAAAGGTAGAGGTGATGAGAAATCATGTTGACTATGGTTATGTTCTAGAAGGATGGTAGGAGGATGGACAAAACCAGATGTTTTTCCTAGAAAGTTGTTTATTTCAATTTTAATTTGTGAGGAAGTAGTCTATGAGTTTTATATATCACCTTTAGTAGTACACCTAATAACTTATAAGATGTTCCATGGCTTGACGATGCAGTTTTGGTGGCCTGAGATAAAGTGGCCAGTGGAGGTGTTTAAGGTGAGGTGCGTAGTGTGTTCATAGGTGAAGGGTGAAAAATGTGTTCTCAGTGGTTTTTGGTAGCCCTTAGATGTCCCTAATTTGAAGTGGCATGACATATTGATGGATGTTTTTAGAGGATTACTCAAGGATCATGGAGGCTATGAGGCTATCTGGGTAGTAGTGGATCAGATGAAGAAATCGGCTCTCTTCCTTGTTATCAAGCAGTTGGGTGTAGTGGATTCCTTGGAAAAGTGGTATGTGTATGATTTGATGTAGTTCCATAGTGTGATGAGATCCATTATCTTAGATCTAGATGAAAATTTAACCTTCTTTGTCTGGGTGGGATTGTAGAATGATTTTGGAATTCGGTTACACCTCTGAACTGCCTTCCACAATTAGATAGATAGGAATATTGAACAAACTATCTAGAAACATCAGGATTGGTTATGAGCATGCATCTTAGACTTTGGTGGATCTTGGGTATGAAACATGACCTTGGTATAGTTTTCTTATAATAATTGTTATCACTCTTCCATTGGCATGTCTCCATTTGAATATTTGCATGTAAAACTGCCTCTTTCTCTGTGGTAGTGGATATAGGTTGGGGAGATAGCTATTTTGGGCCCTGAGGTGGTGTAAAGAATAATAGAAAAGGTTCATCTTCATAATGAAAGAATGAAATTGGTGCATTACTTACATAAGTCATATGTTGATCACAAGAGGATGCCAATAGAGTTTGAGGTTGGGGAGTAGGTGTTTAGGAAGGTATCCCCTCGATGTGGGAAAAATAGGTTTGGCTGAGGGAAAAAGAGTTCCCCCGGGTTTGTGGTACCCTTATATGGTTTGGGGTGAGTTGGAAAGGTGGAACATTAGTTGTCACTAGCACCGAAGTTGGAGATGATCCACGATATCTTTCTTTTCACTATACTCCATTGGTATATTCACGATAACTCCCATGTCATTGACTGGGGAGAGTTGGATATTGAAGATCATGTGACTTACGTGGAGTGGCCAGTAGATATATAGGATCATTCGGATAATGTGTTGTGTGGGAAGACTATTCATTTAGTTTGTGTGTTTGGGAGGCATGGTGGCCTAGATGAGAGTAATTGAGAATGAGATGCATAGATGCATGCCCAGTATCTAGAGTAGTTTTTTGAGTATATCACTATTATGTTTTTCCTTTATTATGTAATGTTGGAACATTTTTTTATGAGATGAATTGTTTCCTTATTCTATAATGTGTGATAATTTCCCAAAATGTGACGAGGGTAGCACCCAATTCCTAATCAAGATGCATTAATTGTGATTTTATTAAACCTTTTTTCTTGAGTTAGTGCAACCTAGAGCACAAAGTATCATAACTTGGAAGATCGAATGACCGGGTTCACATGTTCGGATTGTGTGGAGGTGGTTTTTTTGTGGAGTGCCTTGGGTATGTTTGGGTTAGTGGATGTTAGCCCATGTTTTCTTAGATAAGGAGGTTTCCAGTCTAGATTTCGAACAATGCATGGTGGTTTATCATTGGACATTGATGTGATTGGTTGTTAGTGGTGATTCAAGTGTAGCATGATCCTTGAGAGGAATCTCACTAAGTGGTTTTTCATACCCTTCTTCTCCTTCTGGGTTTGTTTTTGGATTCTCGGAGATGGAAATTGATTGAGAGGTATCAGATGTAGCGGTCAAGAACTCCCTGGTCCATTAATTTGTAAAAATCTAGTGTTGGAAGAGTTCTTGTAGGTCACGATGACTCACATCAAGAGTTTTCCAAAATTCAAATTTTCCAATTATGACTCAAAATGGTAAGATGAAGTACAAATTCACAATGGTATCTCCTACCAGTTACTTATAGTGGTTATCTAGGACTAGTGGGTTAGAATGATGACTCACACCGGTGACTTGCACTTGTAGCTCACCCTGGTGACTCACGACAGTGACACATGATAGTATCTCACCTAATAGTATCTCAAACAATGGTGTGTTAGGATATGTGAGTTAGAATGGTGACTAGAACTAGTGACTTGAACCGGTAGGTCTCACCAGTATCTCACCGAATAATGAACCCCAATGGTGACTCAAACCGGTGAGCCGCACCGATGACTAACCTGATGGTGAGTCATTTCTACCATGTTTTTTGTTATTCTAATATTTTGTAGTTTTTAAAATTTTATATTTTATTTGACATAAAATTAGTTTAAAACCTTATTTAATTTTTTTGATCTATTTAGAATCATATCTATAATCTATAAACATGGAACTTCCTTCGACTTCCAAAATACATGATCTTGGTCACGATTCCCCTTTAATGGATTTTACAAATTATTTTCCCTATTAATTTAGGATCTGGGATTTCTAAAGTTGATATCTTAAACTCCTTTTGTGTTTCCATTTCTCTTGATGAGGCACCCAAAACCATTCCTCCTTGAGGAGTCATGTATTTTTTTGTAGCTTTTGGATATTCTTTTCCTTGAAGGTTTTTCCTTCTGCAGGTGTGCCACCTGTTTTGGCACAATAAGTAAGTGTTGATCATCTTTTCTTTGTGGTAGGGATCCCTTCATCTCTATTTTTTTGTGCATCTTATAGGGTGGGTGTATGAATTTATCCTTTTTGAAGATAGCATAATAAAAATTAATAATGATAATTGAATCTGTTTAAGATCAATATGTGGAGCAGGGAAATTGATGAATGATCATACTATTTTCTTGTTATTTTGATCAATATTATGAATAGTATAAGAAATATTACTATTCAAAATCATGGTCTTTGGTGGTCCTTGATTGTGAAAATATGATGGATTGTGAATGATTATTGTTGGTATTTTGTTATATTATTGTATATATATGTTTTAAATTAATTAACCACATATAATTTGTTAAATAAATGGATGCATTGGGATCAAACTTGTTATGTGATAACAGCTGAATTAATTAGTGTAATTGAATAAGGTATTCCTTATTAAACCTGTACATTATTCCTTGTGATGTTTTTATGGTGTTTACATTGTGGGCATGGTTGTGTGCTATGGGGGGGGGGGGTGAAATGGAGTATTTGGTTGAGATATTGTTTGATTTGGAAATGGATGGGAAGTGTATCACAATAGGGTTGTGATCGAGCTGTGTGGTTGTGTGTTGCTGGGTGTGGCTGTGAGTTGGGGGGTTTTCTCTATTTAAAATATGGATTGGGCCAAATAGCATTGAATAATGATTATGGTAGTGGTTTTTATGGGTAATTCACCAGGGTTTTCTCCATGAGTGTCATGCAGAATGTTTCACCCTGTGTATCCAGACTGATGTTTCTTACTTCATGAATGGGTATTAAACTAAGAGTAAATGTGTTGTCTATTAATTTTCAACTTTTTTCCTTATTTTTTGTGACTAATTTGTATTTATTTTCTTGGTCTATGTTATTTATTTTCCCATGTAGTGATGGTGAAAATAAATTCATAATAATGTTGAGATAGAATGATTTGATGTGGAAAATGGGATGGAGTTTTTCAATGATATTTTAAATGATCGTTTGAACTATTATATGTGGTTAAAGTTAAAAAATAAAATGAATGGATGATAGAAAAAGGGATTTTTTAAGCCGTATTAATTTTATTATCTTTCTAAGTGACAATTTTTATACTAAAAGAGATAGCAATTGTTTTGAATCTCCAAGATTGGGATTCAGTTCTTGATACTAGATATATATACTATATGTTCTTGTGATTTACATATATATCCCACCCTAGTTGAGAACCATGTGCCGAATATCCCCATTGTCACGAGGAGGGGTGTCTTTCCCAAACAACATAGTGGTTAGATGGACACTCTTACCTTCTCCCTCTTCATAGCGGTGATATCCCAAGATTCTTCATGCAGGTTGTGGGTTATGAGGAATGGGTGTATACGAGGGAGTTTTGTTTTCATATATTTTTTAGTATAAGATATGTTGAGATTTCCTAGTTGTTTTTGGGATGATACGTGGTATGTTTCCTAGGTTTCAATGGGAATGATGTGATGTGGTATGTGGACTAGGTATCTGCAGATGACATGTGGTTGTGAGGCCTTGGTGTGTGTGGGTGGGATGTGATGAGATTAATTTTCCTAGGTGACAGGACTATTTGTGAGGTGCAAGTGAGGGTAGGTGGTATATGATGTGGTTCTATTGGAAGTGGTGAGAGTTCTAGGATGTTTTTCCTTAGGGTGTGAGATAGTCTAATCACCATGAATGTGGTGCGGGGTACCCTATCATCAATGTTCTTACTATATTACTTTACTGAACTAGCATTATTTGGTGAGCATTCCATTTTGAGGTATTATGGTTATTATGCCTTGTTAGGTGCCTTTGGTTCTACTATTTTCGCAAAGGAGAATTAGTATGCTTCTGTCACTTGTGCATGAGATAATTTGGTTTTTCTTATTGAGTATACTTTTATGTTCAACCTATGTTTATAAAAATATTATCATGTTTCCAAAAGTATTAGATAGAAACTATTGGAATTTACGTGCTCAGACATTGGGATCATTGTTGTGTCACTGCTTACCTTTACTTTTCGTACTTATCATGGAGTTTTATTGCATTTGAAATAGCTTTATTTTTTTAAATATGCATGTGGGATAGATTTTTTATTTTTTATATATATTTCCTGGAGTCTTCTTGGGGTTGATACATTTTATCTCACGATTTTATTTTCTCAAAAAGATTAATTCCTTCCATATTTTGAGGTCTTTGTACCCTTAGTGCTAATCGCCACACTGGGGCCTATAGGAGGTGGGACTTGGGGGTCATTATCTCTCTTCCTTCATAGCAATCTTAGGAGGGGCATCATTAGAGGGGGGGGGGGAATGACACCTATCCATTATTATAGATTAAGACCTCCAAAATTCCCCCTAAAATACATTTGTATATCTCATATGAACTATATTAAAACAATAATAATGGATCCAATATGGATGTATTCTAAAGTCAATAAAGCTTATGTGTTTCTGTGTTCCATAAAATAAGAGTTATAGCGACATGAGAGCTAGTTTACCAACCATTTATTACATGAATTTACATTAAAAATTAGTCCTAAGGGATTCATTTTGAATTAATATGGTTCAATTATATTTTTATCTACAATCATTAGATAAGTTATTTTCAAAAATATTATTGGGAAAATTTCAATAAGTTCTAATTAAAGAAGGGAATGAAGTGATTCAAGGAATTCAAAACATTGATAAATAAGGATAGATGATATATTTTAAATAAATTTTTGAAGTATTAAAGATGTTTTAAAAGGATAATTTAAATTGTAATATTTGGGGTGATAAATTTAGGAATGTTACACTTTTTAAAATATTACTTTCACAATAGTCTATCATATCTACAAACATGGAACAAGAAATTTTGTTGCAATATAAATTGGAATGTGGCTAAAATCCTAAAGGTGGCATGAGAATTAAAATAATGGATGAATATTTGATTTTATTCATCTCTATATTATGTATTTAAACCTATTTGGGATAATTTATTTGAAAGAATGAAATTTATTATGTTTACCTATAGTTAAATTTTTTATGTGTGGGTGAGTGATAATAGAAATTATTTTCAAATTTCAGAATATTTTCCTCTAGAATTTTACACCAAAAAAAATTTAAGTCATGGGAAACATTCTCAATTTTGTTATTTTTTTAAATCTATAATTAAAGTTGTAAATATATAAAATTTGGTGTTTTAATTATTTATTGAATTTTTAGAATTCGATGGGAACTTTTATATTGATTTTATAATTTTCAGTTAAATAATTTGAAGGAATTTTAATTTAGTTTTCATTATTTCAAATCATATGAATTTTAACTTGAATAATGCTTATACTAATTCTATGATATTAATGGTTCTAGTTAAAGGGATATGAAACATGAAAAGTTAGAAGTAAATTATATTACTTCCTTGGTGATTTTATATGACTTCATCAGAACCTATGAATTTTGTTATATTTTCTGATACTTTTCAATTTTTGTATGAAATAGTATTTCAATGGGAATGGTTAAGGCATGAGAATGAAACGTCCATCTAAAGTCAATATGACTTCATTCTACCTGATGGCATGACTCCTTGATGATTATAAGACTACAGTGGTTAGAGTGTAAGAATTTCAATCCAAAATGTATGACTTCATTCGATAACTTCATCATATGATTTTTTCTTAGCCACCTACCAAAATACTTTTCCAAAGATCAAATGACTTTAGTGAGCATAAAAAATCAGTTCAAATTATATGACATGGGACTTTATCAAGTTCCAATCTATTTTTATTTTGTATAATTTTGAATGCTTCCTATCATATGACATATTATATGGAATAAGGGTTACTTTTATGGATTCATTCTACTCTCATTGTGATAGAAATAGAATCCATTGGTTGTGTATTTATAGATTAAATACTACACATGCTACGTAAGATTACATTTGAGCTTCCATAGGCTATGTAAGGGTATCCACAAGTTGTACAAACATACCAGTCCTCTGCCGTTCTAAGATAGTTTTCTATGTCAGTTTCACTTTCATGGTCACATAGCTAGGTAAAGGTATATCATCCATTCCAAATTGGATTTATGGCTGGATTGAAAATCAATATTCAGTCCTCTAGTCATTCCAAATCAAGATAACGATCTAACAAACTAACCACTTGGTGATTTGCTAGTTGAAGATGAAGAATCGTTTTTTTGGAATATTTTAAATGAGATTGAACATTTGATATTTTTTCCCCATAAATAAATCTCACCCTAAACCTATGCATGTATAAACCATCAATGAAATAATTCTTAAGGAATTTAAAATTAGGAAGCCTCCAAAGACATGAGTATCGTAAAATAGAGAAGGAAAATCCATGTCTTCTCACATGAGAGATGAAGATACTAAAAACATAAGGCACCCTTGAAAAATTCTATTTTAAGGTGGTTGTTTTCTAGAATAAAGGGGTGAAAATTGTTCAATAGAGTTATTTATTCAAAAAATATTTCGTTTTTCTTTTAATTTACTACAATGCATCTGATGATGGAACACTAATCCATTATTGGCCAGGACAAGGATTTTCTCTTCACTCACTATTAATGAATTATGTTCATTAAAATAAAAATTGTTTGACCACTTCTCTAGAAGTGTTTAATTACTTAGTAAGTAGTAGATTATTATGGATCCTTTTAAAATCTTCCTCTTCTATTCTTTTATTTTAAAACACAAGACACTTATAATTACTTTAGTGCCTCTGATGGTGAGTAGTGAGTAGATCTTAGATAGATTATGTATATTAAATAACTATAAATGGTATGATTATGGAGTTATGTAATAAAGGAATATTAGTAATATATATGAGGGGTGAATTATATTTTCTTAAAATCATCAAATTTTTTAAATTACTTGTATTATTTTGTGGTTAAAAATGATTAATTAATTCTTTCTCAAACAGTTATAGATAGTTGATGTGTGAATATTTAATACATAAATATAAAGAGATAAAGGTGGTAATTTTATATAACTTTATATATATAAGTTTCTATGTCTATTATTTAAAACCAAACCAATATAGTAGGACATCTACTGAAATAATGAGAGAGAATTTTACAAGGGAATACCCTAATCCCATACTTTAACAGTGGTAGAAATCCAAATCCACACCTTTTCAATAGAAAACCTAAAACCTAAACACAAATATATTTTGTGAGAATACTCATAACCCAATAATTTAATATAATATCATCCATTATCCTATGTGAATTTTTCACTATATAACTTATAACTATTTTACATATTTTTGTTCAGGTAGAAAAGGCAAAGAATGTGTTTTAATGGTGGTATAACAACTCTGGGAAAATATTAAGTATAGATAACTCCCATACAAAAATAAAAATATACGAACAAAAATACCTATTAATGATATTTAGATATATATATTTTTGTGTATAAAATTATTCTCATCCCATATAATTATTTTAATGATATAGTTTGGGCAATCTAGCCATCTTTTTTTATTAATCTCTACTGAGTTCAAAGAGGATCACATGAAAATTTGAATGTTCTCATCAATAGTGTATAGATTTCAGTCATATAATATTATTCTTTATTTAACCTTATTTCATTGATGCCATTAAATATTATTCACAGTATCTAAAATAACATTCTCCATCAATTAGTTTTATTCATGATAATAACACTAATAATCCATAATTATTGCAGAGAGAATATAGTTTCCACAATTATAATAATTATTTTTTAAAAAAAATTGAATAGTTCAAACCAATTTAAATCAATCATTAAAAAGTTCATAATATCTATATAATAAATAGGAAAATAGATCCCAATAATATTGAAATATTTACTTATCTAAAAATTGATTTTGAAAATACTTTCCATAATCATGCATGTAGATTTATAGAAAATAAAAATTTATAAACTCTAAATTTATTTCTACGAAATAATTTTTTTCATGTTCATTATCATAAACATTAATTTTTATACAAATAAAAAATAATAATTATATTCACGAAATTTAGTCTTATATTGTAATTTCATATGAAAATAATGAAAAAATTAATCTTCAATTAAACATTTATAAAATTTTACAAAAAAACCATTTTATATTTCATTATAATTATAAGAAAATTAAAAAAATAGAAAATATAGTATTTACATGCAGTTATTCTAGAACCAAAAATACAAAAAAAGTGTCACAAAATTTAAAAGGAATTGACCAACCATGGTTATAGTTATAATCAGGTGTCAAATAGTTTTTTTTTACACAGGCTGACGCTAAAAATAATAATGTTAAAACAATGACATGTTTTATAATGGAAATATATATTAACACTTTCATGAGGGTAATCCATTTTAATATGATGTAAATTTAAATTGAAATTAAATATATAAAGGTATAAATAAATCACATAATATGCGTAAATATAGAATAAAAAATTCACTACATAAATATAATATATTATTTTAAAACTCACATAATGGTAGAGCATAGATTTTTGATGCTATATAAAGGCAACATCAAGTATATAATTATAAAAAGGTAAGATAAATCATTCTGTGAGGGTAAAACTAAGCTAATAGAGATTATTTTTACACATAAAATAAATAAATAAAATTAAATATTATATCCATAAATGATTAAAAAATATTAAAAATGAAAAGTATTAAAAAAATTATTGGGATTTGTTTTAATTATCAAAATATACAAAAAAAGTGTTTTAAAGAGACTTCTCAATATAGAGGATATAATGATCATTAAATTTTACTACTCAAGAAAAAAATATGTGAGGGTGATCAGTGAGGTCTCATTTAATTAGGTAGATTAGGGGAAACAATTTGAATAAGGTTTTAACCATCTAATGATGGTATAATCCTTGGTTTGACCACTATCTTTAAAATTTAAAGTAAAATTAAAACCAATTGTATTATCAACAAAATTTATTCATTGTATTCTTACACACTGAGCCAATAAAAGTATAGAAAAACACATCTAAAACAGCATCATTTCTGAAGAAAAATTGAGTTCCCTATTTATCTATATTTATCTTAGTTTTATATATATTTATGCATCGTTCAAGACCTGGATTCTACCCAGAGGTGCCCTGTGTCCGGTGGTCCACATGGACAAAAGCGTATCTCCCCAAACACTAGATTCTATTAAATTACAATTACAATCAAGGGTGTGTTACTGGGTATATTATTCCCTCTTTACCAGACTGTAACAGAGGGTATAAAAATAATACAAGGTAAATAGAGGATGAAATAAATGTAAAATGATAGCATAGTAGAACATGATAGAATGATAAAAAACAAAAATAACTAATGATTATATTCAAAAGATGATGATATATGTCAAGTATCTAGAAAACTAAAAAATAAGGATATAAGGAAAAAGGATGTAGTGCTATACAAAATCATCAAAAGGAATCCATAAACTCTACAAGAATCCTGATATCTTTCTTGGTCCTCAAGCACCCAACTCTATCGAAATTTAAGAAAATAATCAAGTTTCTAAAGTGGTATTCTTCCCATTTTCAACACCTGAATACATGTAATCTTATTGGATTCTAATGGAATCAAGATAGGGTGTGAGATAAATCTAAATTGGCCACCACTAATACGGTCTACAACATCATGTATGAGTAATCTAAATTTAAACAGTGTGCATGCATGAATATATAAAATTAAATAAGTGCAATAATTTAAATACTCAAGTATCTATTTTAGCCTCAACTAATGTATGAACATATTACCATCTCATTAATTAATAATTTTTGAGTGTATATATGTAATTCACATGTGTTATTAAAAGAACTACCATCATATCATGATATTAACAATAGAGGATCCAAGACACAATAATGAATGAAATATTGATAATTATAGTGAATGAGATCCAAGGTAATAACCTAAAAATCCATTACCTTAGGGGTTGAGTCAACTCATGTAGTAACCACATCCTTATTATAAGGAGAAAGAGTGTAATCTAAGGGGAATCACCCAAGGAATTCCACAATAATGATTCAGACCAAGTCTATGGAATACAACCATGGTTAAAAGGGAAACACAATAACTAGGACCAATGGTGTATCTGGGGCACATCATGTCCATATATGTCATTCTAGATCCAAGGAATGTATTCAAGGAATCCAATAATAAAAACTGAGTAGGGATTCTATGGTGTTATACTAGGTATCCACAAGTTAAAGAAGATCATGTTCCATGGTCGGTCAGCCCCATTGAATTTGGTCTCAAAATTGGAATGGAATACATGGGTGATCTAGAAATTCATTCAAGAGTCTAAGGAGAGATCGAGTTTTACCACTCATTTAAAAATAAATAGGTTCATATTTAATAGGAACCATATAATCACTTCATTCAATAAAATAGTGCATGTAATAGTAATTCTATTCAATAAATCATTTGGTCTAATTAATATACATATATTAGAGTGAAAAGGATAATTGGGAATGAAACTATTCATGAAATTCATTTATGTCATATCCAATTTATGATGTTTACATATCTACCTTCCATTAGGAATGAAAAGGTGTACTAAGGATGTAAAAGCAATTGTTTTGATTATATTCACTTAGAGAAAGTCATATACATTGTATACATTCCATTTATATTTACGATTTACCATTACATTGAAAAATATACCTTAGAAGGTTCAAGTAGAAATTACAACGACAACCACTGAAATTAATAAATCACATTACTAAGGAGGTGACTTCCCATAAAATTTTTAACCCTTATCACACCCTAAAGATGGTGCAGAAAACCATATCAATCCTCAAAATGAATAAATATAAAAACATCCTACATAGGGTGGATAGGATTGAAGTTGTAACCTCTAATGACATGAATATCATTTCCTATAAAAATATCTAGAATATGATCATAATTAATATAAGAAAGGAATGTGAATTAAATAGGGAACCGTCAATGAAATAGAAGCGTGCTCAACAACTTCAATTTATAAAATTAGAAAACATGAGTGGTGATTTAGATGCCACCTACCTCGTACTCATATGAACCTCCTCATCTAGTATCACCATCTTTTAGTCCTGGATTATATGAGATATTATGAATAGATCAAAACCAAAAAAAATAGGAAATATGAGTCTACATCTTAAAAAACTTCGTCGATAGAAATAAGAATGATAAAGGGAAATAATGGAATTGAGATCTTACCGGTGAAGATCCATTGAGAGGAATGGTGCTTCGATCTAAATCTAGATAGATGATTTAGATCAATTACTATCCAAGGTATTCAAAGGGAGAAAATGAGATAAAATGAGGGGTGGAGTCCTGCTAGAGAGAAAATGAGAGGAGATAGTTTACATAAAAACATTTTTAGGTAATTTTGGTAAAACCACCCAAAAATTAACATAACAGGATTTTTCCACAAAGTTATCCAAACTGTGTTCCAAACATTCACCATAGGCTATCGGGGGATAATTTTTCATAGTTTGGTTTCATGGTTAGGGAGATCTTGTGAAGTCATGAAAAACATCTCTAAAACAATGCATTTAGTTATTTATATGGTCAGGAGTCCCCTGAATCATAGTTAGGGAAAATAATGTTTTCTACTTAACCCCTCATTCTGTCCATGTATGGTTATAGGTAACTATGTAGCCTACTCCAAATAGTTTCTACAAATTGTGAGGCTTTCCTATTTCACCTAAAACTATGGGTTTTGGGCTCCAAACAATCCCCGAACACCCCCCCCCCCAAGAAACTAATGAAATCATTATGCCTCCATATTTGATATAAAATATATAATATTATAATATTATAAAGGATCTATACTTGACATAATATGAGGTTATTACACTCTACCCCCTTAATGGAATACATCCTCAAGTTAACCATCTTATGGTGGAAAACACTATCTGAGAATTACTCCTTACACTAGACATGTACCTTGAAAATCCAACTCCCTGATCTCATCTTATACATGATCGTTCTTCCATGGCACCTGTAGAGGGATATACTAGTCTCATAAACCCTTTTTAATCTAACTATTAATTCATATAGGATACTCCAAAAATAATGCATTAGCATCAAGTTCAAGATACTGAAGATCAAATATATGAGAAAGGTTGTCATGATACCAATGAAGGTGTGATATTTAGAGGATTTCATGCATGGAATGGTACCTCTATGGTAGTAAAAACTATTAGGATACCTACCTGACTCTTTCTGGGATCACAAAAAGACCTACATAATGAGGTAACACCTTCTCTTTCTTTCGTATCCATCTACATCCAAGCCTGGGTGATACCTGCTGGAAAAAACTATCCCTAACTTTGAAATGAAAAGGTTCTCAACGGAGATCAACATAGTATTTTTGTTTATAATAATCAGTATATAAAAGCTTCCTAATAAGCTAAACCTTCTCCAAATTATCCTTCATGATTTAAATACCTAGTATATCTACCTATCCTACCTATATACAATATATGGGTGAACGGAACAACCTACCCTATAAGTCTTCTAAAGGAGCCATATAAATTGTCACCTAAAACCAATTTTTGTAGGAAAACTCAATAAGAAGGATATTATTCTCCATAAATCATTGAAATCAATGACACATGCCTAGAGCATGTCCTATAACACTTGTATCTTTCTTTTAGACTACCCATTGTTATGAGGGTGAAATATTGTAATCATAAGAACATTTTTACCCATAGCCTTCTACAACCCCTTCCAAAACCCTAATGTAAAGAGAGCACACCTATCTAGAATAATTTTTTTAGGGGCCTCATGTAGTTAGATCATTTCATGGAAATACAATGTTATCATCTCATCAACTAAGAAAGTATCCCAAATATAATGTAAGCGGTTACATTCATCATCTTGTCATTGACTGCCCAAAAAAAGCTCTATACCTAGGAAACCTCAATAAGATGACTAAAATGTCTTCGAAAAAATATTATAATTTTTATTTTGGAACTGGAAGTGGCTGTAATAATCTAGTAGGACACTATTTCTCAATCTTCACCTATTGAAATGTTGAAAATCTCGTAATAAATCCTACAATCTGACGTTTCATCCCAGGGGACAAATACTAGAGTCACATATCTTAATAGATCTTATAGATTCCTATATTAACATCCACTAAGGGGAATGGGACTCTAACATTATTTAATCTCTCATATCTATAGGAACCTAGACACATCCATGTATTCACAGGATATCATCTATGTCCCCAAAATCTAGAGGCGAGTACACTCGTGAAATACTCTCATGAAGAACAAACCCTTCATGATCTAAAAATTACCTGCTCTTCACCTTCTCATGTATTTAAGAGGAAATTTTCAAGGCTAATAGATAGAACTTATCACGACTATCATGAAACAATAGATGTATCTCCTAAAATAGGTCCATTAATTTCCACTCAACCCTATCTTCTAATATAGATTCTCCCTGAGTTTTATGACTCAGGCCATCTACCACCATATTTCCATTTATCGGTGTATAGGTATGCTAAATGTCGAGGGAATGAAGGTATTAAACCCATATTCATTTTCTAAGGTTCACATCACACAGTTTAAATATATATTTGAGCCTTTTTTTGTCCGTATAGACCACAAATATCTCATCAACAAGATAGTGTCTTTGGGAAAACAAGTCATGGACAACTACTATTAGCTCAATGTCATGTGTTGAGTAATTTATCTCATGAGGCCTCAGATTTTTATATTTGAATATAATTACCATATCCTCCTACATCATCACAATTCCTAGTCTGATTCCTAATACATCATAGAACATTGTATTGCTTCTGGATTTTTCTGTAAGTATTAGAATAAGTGATGAAACAATCCTCCCTTTTAGCTCCAAAAAAATATTCCTCACCCTCTTTTGACAAAAGGAACATTCCACCCTTCTATGTAAGACCAACAAGAGGTGCATCAAGTCATTATAAGTTATGTATTAAATTAATGTACTAGTCCTATGAAGAAATTTATATCAAACACGTTTTGGGGATTATCCCATGAAACTACATCACTAACCTTATCTAGGTGAAAAAATATACCTGATTACAAAATAATATAACCAAATAAGTGAACTTTATCGATCAAAAACTGGTATATAGTATTATTTTCATAATGAAGATGCTCTCTTAGTTTACTCGGAATGATCTCAAGTTGCTTAGCATTGTCTCTATGAGTGCGATAATAACCCAAGATGTCATCCAAAAATACCATGAAAAAGGAATCAACATAGTGAAGTAAACCCCTATTCATCATAGTCATGAAAACAGTGGGCACATTCATTAGACCAAATAACATAACAAGATACTCATACAGACCATACCTAGTAGGAAAATCGGTACATGGTATGTCGGTAGGTCTGACTCGCACAAAATGATAGCTCAATCTCATGTAAATCTTAGAGAACACCCTAGATCCTTGGGGATAGTCAAAGAGATCATAAATTCATGAAAATAGATACCTATTTTCATCTTTAAGCTGGTTCAACCATCAATAATATATGCATAGATAAAGGGTCCCATCCTCATTCTTGGAGAAATTCAAAGGAGAAACCCATGTGGAAGTCTATTCCCCATAAAAAAATTGAGCCTCTAGAGTCTTTGTCATCCACTTGAGATCCTAGATCTCATTTGGTGCCATCATGTATGAAGGAAATGAAATTAGAGATTCTCAAGGAAATTTCTCAATTGTAAACTCTTCCTCTCTCTCAAGGGGTATGATAGAAAAAATTATTGGGAAAGACAACCCCAAATGATCATCTACAAGGGGTAATTCAACCTGATGTAAAACCTAATCATCAATAATGATATTATAAATCATGGTGGTCACTCCACATAGGCCATGATGCTCTAGTCTAACTCTACCAGCCTGAATAACCCACTCACCCTTATATAGATAACTTCTTCCCTACAATGATGTAATAAATACCCTATAGTGATAAAAGTCTACAAACTTCTGATATGGGGCCAACCAATCCATCTTGATAATTACATTGAAACCAATAATATTGAGTACAAATATGTATCAAAAGAGAGGGTTACTTCCTACCTCATATGGACAGTCCCTACATTTAGCATATGCCCTATTACCATACTTCCAATAGTGTATCTAGGGTCATTACACAATATTAATACTTTATTTCCATCTTGATACATTCCATGATAGTTAAATAGTTGAATGAGTATTAATCAACTCTATTAAATAAAGAAGATACTATAATGGATGATACTATAATAAAACCTCATACTTTATATGATCTTGATTTCTAATCTTTGGGTATCAATTCTAAATCATGAGACTATATTAATTCATGACCATGTGCTCTAGCTGGACTACCCTCAGTATGATAGCTCTTCTAACGCAAAAGATTTTGGGTCTAGATACTACAACCATGACCACCTCTTCATCCAGTACTATCGATGCTACTCCAACTCCCTTCTTCATGTTGTGTAAAAGATACTTTCTTGGAAGGTGGGGATGGTACGGATCCTCTTCCACTAAAAGTAGATGGAAAGGTATGACCGAATAACTCAAGATGTCCCAAATGCCTAACAACACAATACTTCATTGGGTCTTTATCACACTAAAGCTTCTAGTTCCCCTTTCCATTGATGGAAAACAATGGAGATGCATGTGTTATTACTCTGAACCCCACTAATCTAACATAAAACCTCGAAGGAATAATTACTTCTATATGAAGGATTAATATCCTACCATGGCACTGATCCTGTACGAAAGGTACTATCACCTTTAATCAGGTTGTTCTTAGAGACATGTGTCTGATTGAAAATATTAATTAAAGTATGTAAGAAAAATACATTCACCAGAGTATGAATGGCCTACTAAATCCCATCCTCAAAGTGTATATCACTTGAAATTTCATCACCATCTATAAGGAATGAAAATAACTATAACAATTTGAAATTTACTCAATACTTCATAACTGGAAAAGAACACTACTCTAAATCTGTCAAATCTCCATATCAGTTGTATCTCAACATATTTGTAATGAATAATAAAATAATGTATTATGTAAGTAAACCTATACCATGTCCTATTGGAAGCCACCAAGGATAATCACATTCATCCAATGATTGGTTAAATCACACAACATGTATGTAGCAATCTTGACCGTCTTCTCTAGAATAATCACAAGATGCTTAGAGATAGATACATATCCTTCTAGTAAAGACTCAGTTACCTATGGAACACCATCCCCTAAGATGGTATGGGGACAATACTAATAAAACTCATATGTATGATCAACCATCATAGGATCAGGTCAAGAATCAACATGGATGTGATACATCAGAAATAAGAAACTATCACAAAGATAAGAAAATTTCCCATATCAGGTTTAACAAGTGGTGCCCCATGTGTCACTTATAGTGGTAAGACTAGTGGCTCAAGGCCCACCACATCTAAAGCATGGTCATCACTACACTCTCAGCGCACAACATGAGTACATCTTGTCTGCATTTGCCTAAAAATGCCAAGAACATGCCTCAGAATAAGATTTAATCATATGGATAGCTATAAAAGATACTGAATGAAATGAAAGGACTTACTACCCATGGTATACTACACCAAAAACTCTCTTTTATGGCTTTTAATTTTTAAAGTGCTTAATTCTAGTTTACATGGGTACTAATAGATGAAGGGATCAATAGAACCATTCCTCTTTATTTACTGGAAACCATTTCATTTTATTAGTCATGTTATTAATTTCATAGTTTACATTTTCTCATTTTAATATATCAAGGTTCATTTAAAAGGGATCATCACTCCTAGTGAATCTGATCACATACACTATATCAATAAATTTTAAACCCATTTAATTTCATTATAATTTCATGACTTCGTATATTACCCCTTCAAACCAATGACAACCCATACACCTCAGGAATTAAAATGGGAAACAACTCTATATTAGTAAAAAATTTGTATAGACATATATCACTACTATGGAATCACTAAACAATGATAAGAAAAAAAGAAACACAAGCTATGAAATTCACCTATATGGCATGGAATATACATGGAATGTTAATTATTGGTGCCTATGATGATGCTTGTAAAAATTCTCCCTTACCTCATATCATCAGACCATTGATGAAATAAATTCCTCAATCACAATAATAATAATAATAACAAACACATAGCATGTTATTCACGAAATGGTTAAAGGATATCAACTGTAATAAGAAAACCCTGAACAATAATCATTATTCATAAAACTCAGTGTTTAGCCTAAACATGGGTAAGTTATGCCCAATAATATATTATAACCAAGTTACAAAGTGTTCTAGATCTCCTATATATATTATCTCCAAATAGTAAATCATGAAAGGAACCCCCTCTGATACCACTTTCTGATGTCCCAGTTCTGGATGCCACTCAAGGTTTCCCTTAGCTTGGTGGGCCAGATAACCTCAAACTCATCCCCCTAAACTCCAGAGGCTTCCAACTAGTAATGAGGAACTATAGTGTGTCCATGGGGAGACAACACCCTCATTTCTGGAGTGTAATATAGTGGGTAAGTATAATATAGTGTATATAGTGGAAGTAATAAATGTATACTAATATCAGAATATAAATAGAAATAATGATAAATAATAGAAATAACTTACGATATTATTTAAAATATTTTGATAAATTTCATGTACTAAATAATATGTAAAACATAGATATAAAGTAACATCCAGTAGTATTATACAAAATCTCCCAAAGGAATCAAAAAACTATCCAAGTATACTGAAATCCAACTTGATCATCTGATACCCATCTCAGTCCTAATGGAAGAAAGAAATCATGTGTCTAAAGTGGTATGCTTCCTATTTCTAACACCTGCATACATATAATCTACCCGGGAGCCAATGGTGGCTCAGATTGGGTGTGAGATAATTCTTAGTAGGGCACCACTAATGATTTCTATAACAACCTATCCATTTAATATAAAATGAATTAGTGTATGACCATGAATATAAAAAAGTAAATCAATATAATAACATAAATACTTAAGTATCTGAATCGGCCTCAGCTGGTGTATGAACATATAACCATCTCATTAATTAATCTAATTCTAGTTTATATATGTAATTTGAGTGAGTTATAACTAGAATAGGTATCCTAACATGATATTAACATTATAGTATCCATGATGTAATAATTAATCTTGTAGTGAAAATAATAATGAAAGGGATCCAAGGTAATAACAAAAGCATCCATAACCTCAGGGGCCAATGAAACTTAGTTAGTAACTATATCAATACTGTAAGGGTAAATAGCCTAATTGAAGGGCAATATCCCTATAAATTCCATAATAATGATTCAAACTGAGACCAAGGAAAACATCCAAGGTAAAACATGATAAGATATTTCTAGGAACAAGGATGTATCCAAGGAACATCAGGTTTTTTCATGTCACACTAGATACAAGGAGTGTATCTAAGAAATATAATAATAATAATGGTGGGGGGTCCTATTGTGTCATATCAGGCATCCATAGGTAGATAAAAAACAATTTTTGTGGTGGTTCTCTCCCTTAGAAACCAGCATCTCTGAATTGGAATGGCCTCCAAAAGTGATTAAATAATTATTATTAGAATTTGAGGAGAGAAAAGGTCTAACTAGTCCAATAATATTGAATAGGTCCATATGCAATATGAACCATATAATCATTTCATTTAATAAAATAGGCCTTGTAATACTCATAACATTCAATAGATGATTTAGTTCAATCTATTGTATGTCATTAATCTGACCAGGATAATTAGGCATGAAAGCATTCAAGTAATTAATTTAAGTCATATTCAATTTATGAGGTTCATTATGAGACCATCCATTCATCATGGAAAGGGGTTCTATAGACGTGCAACCAATTCCTTTAATTTCATTCAATTAGTCCATGACATTTTCATGATGTACTTTCCAATTGCATTTAAAATTTATCCATTTCATTAAAAACCCTACCATATAAGGTTCAAGAACAAATCATCATGCTAACCAGTACAAATCATAAATCACATTAATATAGAGGGGAGTACCATTAATAGGTTCAAAGCATAACACACTCGAAATATAGTGCAGACAACCATTTCAAACTGCTAGAGGCATAAATATAGAAACACTCTAAATGAGATGGATTGCATTGAGGTTATAACCAATAACGACATGAATATCATTTTATAAACCTGATCTCATGAATGAGAACAGTGAATATAAGAAAGGAATATTAATAATATATGAAATTCCTAAGGAAATCGGTGTGCGCACAATACTAAAAATTTATAAAATTGAGGAACATGAGGGATGATTTATAGACCACCAACCTCGTTATCATGTGACTCTCCTCATACAATATAATCCCCATGTTTGGACTGGATTGGGAGGAATCTGAATAATTAATCAACTCCCTGAGAATTGGTCATATGATCATACATATAATTTGTATCTTTGATAGAAAGAAGAATGATAAATGGTTAAAAATGAATTGTGATCTTACTAGAATGGATCCATCAATACAACCGGGGCTTCAATGAAAATCTGGATAGATTATCAAGATCAATTACTATCTAAGGGGTTAAAAAGGATAAGATGTTATAAAAATGAGGTTGATATTCCACTGAAGAGAAAATGAGAGGAGAGGGTTTATGTTAATAATGTTTATAGAAATTTTAGCAAAATCACCCCAAAACAAGGATCGCATGGTTTGTCCACAAAATTTGACAAATTTTGTGCCAATTGTGTTCCATATAATGTAGGGAGGGGAATTTTTCATGGTTCGGCCACATGATTAGGGAAATTTAGTTCGAATTGTAGGGAACACCTTTAAAGAAAGTTATGAAATTTTTGCATTGTTGTGCGGCCCCTGGAGTGTGGTTTGGTAGAACCTTATGGCCTAATTCACCTCTCTATACAGCCCTCATGGGTATTAATAATCATGCATAATTCCTAACATATTTTCTATTAACCACACAGTTGGCCTCTTTCTTGGTAAAATCTTTGTTTCAGCCTCTAAAAAAGACTTGGACACCCCAATTACACCGCGGAACACATTAAGAATCCGTATTATGTACAAAATAAATAATTATTCAAATTTTAAAAGGATCTATAAATGATATTAAAACCAAATTCTTATATTTTAATAAGATCATCAAGGAGAGATCCATGTTTGGAATAAATTCCTCCATCATAATATATTTTTCATAAATTTTTTATATATCTACATTTTTATATTTTTAGTCAAATCTCTTTGAAATGTTACTTGAATATCCATCTGGTATTTTATATTCTTTAGTATTATAATGAATATATATTTTTCATGATTTTACATTGAAAGTTTTATAGTATGATATTTCATGTTCTCAAATTCCTATAGACCTTACTTTATATTCATTTCTTTATATTCCATGGGACCAATAAGATTATCCTTTTATTTTCCTTTCTCATTAATCATTATAAAAAAATTCATTATTATAGAATTCTATCTCAATATGTATTACATCATGATAATGATGTAAAAAATTTGCCTTTAAATTATGATTTAAGAAAAATTTACTCGTCTTCAACCAATTTCATCTTCCAACTACATTAAAAGGTGTATCTCATACACATATCTATCCTTTTTTCAACTGATGATATTTAAAAAAATATACTACCAAATTTATTAATTGTATAAATATTTATAGACTAAATAACACCTTCTGTGACATTATAAATTCCATTTCTCCATTGAATTATATATTATTAATCCTATATTTATGATATTTGCAAATTAATTATTAATGAAGCATTAAGAAACATTTATTTCTATGAGGTAATATTAAGGGTTCAAAATTAAAATTACAAAATAGAAATGACAAACTATTATGAGGGTTCTAACATGATAATTTTATTAGTCTATGTAATTTATTAATCGTCCATATCAAAGTAGAATATATTTGAAAGTTCTTTTTCTATTGATTCATTAAATGTTTCTACACTATAATTCCATAATTATTTTATTTATTTTATTTGAAGGAAAATTTATATATCAACAAAATTTATAGTCATTAAAATTATGATAATAATTATTAACATGATTAAACAATTTTTCTTTATGCGTAACTAGGTATGTGATGCTAAATATTTCATGAAAAGTTCCTTATTTTATTTATTTATTCAATAAATTTTGTTTTAATAGTTCTAGTTTTAAATAAACAAATATATTAAGAGTGGTGTAAGATGTATGGTTAGTGTATAGGTATTTATAACCATGAATCCTAACTTTGAGAATGGCTAGGCCTAATTCATAAGAAATCACATTGTTAATTCATGGTTTCATATCCATGGGGAAAACCCATACAACATGCATAGATTTTAATAATTTCAATTTCTTTCCTCCATTTTATTTAATGTATCCCATTCTTTCTAAACTTGTATAAACACTTTGAGGTAGATCTTTCCCAACTATCATCACCTTCTCCCAAGACATATATTGGTTATTCTCTTTCTATATCATGTGATTATCAAGGAAAATACCTTTTTTATTTAATTTCATTTTTCACTCTTATCTTTTTCTCCACTTATTAGAATTTCAACCATATTTCTTACCCTAGTTAGATAGCGTGGTAAAGACTAAAAAAATGGTGAGTATAATCAAATGATTCTTGGTTTATAGATTTTATGAAGGTTCTCTCTCATCAAAAAATCTTTTAGTTTGAATATGGAGGATTTGTTTCATTTTAAAAGGGTATTTATTTAGTGAACCTTAACTTTTATTTTCCAATTCTTTAGTATTTTTATTTCAATAAGTTTTTATTTAGTAATTATTACATCTACAAAAAATACTTAATAAATTCAAGTTTTCTATCAAAGTGATTTATTGATTTTTAATTTGAAATAATGGTTTTCAATTATTTTTAAATGTTATGAATTCAATTTAAATAATAATTACCACTATTTTTTTGATTAATTTTTTAAAAACATGTTTTATTTCAAATGAATATCATAAAATGTTTTCTATAGACATGTAGTTTTATATGGAAGTTAGTCATGACTCGTTGTTTTTTTACTAGGTAGGTTATGATTTGTGTTTTTATTGTTTTTATTTATTTGGTATAACATCTCTCAAAAATGAAACATGTTATTTTTTGTTTATAAATGTGAAACGAATTATGTTTATTATTTTTTATGGAAATGGTAAAGAGATGGACTATTTGGATATAGATATTTGGGTTCTGGATTGTGTGTTGTTTTGTTATTTTCCTTGCCTTCTATAATTTGGATGTGATAGTTTACATAGAAACCCTAAGTGATAATTTAGAATTCATGGAAAATATTTAACCAAGATAAGATTTCCCTATGTCTAGGGGTACATTATTATAAATTCTCTTTAGTTTAGGGTTAACACTTAGTGAGGCCATGGGGGTAAGTCAAAGTTTGAGTCTATCAGGATTACATTAGGCAAGAAGTGATCCCTGATAAAGATATTAGGTATTCATATTGGTATGTTTGTGTTAATTTTAGTCTATGAATAACTTTATAATTTCACTACTAGAAATTAACCACGTTAAGATCATTTATTTTTAACATTTATCATTGGGTAAAAAGTAATGTGAATAAAACGAATGTTAAAATATGCTTTAACTATCATTTTTATAAAATTAACATAGAATAAGTCTTGAAAATTTAATTTTTATAAAAACCAATATTGAAATATTAAATAAATTGAGATATAAAAAGAATAATAATATAAATTATAAAAATCTAACATTGAAAGTCAATATAAATGTTAGTTATTGTAAGAAATAGCATAATTTTTTATCTCTATATTAGTTTTAAAAACAACTAATGTTAAAAAATGATATATATATATATATATAATAACCCTTTATAAGTAACCATAACTCCATTAGTATAAGTGGAAAGAAGAAGAAGATAAAAACTCAATGTATGAATTTCTACATCATCAATTACCAAGATAACCCACATACAATAAAAATTTAAATATACATCTACTAATTAATTAAAACTATAAAATAGTTTGTAGATAAAATTAAATGGTTGTTTATGTTACATGTTGAATTTTATAAATCATCATAAAAAATATAAAAATATATTAATGTTTAAAAAATTAACAATACAACATTTTTTTAAAATATAATTGTTTTGATGTGTAAAATCACATCCTAGGTGCAGCACATCTGTGACCCAAGATTGTCAGTCACATGGCCTCAGGCACGAATTCATGTATGCCAGTGGCTTTTAACTACCAGTGAGAGTATATTATCAATCATAGGGAGACTATACCGTCTTTTATCAGAGTAATACACCGGTGTAAAATAAAAAAGAATAATAGGATCATAAATAACCATAACCATAATAGTGCCAATATCAAATGAGGACCAATGTAGTGGAGGAAATATCAAAATTGAACAATTGATATATCATTCAAAAGTACGAGTCATGTGTCTAAATGAGAAAATGAATGTAAAGATACTGAAAACTCTCAAGAGGGCCTCAATCCAAATTTGGATCTATATTCCATGCTCTATCCCAAATTAACCATCTAACATAGGACCTTTTCCTATATCATGTCCTGTAACCATGAAATCTCTTCAAGTTCCCATCAGGAAGCCCAAGAATAAAGTGAGTACAACTCCGTAGGCAAAACCAATGGAGTTTAAAAAAATATCCATTCAATCATTTTATATAGTTTAATAATTAATAAATACCCATAATAAATTAAATAGTTTACACATATTCAATTATTGTTTATTTAACCACATAATCCATTGGGTGTCAGACGACTCACGAACCTCAATATCTAATTCATCCCATGTTAGATTTTGAAAAATACATAAGGGATATCATATCATTGAATTCTATTGTCACCATTATTCATCAAAATTCATATATGAATTCCATTGTTACAATTCATTATCTCAATATCATATATGAATGTTATTTTTGCGATTCATTATCTCAACATCACATATGAATTCCATCGTTACTATTCATTATCTCATTATCACATATTAATTCAATTGTTACCATTCATTATATCATTATCAGATATGAATCCCATTGTTATCATTCATTATCTCATCATTACATATGAATTTCACTTTTACTATTCATTATCTCAAGATCACAAATGAATTCCATTTTTACCATTTGTTATTTCAATATCATAAACCATTAATTAATTAAAAAGTTAATTAATCGCTAAGATGACTCTAATTAATTCAACATTGAATTAATAATCTCATTACCATTAATTAACTCAATAATTAATTAATCATCTAAATCCCATTATTTTACTGAACAATTAATTAATCATCTCAATTTCAATAATAATTCAACAATAAGTTTATCACAGCAGTCACATTAATTAATTCCCAAATTAACTATATTGATTAAAAAACTCATTATCTCTATAATTAATTTAATAATTAATTACTTGAATTCAATCAATCCCAATTATTCTTTAAATCCTACAATTCGAGACTCTAAAAATTAATTCAACAATTAATTATTCCTAATTTAAAAACCCTTAATTAATTAAATTACCAATATAATTAATTCAATAGGAACCCCAATTTCCAAATTAACCTCATCAATTCTATAATTAAATTCACATTATTAAAATCATGACTATGGGATTTTAATGATATCCGACCTACCTCAATTCGTTGATGAATTATTTTCCTTTAGAAATTCAAAAAATTTATAGCACAACATCGTAGAAAAAGATCTGGGTAATAAACCCTAAATCAAAATAAAAAATAATTATTCCTCAATTCAATATCTATATCCATAGTATTAGATCTATATCTAACCAATAATTGGGAATAACTATCCTTCAAAGGATGGAGTAAAAACTAGAAACAAATGGAATCCACCCTGGATGATATCCTCTTATAGGGAGGGGTTCATATATTCAATCTAGGAATCAAATCATGAAGAATAAGGCCAGAAGGGCTTGTAATTCATATATAATTCTCTAAAACTATAAACAAACTTTTTCTATTTTAGGGTAGATTTGGTTGAGTTTCATTGGTTTGGGAAATTTGTAATCTAATTTTTTGGGTATTAAAATATCATACACATGGATTTCGTCTTGGGTTGCATGGTTCTCCTAACCATACTCCTTAACCATGTGCCTAATAAAGGGGTTCATGTATTCTCCTATTAGGGAGCTCGGTTTGAAAAATGAATCACCATTCATGTGAATCGTCTATTTTTGGGTTTTCATGGTTTTCTAGGTTAGGGAACATGGTTTTCTAGGTTAGGTAACACAGTTTGGGAATGTTTTTCACTTCCCACTTCTTACCAAAATTTACAATCTGTACCCAAACACACCCCCAGGAAAACCCCAATAAAATTATGCTCAAGAAAATAAAAAATATAACCTAAAATCCAAAGACATCCCCAGAAAAGATTATAATATTATAATCTCCCCAACATATTATGTCTATTCTATAAGTTTTACTCTTAAGAATCTCTATGATTATGAGTCAAAAAGATTTATCCATTGTTCCCTCATATCTACTTATTAATCCCATGTTTCTTCCATTACAATCCCATGTTTCCACAATACATGAACTATTATCAGGGACTTCCCCCACAATACATTCTCACTATGATCCAACACACATATCAGATGCTCTTGAAAGGAAAAATCTATCTAAACCTCATAATCACCCACATCAATCACATGAGACGGTTTAGGGTGAGGCCAATAATGTTTTGACACATTAAAAACATCATGAATAGAATTTTATCACTATAAAAGAGCTGATCGATATGACCCCAGCCTGATTCTTTCCACAACCTCAAACAGCTCAAAAAATCTGGGTTCTAACTTTCCTTGTCTCTATATATATTTGTGAACCAGTATTGGAGACACCTGAAGGAATACATGATCACCCTTGGTAAACTAAAGGGTTCATAGATGTCTATCGACATACGACTTTTTCAACTCTAAGCTAGAGAAATATTCTTCCGAATAAAATAAACTTGTTATGAAGTCTCTTACATGAGACTCAGTCCCAGTAACTCTAACTCACCTGCATCTATTCTTCATAGAGTATATTTTAATGACCTACAATAAAGAACATCATATGGTGTCATCTGTATAGTTTTTTGATAACTTTTTTATAATAAAACTACAACGAAGATAGGTGATTATCCCACGATCCACTAAAGTCTAAAAATCTAATTTGTAGCATATCCTCAAAAACCTATATACTATATTCCAATATCCCATTTTTCTATGGCTGGAAATACAGACTCAAAAAAACCTATGTACCAATAACCTTCTACAATACATACAAGAATCATGAATTAAAATGGGATGCATGGTCTAAAATATGACAACCCTTCTTTTTATTACAACTTAAACATGATTTATTACTTAAAACTCCAATTTATACAATAAATAAGATCGATAGTTTTAATGTCTTTGGGGATTTGGATAATTACATAAAAATTTTAAACATGAAATACAACATCTTTATTGAAAACATCCTTTACATGACCACTACATTCCTTCGTACATAGCATTGCATGGGATAACCTGAGGACGTGCATAAGAAAAGGGTGAGCTATAAAGCCTAGTAAGGGAGTACACATGGAATAACATGAAAAGTATAATACATGGTATAAAATAGGCATATCAATAGAGCGTATGAAAAACTTTAACATAAAGGAAAGATAAAGCATGATAATCATAACATGGAAATGTGGCAATAACACTTAACATGGAATTAGCATGAGCCAAGGGTCATTACACATGGAGCATGAGTAAATCCTCATTGAACATAAAGCATGAGTAAAAACTCATTTCCCATGAATTATCATGAGTCAACACTCATCGCACATGACATATCATGATACTATACGTTACCCAATGCATTGAAGCACTATAAGGGTACACCCTTCTTAAACATTTCATTTCATGTATAAGTGTTCCACATGGATCATAAAACATGGATTCATAAAACATAATAATTTCTTCCACGATAAAGGAATGTGGAATTAATACATGAAACTTTACAATCAATAAGTAAATGTTCATAAAGGTGAATACCCTTGATCAAAAAATGGGCATGGTATTCACTACACAATGACATTGGCTTAGAAAATCGGTGCGATTTCGGCAGCGTAACAACATGACATAAGAATTCATAAAAATGGCTGATGAGAGAGAAAGGTGTTCCTAATCATATTTACATGTAATGGAAAGCAAGTAGGTCATATAGCTACATTTCCAAACAATTTTAATGGAATTTAGATTCATGATACACAAGTATTGCTTGAATGTAAAAGAGGAGAGAGAAGTTCCTTTCTGAATTTCGGCATTGTAATGGGTGTACATGGGAGGAATTAAATGAGAGGGAAAGGGTATCACATCATTAAAACATACAGAGGGCAGTATGAGGGAGTTTATAAACCATAACCCAACATTTATAATTGAAATTAAAAGGGAAAATCAACTTAAAGAAAATTAGACTAAAATGAGAAAAGAAGAAAAACCCCTTACTTGGAAGTGTGCTTCCAAAGGCCGGAGAGAGGCTTGTGAGAGGCTTATTGGGAGATTAGGGAACCTTGGGGGGATTATAGAAAGAGTAGGGAAGAGGTTGGATTATCTACAAAGGCTTTCAGTGAGGAGGAAGTGGGAGCTTGGATGGGTTTATATAGGAAAGGTGAGGGAATTTTTTATTATGTAGGTTTGGGACCCATTATAATAAATTAATCCAAACCACAAACCATCCCATGGTTTTGGCCCACGGTTTCTGGGAAAGGGAAGAGGAAAATAATATTTTATAAGGCCAAGGTCCGAAATTATTAAAATATTAGAGTTCCTTATGTGGAGGTGAGTCACACTCCCATGGAAATTAATTTAAAAAGGTAAGGGGTTTAATAAGTCTTGAGGGGTCCATTAATGCTTTGAAAAGAAAGACAAACAAACCCAAAATCAATGTATTTTAATGGTAAAACATATATTTGCAGAAAATAAAGATTATAGTATTTTATTACATCACTATTGAGTCATTATGATGTCATAAAACACATTATATATTTAAACGGTATTTAATTTTTACTAAAAAATTTGAATATCTCAGAAAATTATGAAAAATTCAACGTTGGATAATTTCGACATCCTGATTCCAAAAATAACATTTATTTGATCTAAATAATTTTATAAATATTTTAATTTTCACTTTTAAAATAAAAACCGACATTTATAAAAAAATCATGTGTTTTGACAAAAATGGCTTTCAATCCTTAATAAAAATTATAATTACTTTCATACAATTACATGATAATTTATATATAATAAAATTAATCTAATAATAATAATAATAATATTTTATTAAAATATTATTTAATTCATAAATCCATTAATTTAATAAAATAGATTTCTTAATTAAATAATTACTAAAAACACCATTTGTACTTTAAAAACAATTTAAAATGTATCAATAATGATACGAAATTATATTCATTATTATATACAAAAATAATGTACATGAACATAGTACTATAGATTAGTTACATAACCCCTTAAAATAGCCACATAAGACTTAAGGGTAAGTTGTGCGATGGTGATAGACTCTTGGGGTGGCTCGGATAACATCGCTCGAGTGGTAATTTCTATCAACTTCCACTTCTCCCTTAGACGGTCTCGTTCGATCTTGACATGCTGAAGCTCAGCTTGGTCTTGGTAAAGAGTGAAGCCCATGGATTCCACCTTTTTTCCGAGCTCTCATAAATGGGCTTCATATGGGGAAATTCTACTGGATGAGGGCATCTCTTCCTTTGTCTAAGTAAAATTGGATGTGTTAAAGCCCTATATTTATACTAATCATGTGATCACTATTCAACGACTATAAAAGTAAAGTTCCCAATTCTTATCATAAAACCAATGAAGTTAACATTTTATAAAAACATTTTATATAAAGTGACATTTAATAAGATCAAGAGGGATTTTCCATTAATGATACTTTGGGTCGTTATAATATTCCCCCCTTAAGAAATTTCACCCTCAAAATTTTCCTTTTCCCACACTAAAACAGATGTGGGTAACTCAGCTTCATGAATTCTTCTGATTCCCAAGTTGCTTCTTCAAACTTGTGGTTTCTCCACAACACCTTGACGAGGGGCATTGTCTTATTTCATGGAAATTTTTCTCTACGATCTAAGATCATCACTGGTTGCTCCTCATAAGAAAGATTGTCATCCAATTGTACCACCTCAGAAGAGAGTACATGTGAAGGTTCTGGTATGTACTTCTTTAAGAGGGATACATGAAAGTCGTCATGTACTTTGTCCATAGTAGGTGAAAGTGCTAGTCGAAAGGCCACAGCCCCGAAACGATCAAGAATATCGAAGGGGCTGATGTACCTTGGACATAACTTCCCTTTCTTTCCAAACCTCAAGACCTTATTCCACGAAGATATGCGTAGAAAAACCATGTCTCCAACTTTAAACTCAAGGTCTCATCAACGATTATCTGCATAACTCTTCTGTCGACTCTGGGCTTCCTTGATATGCTGCTGAATGGGTTTAACCTTCTCCACCATTTCCTCAACCATTTTTCATCCATGAAACATACGTTCCCCGACCTCAACCCAACATGCCAGTGTTCTGCAACTTTTCCCATACAGGGCTTCATATGGTGTCATTTGGATGCTTGTGTGGAAACTGTTATTATAAGAGAACTCATCTAGAGGAAGATGTCGATCTCATCCTCCTTTAAAGTCCATTGATCACTCTCTCAACATATCCTCAAGTGTTTTCATAGTCCTCTCGGATTGGCCATTAGTTTGAGGATGATAGGTCGTACTAAAGTTCAGTTTATTATTCAGAGCATGTTGAGAACTCTTCCAAAACCTAGAGGTAAATCTTGGATCTCGGTCAAACACAATAGATAGTGGTACTCCATAAAACCTTACAACTTCCCTGATATATATCTGTCCCAGTTGATCCAGTGAGAATTCCTCCCAAATAGTAATGAAGTGTGAAGTCTTCATAAGATGATCTACAACAACCCATATTGCATTGTTGCCTTTGGATGTCCTCGGAAGTCCGGTGAAAAAGTCCATGGTGATGTTTTCCCATTTCCATTCTGGTATGGGAAATGGTTGCATCATCCCCTTAGACTTCTGGCTCTCTTCCTTCACTTGCAGACACACCAGGCACTATGATGTATTTTCAGCAATCTCCTTCATTATATTACCCCACCAAATGTTTTCTCAGAGATTATGATACATCTTTGTACTCCCTGGGTGAATAGAGAAATTTGAACTATATGCATCATCCAAAAGTTACTTCTTTAGCTCTAGACTTAATGGAACACATAGTCTTTTCCCAAACCACACAATTTATTCTTCATTAACCTTAAACTCTGAGGATTTCCCTTTTTCTATATCTCCCACTTTTTCTTGAATTCCCAAATCATGCTTTTGATCATCCTTTAACATTTCCAAAAGAGACGGTTGATCAATCATTTGTGAAAGGATTGATTATGTTCCATTCTCTATGATTCCCATGTCCATCTTCATAAAGTCTAAGAAGATTGGATCCTTATCAATTCTCATTATTTGCAGAATCGCTGGATCCTTTCTACTTAGGGCATCTGCCACCTTGTTCACTTTCCCAGGGTGGTAATGGATGGAACAATCATAATCCTTGATGAGCTCTATCCATCTTCTCTAGCGCACATTGAGCTCTTTTTGTGTGAATATATATTTAAGACTCTTATGGTCAGTATATATCTCACATTTCCTTCCATCGAGATAATGCCTCCAGACTTTCAAGGAAGAGATCACCACCGCCAACTCTAGATCATGCGTTGGATAGTTTCACTCATGGATTTTCAACTGCCTTGAGGCATATGATATCACTTTATCATTATGCATCAGCACACATCCTAATACCATCTTCTAAGCATCACTGAATACCACAAAAAGCTCCCCACATGTGGGTAATGTGAGCACGGGCGTAGTGATAAGCCTCCTTTTCAACTCCTTGAAGCTTTATTCACATTCATTAATTCAGACAAACATTACTCCCTTTCAAGTTATCTTGGTAAGAGGGTTGGAAAATCGTGAGAAATTTCTCAGAAATCGTCGATAATATCCAGCTAACCCCAATAAGCTACGGATATCTGTTACCGATGTTGGCCTCGACCATCCCTCAATTGCATCTGTTTTGGAGGGATCCACAAATATCCCATTGCTTGTCATGATATGACCCAAGAATGAGACCTCCTTCAACCCGAACTCACACTTTCTGTACTTTTCATAGAGCATATCCTTGTGCAAAGTCTCTAGTACAGTTCTTAAATGCTCCTAATGATCCTCCTTGGTTTTGGAGTATATTAGAATATCATCTATAAATACCACCAAAAATTGTCTACGTAATCTCTAATGACTCTATACATCAATTCCATGAATATTTCTGGAGCATTGGTGAGTCCGAAATGCATTACTATGAATTCATAGTGCCCGTATCTTGTACGAAAAGCAGTCTTGGGGACATCTTCCTTCTTCACCCTTACTTGATAATATCCTGACCACAAATATACCTTGGAGAAGAATTGTGCTCCATGCATCTGATCAAACAAGTCATCAATTCTTGGGATAGGATAGTTGTTCTTTATTGTGATTTTTTTGAGTTCACGATAATCGATGCAAAGCTTCATTGACCCATCCTTCTTCTTGACGAAGAGGATTGGTGCACCCCATGGTGAAACACTTGGGCGTATAAACCCTTTATCCAGATTCTCATGTAGTTGTTTCTTTAGCTCATCAAGCTCTAAAACAACCATTCTATATGGAGTCTTGGATATTGGTAATTCCCCGTGTATAAGTTCAATTGAGAATTCAACATCCCTTCTAGGAGGAAGACCAGGAAGTTGCTCAAGAAACACTTCTGCGAATTGCCTCACAATAGGAATTTCTTCAAGGATGGTTTCTTCCTTGGACTCAATCATATGAGCCAGATAAGTATGCTCATAAGGCTGTAATATCCATGCTTGAGATGATGGAGATAAATGAGATCCATCTTCCTCCTTACACTTGTAATGAATCGGGGTTCAATTCTCCATATGGAGTGTGATTTCCCTCTCCTGGAAATTAATGTTGTCTCTATATAAGGAAAGCCAATCCATGCCAAGAATTGAATCAAATTCCACTAGAGGGAGTATGATGAGGTTTTCAGGGAAAGTCAATCCACATATTATAATAGGGGAGGACTTATATTCATGGGATGCAATGATTTCTCCATTTTCCGTACTCACCGACATCTTCACTTCCATAATTTGTGGTGGTGCTAGGATTTTTCTACTTAGGTTTTGAGATATAAAATAATGCGTAGAACCTGAATCAAAAAGTACATTCGCTATTATTGAATAAATAACTAGCACACCTG